>CM052900.1:167688731-167867509 GCA_028534135.1 Potos flavus | reverse complement strand
CTATTAGTTAGTACTTGCTAAATCCAAAATTGGTCTCGGTTCCCATTCTTTTTCATTGTTACTATGTTCATGACATGCTTCTGAACTTCTTTCTCGACTTCCAGGACATACTGTTTCCTGGTTCTTCCTATCAGTTAATTCATACAACCCTGGTTTTCCATTTACTTTTCTAACCACCTTGCTTTGTAACTTCTGTTATCTTTGCAGATCTGCATCATCTACTGTGATTACAGGGTGTCAAAGAGGGAGAAGTGTCCCCCAGGTCGTCCCTTTCTGCTGCCTCCTGAACAGACAGGGACTTTGCATGTAAGGGTCTGGGTGCCAGGCACTGCGGGAAGTAGCACAGTAAGCATGTAAAAAGAAACAGTCTCGAATTTTTAGGCATCATTCCTGAGCACTGCCTCCCCTACTTTCCTTTCTGGGCAAGTGTTCCATACTAAAAAGCACTTTTCATATAGAGAGCTCTGGGCTGGAATCTTCACATTGCCACAGGATGAATCTGGCTCTTATTAAACACCCATAAACCTGAGGTTATCTATTTTTTAAACTGGGAAGGCTAAATCTTGCTGCAAACAGTGGTGCTGGGGATGAAATAAGTGTGTTAATTCTCTACAGCTCTTTCCTCCAGAAATACCGTAGGTGCCCCTCCTGTCCGGTGAGAGTTTGGTCCACAGGCCTGACTCCCTGTTGTCTGAGCAGAGGGAGGTGTGATCCTTTTCCACCAGAAGCGGAATATACAGTGGGGGTGGGGGGAGGAAAAAACCAGAAGAGCAGTCGGGAGGAAGGCTGGCAGGTGTTTCCCAGGGAAGAGGCGGTGGGAGGGCAGGCAGCAGAGGAAGTGAGAAGGGAAGAGATTCGGACTTGTGGACACCAGGCCAAGAGTGCCCAATGACTGGACACGTGGGAGTGGGCCCCATGCACTGAGAAGGGGAGGCTGGGGCGCGTTCTGCTTCAGGTGTGTGGGTTACAAGCAAGGTGTCCATGGCCTCCTAGTGGGGATTTCGAGGAGGCAGTTGGCCACCAAAGTCTCTGGATGAGGGGCAAGACCAGGGCAGAGGATGTCCTCTTCCCAACTGTGAGACCATTGTCACTGTTAGTCAAACAGGTAATGTGTCTACTTTTCTTAGAGTCACGTGGAAAGCAAAGAATTTATCACACTCATTTCTGTCACAAATGGGGAAATCAAAGATGGACCCAAAGGGTTGTATGTTTCGTGAAAAATGAGAGAGGGCATACTTCTTTGTGAAAATGAAGCCTATTTCTAGGCTTCTAAACCTAAACCTAAACCTTCTAGACCTAAAAAAAGCTAAGGTCAATGAACGCTCCTAGTATACAGTTTAGTTTTTCCAACTATTTTTTAGCAATGGATTTATAACATTTGTCCATGTGTTAGACCTCTTTTAAATGTGACACCTGGGGCACCTGGGTGGCTCAGTCAGTTAAGCGTCTGCCTTCAGTTCAGGTCATGATCTCAGGGTCCTGGGGTCCAGCCCCCTCTAGGGCTCCCTGCTCAGTGGGAGTCTGCTTCTCCCTCTCTCTCTGCCTCTCCCTCGTCCACTCATGTTCTCTCTCACTCGCTCTGCTCTCTCTCTCTAATAAATAAATTTTTAAAAAATCTTAAAAAAAGATGTGGCAGCTGGCAAGTGAGAAACTAAAAACAAGGCTAAAGTATGCAAAATCATCAGAAAAATTCAAGAACACGTACCCGCTAATTTAATCACACAGCCAATCCACTTTCGGCTTCGTGGTGGAGGACACTGGGGAACCCCGAGGAGCACCTCAGGCACCGCGTTCGCAGTTTTAGGGAGAGCCTATTACTGACGTCCAAACTCAAACCCTCTCCCAGGACACCCGGCAGGGCAGGCAGCCCGTCCCACTTGCCGTGCGAGGCCGCCTGTCCGAGCTGCGTGTCTGGTACCGGGCGGCGGCGTGTCCTCTGACGTGCAGCAGATGAGCTTTTAGCTTCTTGTGCCATAAAACTCACCTAAGCCCAAACCGTCCACATGTGTGAGGTGAGGAGATTCAGACGAGAAATACTACCTATGTGTCTTCAGAACTACTGGCCTTTATTATAAAGTAATCAATTATTTACAAATAATTGTCAAGGGGCAGATCCTAAATTCACGTAAACTCACTGGACAGAAAACCAGCTACGCGAATACTGCCAAACCCCAATTCCCAAACTCAAGCATTCGGTTGCTCGATTCCCGCACGAGTTCAAAGGAAACTTCCAAACCCGCGCGCAGCCGACGGGACATGACTACCAGGTGTGAGCTGTGCTGCTCGCCGCGGCAGCCGCGTGAGGCAGGGGTACTTAAGTCAGCTAAACGTGATCGAAGGATCTAGTTCCCTGTGGTGGCGGCCCCATGTCAGGGGCTCCGCGGCCGCATGTGGGGAGCAGCTGCCACGTGGGCCAGGGCAGGAGGACATTCCTGCCGTGGGGGGCCGCTGTGCTGGGCGGCAGGCACCGTGACTCTCCGGGGCTCGGGGCC
Source organism: Potos flavus (assembly GCA_028534135.1). Taxonomy (NCBI): domain Eukaryota; kingdom Metazoa; phylum Chordata; class Mammalia; order Carnivora; family Procyonidae; genus Potos; species Potos flavus. The sequence goes on along the minus strand of CM052900.1, from coordinate 167,865,017 downwards.
AGGGGCTCCCCAGTAAGCACAGCATTGAGCGGGACAGACGGACGCTGGGCACAGCCGCCCACCCGGCACAGTGGGCACAGGATGACCACGCAGCGTTCCAAACTCTGGGACGGAGCCCCGCAGCCGGGAGGAGGGCGTCCCGCGACGACGTGGCAGCAGCAGGCAGCAGACCTGCCAGGACGGAGCTGGGAGTCGCACCAGCAGCCTCCGGCTGGGACTGCCGTCCCTGGGCAGCAGGGAGCTTCTGCTGACTACTCTTCCCACTTTTCTCTCAGGATCGGCAGAAAGGGCTTCTATCATTTGGTCTCTGAACTTCAGATTATTCTGATGTGAAGCTTCGAAGAAAGCCAGGCCGCCCTCATCGGCCTACTCACACCAGGCCCCGCGCTGGGTGACAGGCGGGACAGTTCCCTCATGCCCCCTTTCCTCAGGGGCGACACGGCGCTCCAGAACCCACACATCTGCTCGCTGAGATTTAGGGTTTCTGGAGCTTGAAATTATAGTTGTGATCAATGGTAACCAGAATCCTCTTAATTAATGCTTCATTTACCTCTGTCCTTCCCAGGAACTATTTAAACCACAGCTGACCGACGAGGACGTTGTTAGGCTCCGAGCTCTGCCCCTCCACAGCCCGCTCCCCACAGGGAGCTGTCCCGGTGGGGAGAGGCACCCCCGCCCCCTGGCAGGCAGCAGTCCTCGCCAGGTGCAGCTTCTCCCCGACGCCCGGGCTCGGCCACACAGCAAGACGGACCCTCCAGAGTGTCCCGGCTCCGGCCTGCGGCCCTGGCCTGCACGTGCGCCCAAGGCCACACACCCCCAGCACAGCAGGCTTGGGAGACCGCAGTATGGAGTAAGGGTCACAGCAAGTAAATTCTTACGGCAGAGACAAATTTATTTCCCCTTTGGCACCACTTCTGAGAAGACCCTGGCCTTGTCTGTTGGCTCTGGGTAACTAATACTCTGTGGACATAAATCCTCAAGGATTTAAAGCCCAGGCCAAAATGCAACCAAAACTCATGTTAAAATACAACTAAATATGCATTTTCATACAGCATCCCTATCTTATCCTTGCCCCCAAGCCCTGAGTATCTTTTTTTTTTATTAAATGTTTATTTTATTTTTTCACCAAGTATCTTTAATATAAAAGTACCACTGAGATATTTAACCTCTAAAATACCTTAAGCCTCTTAAAAACTGATAAATATGAAAGTTCTCTAACTGCAGTACAGACTGCTATTCATTTCTGAATGACGTTTTCTCCCTCCTCCTGGGTAGTCAGAAGTTGTCTTCTGGCCAGGCATGGCACTACGGCCCTCTCCTGTAGCCAGCTATGACCATGTGACTACGACTCAGCCATGTCCCTCGAAGGGAAAGTACTATGTACACAGCTGTGTCCTTGCAGGGAGGGGAGAGAAAGAGGGTGCCCATTTCTTCCTCCTCTGGGCGGCTGGAACACAAATGTGAATGGTAAGGTCCACCAGCCATCCTGGGTCACGGCGCAGGGAGTGGAGGGGGGCCCTCGGAGCTGACCTCCTGTGGCAGCTGTCTTCCTCCCCTGCCTCACCTCTGCTCGTAAAGGTGCAAACAGAAGTCTCACCCATCTGCCCGCCACTCTGCTCCCCGGAGGCATGCACCCTCAGGAGGATGTGTTCTGAGGCCGGGACTGGGGGGTCACCGCCACACATCTCCCCTTTGTCTACAGAGAAGGCACACTGGTTCTACCAAGGGTGGAAAGACATGGAAAGACTAGTTCTTTAGTTAGTTTAAAGAAAAACTACGGAAGTTCCTACACTGTGCCTACCCCACTCGTAGAAGCTGGCCCAGTTATCTTCAGCGTGATTCAAAATAGTTATTTAGAAACATGGTAAAGTTGAAGGGATATTCTTCATTAGGCTATAAACAACCAAGATCGTCTTTAAATTTTCTGACAGAAACTAGGCAACCCTGAAGACTATTTCACAATTTTTCTCCTTATTGGCAGGGAAAAAGAGAACCGTAAAATAAACTAATAGGAAACAAGTGATACTCTGCATTTGTGTATTCTTTTCTGCACTAGAAAATATACACCTTTCAAAGTGGCCCCAAGTTACCAGCACCACTCTGTAGGACAGAGAAATGCTGAGGCCCCTGGAGGAGCTGGGAGGCCGGGTCCCTGGGGCAGGAGGGCTGGAGTCCCTCGGAACCGGGTGACCTGCCCAGCGGGCACCACATGTGAATCCCTGGCACCAGCCTTCCCGACAGTGGTGGGCGAAGACAGAACCGAAGGAAGAGCTCCACGAATTTTAAAGTATTGAGAAAATACCACGATGAGTCAACTGTTCATGGAGTAAAGCCACCTTTCAAGATGTCAGAAATAGAACTTTACCACCAAAGATACATATGACAGAATTTCTAAATAATATACCTTAAGGAAAAGGGAAACGGACACCAGAAGCCAGGCTGAGCGACAGCAGACACTGTTCACGCAGCACGGCGACAGGCAGGCCTGTGCACCTGGCCTGGCGCGCGCTGAGTGCTGGGGCTGAGGAGCCCTGGGACCGCCGGCCGCGGGCACCTGCTCCAGGGTTCTGGACGGGATGCCATCTGAAGGTGTGGATGGGGGGGATGCACCTGGTGCTCTAGCGCTGGGCCTGGACCCGAGGGAGGCTGCAGTCATGCCATTCACTCCAGCTCTCAGAGGATCCCCTCTGGAGCCCCGCCTGCCGCACTCGGCCCACCAGCTCTGATTCAAGCCACCTGGAAGCTCGTATGAGTCAGAGGAGGAGCCGACGGACACACTCCCGGCACCAGCACACGCACAAGCACACGACCAAAGGTTATTGGGAACAAAGAGCAGATCACATCCCAAGAAATGAACTTAGAATCGAAAAGTATCAATGGTGAACTAAACGTGAGCTGATGAGGTACGAAAGAAAGACTACTTAGAAAGAAACGAAAGGGCTTAGAAGGCAAATCTAGAGAAATGACACACACACCATCACACGGAGAAACAGATGGAAAATACAAACCATGTTAAGAGCTACAAAGGTGCAAGTGTTGACAACTCCAGAGCCGATGGCATAGACTTTCCAGATGAAAAATGCGAATCCACAGAATCAAGCAGCACATTTTGTTCCAAGCTGGGTCGTGAACGACACGCAAGCGTGAGGCACGAGTGAGACCCGAAGAGCAACGCGAAGGTCTGAAAGGACAGAGTGACCACAGAGAAGCGGCAGCACGTCCGTCAACAGCCGCACGGGAACACAATCTTTCGAGCGCGGAGCAAACACAGCATCTGAAGGAAAAGGAGGCCGGAAGGGAGGTCTGAGGTAGACATAGGAATGTGTAAGAGGTAAAATGGTACACGTGCTGCCAAATCAACCATGTCTGCATGAGACTATAATAACGTCTAACACGTGGGGCTTAAGGAAAGACAGAAGCAATGTATGGGCGAAATGGCGTGCGAGCTGGAAGGAGGTACAGAGAGTTCGGATGTCCAGAGGTCCTTAAACTACAGAAGAGAGGGGGAAGAGAGTTTTAAGATCTAGACCTGGTTAAGTTAATAGAGAAGGTTAAAATGTAGGTAACTAATAAAAGAATAAAAATAGTTTATAAATTTCCAAATCATGAGACAAGAAAATTTGGAATAAGAAAACCCATTAAGAAATAAACATTAAAAAAAAAGGAAAGAGAAATATCCACACACACACACACCCTCCCCAAAAAAGGACAACAGAAATAAAGACAACACAAGCCAGTCCAAATACATTGTTTATCTTAAAAATTTGAACGTATTAAATCTGTCAGTTAAAAGAAATATATTCTGGATTTGAGAAATCTGGCTCTATGATGCTTATAAGAGACACACCTAAAAGTTTAAGGATGTAATAAATTGGGAATTAACAGAAGAGAAGTAATAAAGGAAAGAACAGAAGAAGTAATACAAGGAAAGAAAATGAAAGCTGGGTCAATGCTAACCTACAGAAGGCAAAGCAGGCTTCTGGAGGAGAAGTCCCCCCAAAACAAGAAAGTATGTATGATTAGGCACCCTGAGGGTAACTGAGTGACATGAGATTCAATTAACCAAGAAGAGGAAAAACATTCTGTTTGTGTGTTTCTATGAAAAACCCCCAAATACAAACCAAACATGAACTGACCCACAGGAGGAAACCGGCACAGCCGCTCTCACAAAGGGAGACGCGCGCCTTCTCATTTACTGACATGTCAAGAGACAAAACACCATGAAAGACAGAAGTTAACCAGCTTGAACAGAAAATCCATTTTTAAAGCCACACTGAAACACTTACGAAAACCGGTCACATAAAGCAAATACAGCAGAGTTAACTGAAGAATGCAGGGGGCTGATACAAGTACGCTCGCTGCACGGTTCTTTCAACGTTCTGTGGGTCTGAATGTTTTCATAACGAGTTGCTGGAGGGACATGATCTCACACCAGCCCATCAAGACAGTCACCAGAAAAGCCTAAGAAGCTGTTATCACACAGACCATCACCAAGAAAACCTCTGAAAAAATATCTGCACATTTGGAGATGAGAAAATAGAAATAACTCCACAAAAGTTTGAGAACAAACAGGTCTTGAAACTCCTAACTAAAATGAAAATAACTGGCAGATTTTACTACATTAAAAGACACAAGAAAAAAAGAACAAGTCCTGTGTGAGGACAAGCCATATAATCACAGTTGACAGACAAAGGTGGGAAGAACATACAGAACAAATACAACAAATGCAGTTACTATGACAAAAACTTCTTAGTATTAATAAGGAAAAACATAAATATATGTAAAAACTGATAAAAAAAAATACAGCCAATTTTAAAAAAGGAATATGTATAATGGCCCATATACGGGAAAGTCTTCGACATCCACAGTAATCAAGCTAAAGTACATAAAACAAGCTGTTATTTGTTGGTCAGGCAAAAACGGACAGGAAAGCATGGTGGCGCCATGGAGATCGGCCCTGTGCTGTCAGCGGCCCGGACGTCCCCGCGCGGCCCGTGCGAACAGCCCTCAGACAGGGCTGGCGGGAGGCAGCAGCGTGCACGCCCACCGCCGTGACGCGCACGCCGAGCTCGGTGATGCACTGCGCACACGTGGAACCCAGGGGGGGCGTCCGTGGGTCTGTGAGACGATTTCTGAAGACACGAAGACTGTGAAGGTGGTTAACACGAACTGATGGGACTCAAAGGTTTTTATCTTATCAGACAATTCTGTTCCAATTTTCTCCAGCTAGAATGTATTACTACCTTTGTAAACAAATGAAAACGATTTTAAAAGGTTCAAAATTAGGTTAACAGATGAACTCTGACATTCTCTCATACGCTTTTTTCTTAAGAACACCGCGAAGTAACTGTCTGCAGTTTGGTTTTCATCGTGAGCAACGAGCTCTCCTCCAGACCCCGATGGCAGCGGTAAGCACAGGCCGACGCTCAGCCAGGGCCGGCACTGCGTCCGGCTCTCAAGGCGGGTCGCCTCCCTGACCCCGCACACCGAGGCAGGCCTCAGCATCGCCCTCACTCTGCGGCCCTGGAAGCGCACACCGAGGGCAGGACACGGTGGAAGCAGGAGACACTCTGCGGCGAGAGGACAGTCACACAACAGCCGCACCTACCCGGAACCCCGAGAAGGGGAGAGAGCGGGCAGGTGGGGCCGGCACAGTCACAGCCTGGACCGTAAGCCTCTTGAACCCGCCCTTCTTTTCCTTCTCCAGCTTGTCTGCCTGACTCACATAGCACACAATGTAAGAATACACAACAGCCGTCCCAGACTACAGATAATTCAGCTTTTCCCCCACACCGCCCCCCGGGAACGCCTGTGAGGACACCACCCTGCACCCATTTCTCCTGTACTGCCGGCCCTCACTGTGCACAGTAACCCCCACATTCTGCACTTCACTGACCCCCCCATTAGTGCCTGAGTCTGTCCTCTGTCCCCCGCCTCCTCTCCCGCCGCCTCAATTTCTGTATCCCCTAGAAATAAGCCAAATTTACACCAATTCTGATGCAATCTTTGACTTTCATTTCAAACAGATCTTTTTTTAAATTAAATTTATTAATTTTTTTAAGTAGCCTCCACACCCAATGTGGGGCTCAAACTCAAGACCCAGAGATCGAGAGCAGCATGCCCTACTGACTGAGCCAGCCAGGTGCCCCTCGTTGCAAACAGATCTTAACCTGAAAACTCCTCTCTCCAAATATACCTTCCACCACCCCACCCTGATGGATACCAGCTTCTGCTCTTGCCGCCACAAACAGAAGTGCATGCTGCTTGGAGGTTTCATTTGGGCCCCTGCTGTCCTCTGACTCGCTGTCCCTTTTACAGTATTTACGGTACGCCTGGCTCCCTCCACCCTGTGACACCACAGTTCCTGCTGTGACCTCGCAGAGAAAGGGCAGGACACAGTTCACGGCCACAGGACGGGCTTCCACAGTGACCCAAAGGACGCAAACAGGTAGGTGCTCCGGCACCCTGTCGCTACCTGCCAAGTGATTTATAATCCAGGTCCTCCTCAGACTTCACGGAACCGTCCACCACGGGCTGGAACTCTCGAAATCGTCATCCCTATCTACCTGCTGGCTTTTCACCTCCATCCCTGTATCATTTCTCTCTAAATTGAGACAGACTATTGTAGAATCGTCTCCACCTTACAGAGACGCTGGAAAGATAGTAGAGAGTCCCACGGAAACCCGACGCCCAGGTCTCCCTCCTGCTCCGAGCTCCCATTACCAGTGGCACATCAGCCACAATTCCTACAGCAACACAGACTTCTTATTGGTAACAAAGTCTATACTTCATTCAGATTTCATTACTTTTTCTACATCATTTTTGTCTCAGAATCCAACTTAATTATGACTCCACGGGCTCTTCTTGGCCCTGTCAGCTTCTCAGATACTCCTTGTTTTTGACCATCTTGACAGTTTCAAGCTGTACTGGTTTGGTATTTTGTATAATGTCCCTCGACTGGGAATTATCTGTGCTTCGCATGATGAGACTGGGGTTGTGGGTTTAGGGGAGGAAGCCACCAGACGTGAAGTGCTCTTCTCAACTGACCCCACCAAGGCCACCCGGCCGAGCACGGCTTATCACTGCGGATGGGGACCTTGATCGTCTAGTTCACGTGGTGTCAGCCAGGTTTCTTCACCGCCCCCTGACCTTCTCCCCACACCCCTTTCCACACCGTCCTGTACAAGTCACCTGGTACAGCCCAGCCTTTAAGGCGGGATTTTAAGCTCTGCCCTCTTCGTAGTCACATGTACATAAATTACTTCCAATTCTCCTGTAGGGGAGATCTGTCACTTCTCACGTATTCGATCATTTGTATGAGTACGGACTCACGGATATCTACGTTATGCTCTGGGTTATAATCTAAAACCATGTCGCTGACTTTGTAGCTCAGATGATTCTGGCTTCAGGCGCTTCAGCCGCTCTGGCCCCAAGTTGACAGAGCACCTCCTCCCTTCTGGCACCAAGATGTGCAGGTCCCTCCTGTAGCCCCTCCCCCGCTCTCCAGCATCAGGCATTTTTCAAAGGAGCCCTGGTTCGTTTTACTGATGAATGACATTAGAAACCAGGCACGGGGGACCACAGAAGATTTTCTACCTGTATGAGTGATTTTATAACATATAAAATAAACCCACATTTCTCCTTCCTTTTCATTGAAAAAACATGCATGCTCCCTCAGAACTGAAAATCAACATGCTCCGACAACTGCGACAGAAACTTCCCGTGAGCGGTATCCCTTGCGGCCCAGGACAGAACGCCAAGTCTAAGCAGCCAGCCGGCACACAGACCCCAGCTCCGGCCACCTCCACCCTGCTCGCTGCCAGCGCTGCCGTGCCCACGACACTGCCTCGTCCCTTCTCGAGCGGGCAAGAGGGACGCGGTGGTTCCCGGCTTCCCTTTTTCAACCTTCTTTAATAAAATCCCAGTCCCACGAACACGGGAGTTCTAAATCACGGAGCTCCTCACACCACTGTCCTGTTCAGGACGGCCCAGGGGTCAGCGGCGAGCAAGGACCAGAGGCTTCTGTTACTGACCCGGCCCTCACAACGCAGGCACAGTTTTCTCGCGGCTCCCTGAACTTCCTTGTCTCTGTGCCTTCGAAAATCTCATCCCTCTTCCCGGGCAGCTCCCCCCACCTGCCCACGTGCCTTCTTCGAGACTCGGGGTGACCACGTCTCCCCGTGACCACCTCGGACAGCAAGTACCATGCTCCCGACAGCCCCCCGCCCCCAGGCACCTCTACTTCAGCTCCTGGGACACTGTCCCAGCGAGGCCTGCTCACTCATCTGAGTCTCCCTGCTGGCTGCAAGCTTCCTGAGGGTGAACGTTTCGGATTATTAACTTCTGAATATCCAGCCCTCGGCTGCCAATGGCTCGGCACGTGCTCAGTAATGTCTGTTAAGTGAACTAATGAGTAAAGAAATAAATGGACAAAGGAACAGATAATCGACCAAGTAACCAAACAGGTAAAACTATTGCTGTTATTCCTGAACCTCCATTTGAATTGAGGACAAACCCCTGTCACCGGAGACAAGATCTTCAATGATCTCCTCAATTCTGGTGATTTGTATCTGAAGCACGAAGAGTCCGGCAGGCTGAAGAATGGGACAGTTGTGAAAAGAAATCTACACCACAGTGAGTGCTAGCTGTTTTCTGTTCAGGTTGTTAATGGCCTCGCTACTTCGACACCATCCACTGAAGGCCAGGAAACATTCTACTGAAAATGATTCTGCCTGCTAAGATATCCCAGCTAACCTCAAACTTTTCATTCATCTCCAACCAACTCCCTTCTGCCCTACCCAACCTGTTAAGGGACAACGTATGTACCGCGTTCAGGTAAACACGGGCACAGCGTCTAGCGAGTGTCCCCTGTGCTGCGCACGGTCACGGACACGAGGCTGTGCGGACACGTCATGTTCAGAGGTCAGGTGGTGCGACAGCGCAGATGCCCCTCACGGCCTGGCACAAAGGAGGCTCGTGTTAATTCTGGAAAACAACTATCGCCATCTCCTACGACCAGTTGTTATTCCACACGGCTGTACCTGCGCCGTAACCAATCTGCAAAAACAGTTTATTTGTATTTTCATGTTCCAATGCCTACGACTCCGCTGGGGACACTAAACTTTCACACTGTGGCCGCAGTTAGGCTCCAAGAGAGTCCAAGGGCAACCTGCAGCCAGTTAAAGCTGCGAGCATAGCAGAGTGGTGATGGATACCCTTTTACTTTATTTTACCAATTTATCTTCTATCTCCCAAATACCACAAGGATTTGAGTAACAGTACAGCCAGAAAAGGTAAGCGTTGGCCAGATGTGGCACTATTCCTAATGAAACCAAAACGGACCTGTACTGGGACTTAAAGATCAACTCTCTTTTGCTGCCTGAATTATCAAAAAGATGCAGTATAGAACTTCCAGCCTCCCAGACATAAGCTCCCGCGTGGCTTATATGCATTTAACACAACCTAATGTAACAACCTAATACACAAAGTAATTCCATGATCCGAAAATTTTTCAGTTATTCTAAACATCCTGTTACATGAGCAACAAGTAATTCACACACGTCCACCTGTGAAAACCCTACGATAATGTACACGGAGAATCTGAGTAATAACTGAATCGGCAATTCTGAAGTTGATGGAAACGAGAAGGGAAACTTCATCCCAATACGATTACATCTACGGAGACAGAAGTCTATGCTCACGTGCCACACACATTAGCCCGAAGACATTTGTCAACAAATTAAAGTGCTCACACAGTTCTGTCATTAGGAATTCTTTGCTAAAAAAACTTTCCTTCTTCCAGATATAACTGTTTCAGAAACAGCAGCGTTTCAGGTTTTGGATTTGACTTTAGGTAAACTAATAAAACCCGCGGTCTGAAGGCTGACTTATTTCTGGGTGCGCGCGGCACAGCTCAGGTGTGCGATACTTACTCTAACACTTCGTAGTTGGACTTCTTCTCGAGCGCGTTGCCTCTCATCTCCCAGTACGAGCGCCTGAAACCAGGGAAGACATACATTGACACGCACGTACAAGGAGCGTCCGCGCTGCTAAACGGTAACTACTTTGCGGCTCGGCCACAAACATCCTGATATGCTGTTAATAAAGACCGAATCTGACCCCCAGCGTGACTCCCGTGCCCCCGTGGAACAGAGAGCACGGAACACAGACTCCGTTCTGTTGGATGAGCTTGCTTTCCCTTTTACTGTGAAGCAGGTCTGGCTCTTTGTGAAGACGAGGCAAAGGCCCCAGGTGTGAGGAGGTTGTTAGCTACATCCGCCGGCCACCGTGCCCATCTCTCGGCGAGAGCCTGCCCACACGAGCAGGACGGCTGCAGGGACACCAGCCTCCTCCAGGCGAGCGGCACCCACACCGACTCCTGCAGGGCTGCGCGTGTCACCTAGGGCAAGTGCACGGACATGTGCCAGAATCATCGGGGTAGGCTGTGCAGGGAGAGGGGCCAGGCTCCGGCCCGGGCAGTGCCGTCCACCACCATGAATGCTCATCGTCCGGACTTCACCCTCATTCCAGATTACCCGTCCAAGTCGTTTCGGGCCTCCCTGGGGCCAGGTCCTCTCTCTACAGAACCTGCCACGTGTGGGCAGGACTCTCTCTGCACATACACGGTACCTCGCAAAAGGATAAGCCCCGGCTGGAGCTGCTTTGGGACACACGGGTAGGACACGTCATCTCAAGTCACGTAACAGGAGGATGAGACTCTGTCTCAAACCTGTCTCTAATACTATAAATACTGGCTTTGCTTTTTAAATTTGTTTAGCTTTTTCTTTGGCCTACTCAAAATCAAAGTACTAGATTTAGATGAAAAACTACAAAGGGCCCCCAAAGGGCCCCTTAGTTGGTTTTCTTGCTTTCTATCCATGCAGGGGGCAGTAAAGGAGGGGCCTGGAGGGGGAGCCTCATCTGTCAGGCTTCTCCTGCAGCGCATTACTTCATAATGAAATCAGGGACACTGCACGGGGCACAGAGAGAGGGATAAACACAGCACGGGAGGCCCGAGTGGAAGGAGCAGGAAAGTCACTGAGAACCCAGGGAGGTCCCAGTGCCACTCGTCCAGCACCTCATGCTTTCTGACCCCATCTCCAGATAAACCCGTGCAGCACTGTCTGTAGTGAGAAAAGGGCGCCGAAGTACACTTTCTGCCTCGAGCTGCGAGGGCTCGGGGATGGGACAGGAACATGAAGACACCAGTGAGGGACGATTTCTGTTACTGAGAAACAGAATTAAGTCTGCACACAAATTTTAATGAAGAGTTGAGAGTGATACCCTAACCGCCCTCGGGTCCTTGTGGGGACTGGTATGTGACAGCCTCATGCAGTACAAAAGATAGTGACCTTGAGGGGAGATTCTCACCAACTGTTCTGAGGACACGTAATCAAACTTTGGCTGGTTTAACCAACTGATCTTAAATTAGCAGCCCAGAGTAAATTTTAATTGAAATCACACCTGCAAAAGGTAAAATACTCTTTTATTCAAAACTAAAATGCTAGCATAGAAAAAAACATATGACACATGGTGACAAATATTATCAGAATTAAGAGCGATATTCTCAGATTTCCATTTCCCTTAACCCTGCAACACGGCAGCCACTAGCCATATGTGGCTATTTACGTTTCCATTTAAATGATGTGCGCTAGCACGTTCAATTCCTCAGTCCCCACCTGCAGCGAGTGGCTAGCACCTGGGACCCCAGAGACGCAGCACACTTCCATCACCCCAGGAGATTACTGGGGAGCGCCCTCAGACGTGCTCACACACGTGCACTCTCATCAATCATTCCAGCTCTAAATGCAATGAAATATCATTTTAAAAGATCCTAAGATTTCTAAAAGTAGCACTGACAACCTAATTCAAAATCTCCCATTTTTACTCAAATTTTATTCAGTATTATATTAATAATCTTTATGAGGAAAAGGAAAATACCTGGATTTAATTTCCAAAACTAATGTGTGCCGCTGATTAGCAAAGCCCTCAAGGCCCAGTTACCGCCTTACCGTATTTCCAGACAGCCCAGCTTCAAAGCAATGTCCTGGTCCACGCGGTCAGCGATCTCCGACATGTAGTCGCTCTTCACCTGCAATCAGAAGGGACGGGGGAAACGATGCTGCTTTAACAGAGTATACGGTAGAGTCACTCATTCCACGACTCCTTCCAGGGTGCCGTTCACATCCACCAGACACACAGCCAGATGCTGGATATAAAAATGAGTAATACCAAAAATAGCTACGGAAATAAAATGGACCCTTACTAAGACCTCTTCTAATCCAAAAGCGCTTAAACTTTAAGAAGTAACTAACATGGGGCGCCTGGGTGGCTCCGTCTTAAGCGCCTGCCTTCGGCTCGGGTCATGATTCCAGGGTCCTGGGATCGATCCCCTGCATCAGGCTCCCTGCTCAGCAGGAAGCCTGCTTCTCCCTTTCCTACTCCCCCTGCATGTGTTCCCTCTCTCACCGTGTCTCTCTCTGTCAAATAAATAAATAAAATCTTTAAAAAAAAAAAAAGCAACTATCATCACCTGAATCGCAAGCTGCTTTAGACCTTCCCCCCCATGCTGTCACAAAGGAAAAAGCAAGAAGGAAGATCTCCATTTCCATGCAAATCTGCAGTGGATGTATTTTCTTAACTCAAACTACAGTCCCCCCAGCATTCTTTGGACCCCCACGGCCAGGGCAAAGAAAATTTCCGTATTTCAAAATCCATGTACCTCTGCAACTGACACGCCTCCACCTCACCATCACCTGTATGTGAGTAATCTGCAAAGTCACAACATGTGTGAAATCTACTATAAAGAGGAGAATCCTGGAATGAGCAGCGACTGGTGTTATAAGCAAGTGATGACTCACTAAATTCTACCTCTGAAACTGATAATATGCTCTATGTTAATTAAATTGAATTTAAACTTAAAAGAAGAGAAGAATGCAGAAGAATTCCATAAGCACCTTCTGCGTAATGACTGTGTGCAATTACAGGGACTGGCGGAGGGCAGCCGCTTCCCAAGGTGAACTACGGAAGGTCTCCTTACGGAGCAGCATTGAGAGCAGCACGTGCAGCTGATGGACAGCAGAGGGCGCTATTCTGAACCCCGGTTAGTGACGTGACCGCTCCCCCAGAAGGAAGTCCATTATCCTCAATAGCAGAACTGTATTACAAAAACCACATTCGATTATTGTATTATGAACTTCACCGATACAAAATTTTATGGAAATCTGTCTTGTCCCTTATTATAGAAGTATTTCAAACACCCTTGATTTTGTCTCTTAGTGCTCAACTCTAAAATATTTACTCTCGGGCCCTTCACAGAAAAAGTGTGTTGACCTCTGCCCTAGAAAAAAATTCCAAAGATCCTGCTCTTCAACTACCACCTCCTAGCCTGTCAGCTCACTTGCTCAAAAGATTTGTACTCCCCAGTTAAATACTGTCTACCTTACATCATATATGTCAACATCGTGACCTTCCCTTGCAAAGACCCCCAACTTCCCAATCTCTTTATCCCTTTATTTTAACGCCTGACAAAACCAGCGCCTGCTGAAACAAGCCAGCTGCCTCCTTCGCCACGCTGACCACTGGAAAACTAGAGAAACTAGAGGACAGTGTAAGCTGGGCCTCAGTTCTTGATGCCAGACCGCCAAGAGTCAGCTCAAACCGTCCAGCAGCTCAGCGGGGCTGGCCTAGGAAGTTTGCCAACACACTGATTCACACGGCCCCCAGCCAAGTCACCATGTGTCTTTCCTACAGCGAAAATGGAAGTCCCAGATGGGAATATCCTCTCTAATGCACCAAGAATCTAGAACCCGACGTGCACCAGACTCGCCGACTCACTCCTTTCTCTTAGGGGAGGAGCGATGACCTGGCCATGGGCAACCACATGCTATTTCTGACCTGAACATCGTTTCCTCTCAGAACCTTTGCCTTATTTTCTGCATTAGCATGTAGACCCAGGTGGTTAATAGTATTTATTAACAGAATGAGTGAGCAAATGAATGAATGAATAAAGTCTTCGAATTGGGGTTTGGGTACCTCTGTAAATATTATTTTCCATGTACGTAAGCAACAATATTTTCTATTGTTTACACGCAGTAGGTATTCAAGACTGATTCAATGGAACTGATTTACTCAATCCACTAAATTAAGTAAAAAGCTTTAATCCTAGAATCATTTTGTTTATACTTCAACTGGCCCTTTCTCTTATATAGCAAAAAATAAATCCAAACTTAAAAACTAAGTTTTTGCATCCTAAGTAAGTTTATAATTGCACACAAAAATAAAGGCACAAGAGATACACCAAGACATATATTTCAGTAAGTTAGAGAAACACCACAGTTGTTCTGACTGAAGGAGTTGATCTTAGTTTATGGTTAGGACTTCAAAGAAACCACAGCAGAATATCAATTAAATGCCGAGTAAAATTCACCATTACAAAATAATCTTAAAGATTAATGATAATTTTTAAGCACTTTTCACAGGTGGGAAAACGTAATCACATACTTTATTTCATTTACCAAAATCAGATGCACGTTAGTTGCAAAAATGCAAACAGAGGAAACGACAATTTAACAATCTCTGTAGAAAACTCCATTATGAACATGACCTAAAAGCTCTAAGAGTTGTTTTCCTAGATCTACAGTCTACTGCTCTTGGCGCTCGGCGCTGTGTGCCCACGGCCTGAAGAGATCCGTGCAGAGTGGACTGACCCCACACGAAGCCACCCCAACAGCCCCTGGCCTCCCCGCATCCCTGCCGCAAGCCCTGGGGCAGTGAACCCCACCCGCGTGCCCTCCGGCCCCCCCCCGGAGACGATGTTCTCCGGAACCACCGTGCACATTCACAGACCGATGCTGTACTCAGGCATCTTTCTTAGGACCCAGGGTTCCAGATGCTTGGTGTTCATTTCTCTTAAAAGACATCTCTTGACTACCTTTCATCTCCTACTAACTTCCAGTAGAATTCACTGCCTTTCACTTGTGAAATAAATGCAATTTACTGAGTGTTTAAGTGTATGTGGATAAAACTGCTTAAGGTAAGTATACTGAGCTCCCTGGCAGGCAGACCTATGTGTATGTAATGTGTCCTGGAAGCCTGCAGCATCGCCGTGAGTTGGACCACACCGTCACCCCCAGTTTAAAGCCTCAGAACAAGCCTAAAGAGAATGAAGGCGACGACAGAGGGGCTGCCTGTTATTTAAGGAGTACCTTAAATACGGTACTTATTTATTATTTCTATTTTATTATTATTATTTAAAGTACCTTAAGTAAGGCCTCCTCCTTAAGGCCGAGGCCCCGTGCTTTCACATAAGTCATTTGCAATCTTTACAATAACTCTTCAAGGTTGGTGTTAGTAGTT
The DNA here is from genome assembly GCA_028534135.1 of Potos flavus. Taxonomy (NCBI): domain Eukaryota; kingdom Metazoa; phylum Chordata; class Mammalia; order Carnivora; family Procyonidae; genus Potos; species Potos flavus. Next base: position 167,849,660 of record CM052900.1, on the reverse strand, counting down.
CCATTTTATACAGAAAGATCAGGAAAAGTCAACTCATTCAACGTCACACAGCAAGTGTTGTTAAGAGTGAGGACTCAAGCACCAGTCTGCCGACCCCTACAGTGTGTGCCCACATCGCCTCCAAACTCTCTCGCAGTGAAGACCACAGTCTTCCTCTATGGGAAGAAGACCGGGGGCAGGTGGGGAGCACATCCCATCCCCCTGTCCCCACAGGGGCTGATGCAATGACCTTCCACGCACCGCCTGCTTCGCCTGACCAGTGACACTGTGCTGCAGTCTCTCTTTATACCACAGACAACTACCGTATACTGACCCCAAGTGTAGCATGTGAGCAAGCGTCTTCCAGGAAAAGACCTCTGAGAGCCGGTGTTTGGTTTGTTTGTTTTTAAAGAGTTTATTTATTTCAGAGAGAAAGAGAAAGCGTGTGCGAGCAGGGGAGGGGCCGAGGGAGAGAGAGAATCCCAAGCAGACCCCATGCTGAGCACAGAGCCCAACATGGGGCTCGATCTCACAACCCTAAGATCATGACCCGCACTGAAATCAAGAGTCAGCGCTTAACCAACTGAGTCAGCAGGCGTGGGTCCCCAGTGTTTGGTTTTTCAAATTAATCTGCGTCCATGTTGATGTCAATTTCCTACTTCAAGAAATAAGGTGTATTTGGACTTCCTTCTGTGGCAAGTACTGTATTTACATTCATTAGGTTTTTTCTTCTTACTCTGCGAGAGAATCAAACAACCCAAGTTCTGCAAATCCTCCTAGTGAGTGACTAAGCTTTGAGGCTGGTTGTGGGGACCCCACGACCAGAGTGCTCCCATCAGTGTGAGAGTCTGTCCAAGTCCTGAGGTGGGCTGAAGGCAAATGTATAATGCTTTCCCACTTCTAAAGTCCTTCATACAGAGGGATGACCAAGAAATATGGGCTGAACAGAGTAACTATGCAGGGTTCACCTACATCCTCAATAACATGAGTACTTCTTGCATCAACAAAAATATACAGAAGTGAAAAAAGAAGAAAGGTACATTACTCAATCTATCAAGTAAGTACAGAAAATAGAACTTCGAATAAGCCAGACTTGGACCTATATGTATTTTATCTTTTTTGAGGGAAAAAGACAGCTGACAATTCCCACATTGAAAATGTCAGGTATTAAAAGAATAAAAAATTAAAATAATCTCCCACTTGGAGCTGCCATTCCAAAATGTTTTAACTGACAGAAAGCTTTATAGCCAAGAAAATACAGATAAAGAAATCAATTTCTGATAATACAAATATCTGAATAAAAATTTGTAAAAATAAAAAATTCAAATAAAAATCACAGGAACAAGAAACCACACATCCTGGCACCTCAGCATTTCCCCCGGGCACTTTCCGATTCTCTTCCTCAGGGTGAGGTTACGGCTCTGCCCTTGGTATCTCCTTTCAACTTCCTACCGGAGCTCCTTTTGTCGAGTCAGTCATAATTATGTCACAGGCAGTGTTTTCAGGACAGGACGGATGGATGTACAGGTAACACAGGACAGCATGTGTTTGAACTGCATTGGTCCGCTTATGCACAGATTTTTTTTTTTTGATAAACACAGTACAGTCCTGTAAATGCATTTTCTCTTCCTTATGATTTCCTTAATGAGATTTTTAATCTCTAGCTTACTTTATTGTAAGAATATTGTACATAATACGTACAACATACAAAATATTATCAGTAAAGCTTCCTTCTGATCAATGCTAGGCTATTAGTAATTAAGTTTTGGGAAGAGTCAAAAGTTACACATGAATTTATGACTGTGCAGGGGGTCAGCACCCCTCACCCCCACATTGCTCAAGGATCAACTTTACTCATTTTAATCTTAAAATATTTGTAGGAGAAAACAGTGGGAACCCCATGTCTGACCCATGCATACTAAGAGCTGAAAATTTCGAGTGCCAAATGCGTATAGAAGCTCTACATCAATACAAATTTAGTTAATATGACAACTTCTTGACCAAACATGGGCATCGCTCTTCACACTAGTGGCCACCATTATTTGCAAAAGGTTGCCAACCAAATGCACCTCTTTCTAAAATGAGATTTCAGAGAGATAAAGAGGAATAAAATGTTGTATGGCAAAGGAAAAGTTTGATTTCGGGGTAAGACATACTTTCCTTGTTTTATAATGAGCCATTAGTTTTAGCATCAAAACTTAGTTTTATAACTTCTGCTCTACAGTGAATAGGGTTATAATAAGATTCTAGTTTATTTTTAGAGTGTGCTGATTAATATCTTTCAGAATATTCTAAAATGGGTCAAAAACACTTAGTGAATCATTTGCTGTATCTCACATTGGTAGTCACATTCAGGACATCTTTATTTTACCTTTTATAAAGATTTTATTTATTTATTTGACAGAGAGAGAGATCACAAGCAGGCAGAGAGGCAGGCAGAGAGAGAGAGGGGGAAGCAGGCTCCCTGCTGAGCAGAGAGCCCGATGCGGGGCTCAATCCCAGGACCCTGAGATCATGACCTGAGCCGAAGGCAGAGGCTTTAACTCACTGAGCCACCCAGGCGCCCCTCAGGACATCTTTAAATGAAACTGCATCCACAAGATAATCTCCAGCCAGTAACCCAACACTCAACACATCCACTGACACATTGTTTTCTACAGGACACCATCCAAAACCACGGACAAAATGAATAGTGCACGCAGATGAAATATTAAAATAATAAAATTAAGGTAGTTTATTATAAGTGCTCTCTGTTTCACAGGATCAGAATGGTGGTAGAAAGAATCTAAACATAATTCTTTTATTTCTATCCTGATAAAAGATCCAAAATAATAAAAATATGTGTTCTCCTAAAACAGAAACCACAAAACAGGTAACACTCAGGAGTGTTTACTAGTCCCCAAGCTAGAACCTAAAGATTCCCACATGTAAAATTCAAAGAAATAACAGCTCGTAACAAACACATAAGGAAATGCATCACTGAGAGTGTAAGCCAGCACCAACAGACGTCGAGCCCAAGAATTTCGGGTGTTATAATTCAGATTCAGAAGAGACATTACCTCTACAACAAATGGTACAGAAATAAAAGGCAGAAAAATCAGAAAACAGTGAGAGCCATAAATGATGGCCCAGAGGATTTTCTTAAAGGGGGAAGGGACACAAAACTTTTAAAAATGCTAAATAAAAACTCAACTCAAAAATGCATTACACATCCAGGTTGGTCGTGGCTGAGGAGAGTTGGTGGTGGTGTGACATATTTACCTGAATTGTAGACTCCAGGGGACAAAGAGCCGAGACAGGAGAAGGAAGTGGATGCACAGGGAGGGCAGCCTGAAAGGTTCTAATGTGGACCCGCACGGAGACCTCAGGCCAAGTCATGAAGAAGGGAGAAAAGGCACGGTCTGAGTCAAAATCACCCAACATCCGGAACTGATGAAAGGAGATGAGCCCCCAGGTACAGGGTGCACATCACAGGCCAAGCATCACAGGAAAAAATGAGTGGAAATCCACACCTGGTTTGTAATAAAACCGCGGAACATGAAGGACAAAGGAAAGATCTTCAAGCTGCCCAGAGAGAAAGGACAGATCACCTTCAAAGACAGGATGAAGACAGCTTCTCAACAGCAATAATAAACATCCAAGCTCCGAGAGAGAACTCCCTGGCCTGACTTGCACCCAGAAGCAGGAAAAAAGAATCCCAGCCACACGAGAGGCCTGAACAACACTGTCAACAATGTTGAATTCATGGGTGTTCGTCACACTCTGTGCTCAACACTCACAGAAGACACGCTCTCCTCCAGCAAAACCAGAACCTTGACAAAACCTCAGCAGGTGGGAGGTGCTGAAACAGGTCTAAACAATCTGAGCAACTAGTATCAAATGAACCTCAGTCTCTAACCACAGTTCAAAATTATTTTAGAAGTGAACCAAATGGGATACATATTTAAATAGCCTTACGATAACTTCCATTTCTACCAACACAGTGGACCAAATGTCCCGATGAGGTTGCTCACTGAAAACAACTAAAAGCACAGAATAAAACATTTTTTTAAATCTTCCAGAATGCTTCTATGAGTTGGGTGACAAACCAAACCATATCCAAACCCTGGTCAGGCTACTGAGGGAATGCAGAGGGCTCGGGGCAGATCTCGGGCCAGCTTCTACCCTAGGCCAGAACCACACATATACTCGCTGTAAAATGTGACCAACTTGTAAGCAAGGGGGTGACGGACACGCAGGCCCACAGCGGGCTGTGTGGCGTGAAAGCGTGGGGGCGGGAGATGTGACAGGGACAGGGGCCAGGAGACGTCAGTCATGTTCTCTTCATCTGGGCCGCAGGATCACAGGCACTCATGCTAGTACTAACTACCACGCCTCACAAAAGCATACATGTATCAGGTGTTACCAAATTAAATAATTAAAAAGAATCAAGGTTATCAAATTCTGGGCCCCTTCAAAATGGATCCATTTAGCCTGGAATTCAGTGAAAATATACATACGCATATATGTTATATCTTATATATTTTCATCAATAGAAAAGATTTTTAAAACTATAGAATGGGTGTCATTTAACTCTGAGGCTTCTTTTAAATAACTTATCCCTGAACTCAGTGAAAATTGCCACACTCAAGTTCTTACAAAATATGAATGCAAGCTGGTACAGCCACTCCGGAAAACAGTATGGAGTTTCCTCAGAAAGTTGAAAATAGAGCTACCCTATGACCCAGCAATCACACTACTGGGTATTTACCCTAAAGATACAAATGTAGTGATCCAAAGGGGCACGTGCACCCCAACGTTTATAGCAGCAATGTCCGCAATAGCCAAACTATGGAAAGAGCCTAGATGTCCATCAACAGATGAATGGATAAAGAAGATGTGGTCCATATAGATATACAATGGAATACTATGCAGCCATCAAGAGAAATGAAATCTTGCCATTTGCAACAACGTGGATGGAACTAGAAGGTATTATGCTAAGCGAAATAAGTCAATCAGAGAAAGACAATTATCATATGATCTCTCTGATAGGAAGAATTTGAGAGGCAGGGCGGGGGGTCGTGGAGGGTAGGGAGGGAAAATATGAAACAAGACAGGATCGGGTGAGACACAAACCATAAGAGACTTAATCTCATGAAACAAACTGAGGGTGGCTGGGGGGTAGGGGCGGTAGGGATAAGGTGGCTGGGTTATGGACATTGGGGAGGGTACATGCTATGATGAGTGCTGTGAAATGTGTAAGCCTGATGATTCACAGACATGTGCCCCTGGGGCAAATAATATATTATCTATTAATTGGAAAAAAAAAAGGAAGAAAAAAGTTCTTACAAAATACTTCAGTTCCATTCAGTTAAATAGACCTTGGCTATAAAGAGCTGCTGAAGGGCCACTTTTTTATTTATGCCGTGTGTGTGTGCGCGCACATGTGCATGTGTTTAAATAGGAGAAAGTTCTGAATTCCTAGCTGATTTCCAACAGTGGAATTAAGCCTGTTGCCGAGCTGGGCCCTGCCTGCACAGGTGAACATACAGGTCACCTGTAACAGTTCTGGAATTTCCACACGTGCAACAAGACAGGTTCTGCACCGAAAGGGTTACCACAAGAAGCTGAATAAATACATAAGCACTTGTCAAAGCAGCAATGCAAAAATCATACTCTTTTCAAAACTTTGTTAGATCAGGGTAAAAACAAAACTACATACATCTTTTCCCATAAACGGAATTACATATGTTCTACACACAGCCTGTTGTAAACACCGGCCTTAGCGTAATGCCTCCGTGTGTGTGAACAGAGCTGCGCCGCTCTCGTCAGCACGGGCGCGTACATCTGACCCTCAGCAGAACTTATGTACCGGACCTCTTACCGACTTACTGACCCCAGAACTTATGTACCGGACCTCTTACCGACTTACTGACACAAGGCTTCCAATTTCCCTTCTGTCTGCTCCGATGAGCATCCCGTACATATGTACGTGTGTCAATCTTACCTCTTTAGAGTGAACCCCTGCAAGTGTAGAATTCTTAGTTTGAATATTAAATTGCCTACATTCAACTATTTCTTCCGTACCAAACTGCCAAGAGTGCCACATACCAACCTAAAGGATATGAATATACTCACAGCTCTTAGTATAGCTGCCAACTCACTGGTTGTGAGGACAGTCCTCCTCCACCCCCTCCGAGTTGGCACACACATTTACCTCCCTCTGTCTCCCGTCCCTGGGACACTGGCATGGATCAGCCATCGATGTGGGCAAGGGGCGGTATCATGACTGCACTTGGTAGAATATCATAAAATCATACCCAAAATGAAAGCAATTATTTAGGATAAAGAAACTTTAAGAGATGTTTTAGAATATTTTGGAGACTTCCTAAAAATCTGCCATGTGGCTGAACAACTATAAAAGATTAAAAAGGGTCAGGTTGAGGAAGAGAAAGTGCAGAACAGGAGAGAGCAGAGGGTGGGGTGGAGGCACACAAGACGGAAAGGGACATGTCCCAGCCCGCAAGGTGCAGCGCACACCCGTGTCATGTTCTGCAGATGGTAACTGCCGACTCCTCCGGCGCCCGGCGCTGCCTGCAGACCAACCGTCCGATACTGACGGGGCGCGGGGATGACCGACACCCCCCCACTTATGGGGGTAGGTAACACACCTGTGTATTTCGGTCGATGAGCCAGGTGGCTACACGCGCGGCGAGCACACGACAGTACGCTCGCTCCCTGCCTCCCGGGTCCCGGAAAGACGGTTCAACAGAATGACACGGACCGCACCGAGAGAGTCTCAGGAGTAAGGGAAAACAGGGGCCACACCAGCATGTGAGGTCATTTTAGTCAGAGACAGAAGCAAGGTCTCGTCTAAGGAAAAACTAGGACAGCCGGACAGCGTGGAAGGAACAAGAACGCGGCCAACTGCGAGGTCAGCCGCGACTTATGACAGGGAGGGGCTGCGAGCTGAGGAGGCCTGTATTATGAATTCCAGAAATCCGTGTCACTAAAGCAGTCATAGATCTCCTCGGGGGGTGGATTATTTCAAAGAAATTATGACAATAGTGGTAAAGATCATCTCCGAGAAAGAGAACACAAGGCAAGCCTATCAGTTAACTCAACTCTCCCTTCGCCTCCCTCACTCAAACACGAGGCTCATCAGACTCCTCCTCCTGAGCTGGGAAAACACACACGAGGAGCAGTTTGTAAACCGGAAATCATCTCTGCAATACGAGCGGGGCCCCAGTGATCTCAACTGGAATCTAAACGTCACTTTCCTCTTTCCATTTTGTGAAACGCGAACTCCCTCTCCCGTGCAACTCTGTATTGATGTAAACCTTCCTGAGTTCCCGTCGGGCCCCATCCCTCACGCTTCCCATCTCTAATAGTGTAAGAAAACAGACCCAGTATCTGGAAAGAGCGCTCTTGGCTTCCTGCTCTCACAGCTTGGATCTTATAAGCAGGAATATGCAGTTTTCTCACATCAGGAAATAAAACCACCTACCTTCTTACCACCTTCCTTCTGAAGTCAGCCTACCTCTTCTCTTGCCTGACACTAGGCAGCTGGACTGATGCAATCCACGTCTTTATTTTCCTGTCCATTCAGTCTCCCATTCCTATCAAATCTACCCACTAACTGTGCTTTCGTTAGACCTTTATCTCCCCCGTTTCTTGCCTACGTGGCTGGAGTCTCCGAACTTGCTTGCAGCCTTCTTAAGACCCACGCAGTCCGTGATGGATGCTGCTGTCACATCAGTGCGGTCTTATTTCACAGCGACAAAAATTCTCATCAAGACATTCACTGACTACATCCCTTAAATAACTCCCCTTACTCTGCAGGAGAAAACCTACAGCCTTCCCTTTGCATGATGTGGGCCCTATCTCCTCTCCCGTTTCTTCTCAAAACTTTAGCTCAGATTTAAACGCACCAGTTTCCAAAAGTACATCTCTTCCTCGTCTACAGGGCTGGGGACCCCTCACACGACCCTTTCCGGGAGAGCCAGTGGGTTCTGCACCGCCACGGCCACACCCTCTGTGCTTCCCGACAGCAGAGGGCTGAGCGCAGAGTACCTGTTCACAGGAGATCCCTGCCCCGGGAGGAAGTTAGGGGGCAGACTACCTCATTTGTTTCCTCTACATTCTTGACCCACAGCAGACACTTAATAAATATTTTTATTAAAACGAGGAACGACCAAATGCCTCGGAGTGCAGCCCGTGCGTGCAAACGTCAGCTCCTCCTCGGGCCTGTTCTGCGGCGCTCTTAACGGAAACTAACAAGCAACGTGAATTCGGCCATAAAATTCTGTTGGTTCGTTTACGCCACGTGTGTTTATTGCCTAACTAATATTTGAAGGGGTAAAAAGCAAGTTACTCAGTGCAAAAAAACAGTCAATTCTGCCTTTATTGTGCTAACTGCTCTTGAGATTACATGAATCTACTTGGCTCTGACAATAGAGTCTATATCTGACCAACCTGTTGATATTCAGGCATGGTAATCATACTTGAATTAAAGACAAAGCAATGCTTACATCACTTAGGATTCACTGTCTCCACATAAAAGAAGTATCTTTTAAGATTTGCCCAAGCATACAAAAATTCAGTATCAAAAATTCAAAATTTCTCACTGGTTAAAAGTCTTTCACTGCCATATTGTGACAAATACACATTCTCCCAAATGTTAGCTTTAATCTAATTCTAAAATAAAACCATGTAGTATGTAGGATTCAAAGACACAAAGAAAAAAGTATATTAAAGCACCCTTGTATACCTGTTGATAGAAGAAATTCAGAGTTGGCTTGTCTTCAGTAAACTGGTTTAGAAATCCTTTTGGCAAATAACGAATTCTCAATTCATATCTAAAAGATAATTCACAAAACAGAACAATCAGAAGTAAGCAATTTTCTCAATTCATAGTCTACGATTATAGCATTATTATAACTATGGCATAACCAATTACTCTGAAATATTATTTTAAAAATAAGTTAAAATACAATTAATTTTTAAGCATCAATTTTCAAACTTTTCAGCACAAAGATGTACACCTCAGTGTCCAGAGCTCAATGATCCTGCAAGGGTACAGAGCAGGAAAGAAGCCCAGAAGGCACCCGGTCCTACCAGTCACTGTCTGCCCGGGGGCAGGGGCGACACCTCCCCCCGTTCCCCCCCCCTCCGGCTGACCTCATGCGCATGGAACCACACAGAACGTACTCTTTCCTGTCTGGCTTCTGTTCACTCACTGACGTGCTTTTGAGGCTCAGCGTATCTAGAAGCTGACGGTCACTCCTAGCTCATAGTAAAGCATGAAATACCACACCACTGCTACGGGCCATTTGAGTTATTCCTGCTTTTTTGGCTATTATGTGAATACTGCTATAAATACTCTTTTTGTTTTTTCTTCCTCTAAGCATAAACTAATTTAATTGTTCAGGAAGCCACACTTCAAGAGTGGTTGAAACAAGTTTCACCAGAACATTCTCTCTGTATCTCTCTCTCTCTCGTGCACGTCCTTTGGGGAACGTATGTGCACTTCTGTCGGGCACAGGAGCACGGACTGGGAGTATCACACACACACACACACACACACACACACACACACACACACCCCTGCCTTAGCAGACACCGCCCGTCAGGGAGCTGAAGAAGCCACACCAGTTTAAAGTCCTACCAGCATGCAGAGTTCTGGATCCTCTCCACCCCTACCTCCACCCGGCATTTCCCGTTCATTGCAGTCACTGATATTTGCCGCTGTAAGTGTGGGGTAGACTGCAAACAGCCTCATCTGATGATTAGCCATTCTGGAAATCTCCTTTTGTGAAACATCTGTTTTTTCTAAAGGGCTGTGGGTCCTCCCTTCCCAACCCCCAGCCGCCTTACATATTCAGGGTGTGAGGCCATTGCTAGACTCCTATCTCCTGCCACTCCAAGACTTGTCTTTCACTCTCTTGATGGTATCTTGTAAAAATTATTTTAAAAATATTTTTATTTTAACGTTATCTATTGAGGAAGAAAGTTCATAATTTTTATGCAGCCCTATTTATTCTTTTCCTTTTTAGGAAATTCTTTCAGTGTTTTGTTTATAAAAATCTTTGCCTACCCAAAGGTTATAGGAAAATCTGTTTTTTCTAAAGTTTTATTTACTGATGTTTAAAAAAATGGAATAGTCTCACAAGGAAAACATGCCAACCAAGTAGTAACACAATTCTTCTGGTTTAGTTAAGAGTGGGAAAAAAACGCAAGGCACACCCACACAAGTTCTGCTGAGATTGGGAAGTGTCCGTCTGCATTAAAACAGGCAACTGTCCGATGATGAGGGTCCCTTCTGCTTCTCCTCAGAGCAAGGCCAACAATTTACGGCAGACATTGTACGTGGGGCGGTCATTTGTGGAACACACTAGAGTTCATTCACTACTGCGGACTTCCCAGGCACCTGACACGCACGGCTTCTCCTACGCCACATCGCCGCCAGAGAGCAGAAGGGGAGCGCGTCACGTTTAGGACTAGGAAGACGGAACTCTGCCAGAAGCAGCAATCGGGCCCGAGGCTGCACGTTCGGGATCCAACAGGACACAGGAGGCTTTTGCTAGGAATGTTATCGCATTTGACGATAAGGAAACAGACCCCGGATCAAACACCGGGCCGCCTGGCTGCGCATCCCCGCTGTGACCAGCCGGCAGCCTGACGATGCTGACGACGGCCTCAACGGACACGTCAGGGCTACTCAGGGCCTGACGGTGATGGTGATAAGGACGTGACCCTCAGCCTCCTCGTACTCAGCAGCAGCCTGCCAGGAGCAGGAAGAACGTGGGCTCTGGACCGGGACGGCCTGGGCTTGGACTCTGGCTCCATGGCCCACCCACGGTCTGCCATCGCCTCTCTGCGCCTTAGTCCCAAGGTTGTCGGGAGAAATGAGTGAGTTAGTGAGCGCAGGGCCCCGAGCACACTCACTGGCACCCGGTGACCGCGGGCGCCGCGGCTTACCGAGGACGTCAGCAGTCACTCCACAGATACTGACTCCAGCACCAGCCCCATCCCAGGCACAGCTCCAGGGGCTGGGAGGACACCAGTGAAGAAAGCAGGCCAAGTGCCAGCCTTCGAAACATTTATCGACAATCTGTGCTGAAAGTCAGACAGCAAATACACAAATGTCTATGCGGCGGCAGTAAAGGCGACACAGATAAATAGGTAAGGGAAGGGGAGCAGCAAGTGACCAAGTATTACTCTGCACGGGCAGCCAGCAGACGATACTCCGATTCAGGGAGATCTGAATGAAGATCTGAGGGGAGGAAAAGTGTCCTTCAGTCATGTGCGGGGACAAGAGTTCCGCTCTGATGGAAGAGAAAGGGGGATGGCCCTGAGGCTAGAGGATGCGTGGGAAGGCAAATGCAGCCCGAACCCACTGAGCACAAGCGCTGAGCAGGAGGGCTGCAGGCAGAGGCAGGATCGGGAGGTGGCAGATCACGGAGGCCCCTGCACAGCAGGACTATGGGGCTCGGAGCACAGCAGGGTCATCACGGGACGGACATTTCTCAGACCAGGCAGGTCTACACACTGTCGTATGTAGGACAGACAACAGGGCCCAGAGGAAGAAGCAGGAGGCCCGGAGGCGAGCACAGTACCCTGGCTGAGAAGTAATGACCCTGTTTTCACTGATGGGAAAAAGTTTCAGGGCATTAGGTAAGTGGCCCAAGGTCCTGCAGGTATGAAGTGGCAGGCAGGGATCCGTCTGCAGTGAGCGCATGCACGAAGGCCACAAAGCAGAATGAAACCGAGAGAAAGCCCCTATGGCTCACAAACAGAGGAACACAACTGATCTGACGCACGTGCAGGGAGGCAAGCTCTTCAGATCGTGAGGATTCTGGTCCCGGCTTCAATCTGTAGTGTCTAGCATGTCTGTCCCCCACAGCTCTGCTGAACTGCCCAAGTTGGCCTGATCTAATCACATTCCATCACCCTGGCTCAGTCCTTAACCACAGCACCCAACCCCCACAGCCTACTGGCCCGTGAGGGTTGACATCCCCACCCACCTCTCATCCATGACACTAAGTGCTCTCCTTACCCTTCTGTTACTACTCTAAGAGCCTCATAGCATCCTGAGACACATTTTTACTATTCTGCCGTATGCCATTCCATGGATTTTGGAAGAGCAGCTAAATATAACATGCCCCAAATAAATAATCTTTTTGCTTCTTCTAAGTAATAACTTCCTATTAAGGCCACTGAACTAACCTCCTCAGTCTTATCACCCACAATGAACACCAAGATACCCATAAGCTAACCAACTAACGGTGGGGAGGAGTAGGAAGTGTTTGGACAAAGAATCTGTTAACCTTGATACTGAGAAGGGTCAGCTAACCAGTCTGTGTGTAGTGAAATAAACGAAGTACAACTTTCAGAAACAACACAGATATTGTTGTTTCTTGATGGGCCTTGCAAATATTGTGGTATGCACAGCTCTTTCTTACAACAGACCTCCATTTAAAAATCCTCAAAAGAAGGATGGAAATAAAAATTCAACATTAGGCAAAAATTATAGCAGTAATAGCTGTAAGAAAGAATCATCAATGGTACTGAGATCAGTGGGTGGAAATCAAGAAGCAACAGAGTATCTGCATAGTCTCGATATATACATCCTCCCCAGCAGGCATTTCTTAATTACGAAGGACAAAACAGTGACTTTACCGTGCAGAAGCCTGGCCACCACCCTAAACCCAAATGATCCAAGTTAAAAACACCTGTACGAAGGAGTCACGTGGTCGTTCCAAACTTCCCGGTGAGACGCGCCGCGATGGCTTCCATCGCCAGGCTGTCGTTCTTGCCAACAACATGCAACCTCAGTGTCAGCATGAAAAAACCCCAGACCAGCCCAAATGGAAGGACACGGTACAAATAACCAGCCAGTATTCTTCAAAAGTGTCAAGGTCATGAAGAACATAGAGGAACTGTCCCAGATTAGAGAAGACTCAGGGAGACAGCGAACAGCCACATGGCGTCCTGGACCAGGAAAGGGGTGTTAAGTGGGACAACTGCAGAAATCTGAGTAACATCTGTGCATCGGTTAATTACTGTGTCAATGTCAAGTTCAATTACTATACCAGATTTATGAAAGTTTCAACATTTCAGGGAAGCGAGGTGAAGGGTACACAGGACTTTCGCATACTATTCTTGAAACTTTGCTACATACTGAGAACAAAAAGAAATTTGCAGACTGACTGTTCCATAACCGAGGTAGTAACACCCACCAGAACTGCTCTCCAACCAGCCTGGCCAGTCCGTCTGTAGCCGCAGACCCACCGGAAACGGACAGAAACCAGCCTGTCTTCCTGCTGCCCGCGTCTGGTGCAAAAGCGTCCAGTGAGTGTTTAGTTAACAGGCCGGCAGATTGAACGTCCGTCCTCACTTTAAAGGTATCACTTCCAAACCTGCCAGACTGCTTTGTTGTCTTTCTGCTTTAAATCTCTGCAATGTAGGATTCCAACGGAAGACTTGCTTTTAAATGAAGGCCCGTGCAGAGTCGGTGTCATTTCAAGGTAACATAGGAAACTAGGAAACATAAACGAAAGCTTCCTAAACTACCATTATTCATTATCATTTGTCATCTTTGAAAAAGGCACCTTTCCTCGCCATTAAAAGACTTTTTCTCCTGCCAAGGACTGAAAGCGGTCGTGTCCTTGCAGAGCGAGGGGCTGCTTCTCGGCAGTGACTGGGCGGCACTAAGCAGGAGGGCGGGAACCCCGTCTTGGTAACGATGAGGAGGATGTTCCTCACTTGCTGAGCAAAGCCCCACGGTACTCTCTCAAAGCCCATGCAAGCCATCTCTCAGACCTGGCCCTCAAAGTCCTGGATTCGCCATCACGAAGGACTGGACCACCTCCCCCAAAGCTCTGACAGTCTATTGCTATCTGACTAAGCCAAACAGACCACGCTACACAGGTGACTCCAGATAGCTGAAATTTAATTACCAAAATGTGGTTCATTAGAAAGATCTAAGTGCAGAACTTTAAAATTGAAATCTGCCTGATGGCAATCTCTCCAAACCGCAGGACACCGTTTGGTGCGGTATCAATGAGGACGGTATTGGGACTGAGACTTTCGTGGCTGAACTCAGGACCCTGACAACTACTACCTGCTCAGCTGGGCCCTCCCAGGACAGGGAGGCGGGCTCCTGCTCCCTCCTGGGCAGACTGGATGCATGCGTCTCCTAAGGGGGTGATACGCCGAGCCTCATCTCAGAACCTGAGGGCTCCGCACACGTCCCTGGGATGTCTCCCTTATGGAGACTGGCAGGGGGCGGGGGGGGGGGCTGCTCCTCCTGGAGACGCTCTGGGTGATTCCCCTCTGGTCCTTTACTTAGATCAGCCATACTGTCTTACTCAACTGATATGTTCCCAACAATATTCTTTTAAGTGTTTTTTTCTTCACTTTATAAAAGCTTATCATGCTATATGTCATCTTCTAGGACTTACTTTTTCTTTAAATTGAGGTAAAATTCACATAACAAAAAAAAACAGTCTTTTTATAAAGTGTGCAGCTCAGTGGTACTTAGTGTATCACGACACTGGCTGGGAGACTCCATCTGTCAGGTTACGTGGCTACGACTCAGCCATCCCGCTGCACATCCCTACCGTTCACTCACTTTCACGTGCATGACCTTCTTGCACCTCCAGCCCCGTACAGAAACCTAAGAGTCTCTCAAGGACAAAATCTGAAGTGGAACCGCAGGACTGTAGAGTGCGTAATGCCTCCAAGTTCAAGTCGTTCACCAGATGGATTGACCCATTTGCCTCCTCACCAGCAGTGCGGGCAAGCGCCTGCTGGAGACACCCTCTTTCTCTACTGTCAACAACTTAATTTTTTTGGCCACACAGAGAGTAGCAGATGGCTCCTGGGGTCCAGATTCACATCTCCCTAATGGGCCAATGAAGCCGACAGCGGCTCCCTGTGATTACTGCCAGACTAGTTTTCTCTTTTATGATAATACCATCGTGTCTCTGGTCCATTTAGTGAATTATCTACAACTTTCATATCAATCAGGAGAACTCTTGACATCATTTGTTCATTATATATGTTGCAAATATCTCCTCTCAGTGGCAACTTGCTTTTGCCCTTTTAAAAATACACCTTTGATACACAGAAGTCCTTTATCTTAATAAAGTCAAATCTGCTGTTATTTCCTTTTATAGTGAACATTTTGGGGGTATTAAATCTTCCTACTCCAGGACCAGAGACACATTCAACTCTATTTTCCATTAAACTTTTTTCTCATCTGATCCATCTCAAGTGGGTTTCTGTGTATCATCGGAGGTAGGATCTAACTTTGTCGTTATTCTTCCCACAAGGACAGCCATTTATCAAACCAGCCCTTCGTTTCCCCAGTGGCGAGCCCCGATGCCTTTATAAGGTCGCACTGCCAGCCACAGTTAGAACCGCACTGTGTGCTTCAAGCTAGCTTACAGAGGTGAGCAAGCTTCTATCTCAGGATTACTGGGCAATATCAACAGATCCTATAGCAGACAGAACACACACACACACACACACGTCTATGTTCAAAAACCTCCCGAGAATGGAAATTGACATCCAATTATTCTGGTGAGTCCTGGCACTCCCATTTGAGTAAGACCTTACTTCTCAGAACTAAAGCCAGGCACGCAGGTGCCCTCACAAAGCCACCGATGAACTGAGAAGATGCCTGCTGGCGAGGCGAAAACATTAGCAATCGTTCCACTTCTTGTTCATACGTGTCTTACACAGGAGCAGAGAAGAAACAGCTGAGTCCGTGGACTCCGCACTCTACCCTCCGCCCATGGGAGCTGTAGGAGCCCGAGGCAACTGTTAAGCCTCTCGGGGCCACGGGTTTCTCACAAGTAAACCGGCAAAAGGTGAGTACCCGCCCACTTGATAAGACTATCAGAACAAGGATTAATTTTGATAAAGTAAGCCAAGTGCTCTACACAATGCCCGTCACAATGAGCGTAGTAAGCAACGTGTGTTAGTGTGAAAACAGTGCCTCAGACAACACTAGTGGAATGAATGCACGTTACTTTTCCATCGCACTGTGTTGCCTCCTGGACTGTTTTACACTTTCACTGCCACTAATTCCATTTTCACTTAAAAAGTTTTTACTGGGTGCCTACTACATACCAGGCACGACTGACTAGAAACCAGGAACAGATCGGGGAGGAAGACCAAGCCCCTGAGGGAGAAAAGCCATCTGGTGGGTCGGCAGTGGGCCCTACAGAGGGAAGGGCTGGAGAACACCACAAGGGAAGAGGGGACCGCAGAGCACTTGCCCTACACGATGGGAGGCCCAAGCCATGCTGGAAACGGCAGAGGAGCACATTCGCCAGAGTCCCACCAGGTACAAAGACCCCAAGGAGCAACAGGCTTGGCTTGCTCGAGAACCAGTAAGAGAGCCGTGTGGCTAGGGTGCAGCAGGTGGAAAGTTCTCCAAGATAAAAGTCTGTCCCATTCACCAAGGAAGAAAGCTGGCAGCAGAGAAGATCCTGACGCAGTAGCTCTGAAAAGGGAGCCCTGAAATGTCAGGGCGCAAGCCGCTGGAGCACAGGAAGGGGGGCGAGAGCAAGAGGAGGCGGGCTGAGAGGTGATCAGGAACTCTGGAGTTGGCTCCAGGTATGATGAGGAGCTACTGGAATCTTCTGCAGAAGTGATTTACATATTTCACTGCATGTGCATATATTTAAAGACTCTTCAGCAAATCCTATGAGCTCTACCTTAAAAAATCCTTATACAACTGCTTCTCACTCCTTCTATTACTGCTCCCCCAAGCCACCAGCTTTTAGGATTTTTGTCTGGGTTAGGCAGTAACTGGTTTCCTGGTTTCCTGTGTCTATCCAATGAAAGTGTGATTTCGATGCCAAAGGCTGGTCTACAGAGAGAATGAAGAGGAAAAGAGGTCACTGGAGCAGCCCCCAAATTTAAATGCTAAGCAGAAGAACACAGTGAATGGTCAGTAAAGTAGGAGGGTCGGGCGAGCAAGAAGCGAAGTGCAGAACATCGTTAGGTAAGAAATGACTGACAGGAAGGTGGACTGGAGGATGAAGGGGAAGAGCCCGTGGGAGGTGTAGAACAAGGCCGCACAGCCGGACCCTCAGCAAACTGGGAGTTTTACTTTGAACCATGAATTATTTAGAAATGTGTTTTCCAACTGATGAATACACTGTCATGTGCAGGACTCCATATTTCCACATTAAAAAGGATAGTGAAAAACATAATTTAAAAATTGTTTACTTACTATTGTTTTCTTTTTAATTATTAGGAGAGGTAAATTTTATTCTTTTATTACTATTTTTGCTTTATATATTTTGAGAAATGTCTTTAGGAACTTGTAAGTTTAATAGTTCCATCTATTTCTAGTCTTCATAAATTTTTGTGAAATAAGCCTGTTATTACATGTGGTTGCCCTCCATATCCCTAAGAATGCTTTTCTGTCTTGAAACTTTTTAATAGGATATTAATAAAGCAATACCAATCCCCGCATCCCCCTGGTTAGTAGGTAGGAAAATTCTTTTTTCTGTCTATCTATCCATCCATCCTTCTATCCATCTATCCATCCACGCTTCTATCCACCTATTCATCCATCCCTCTCTATCTATCCATCCGTCGATCCACCCAACTTTCTATCCATCTATCCATCCATCCTTCTATCCATCCATCCATTCACCCACCATCCATCTCTCCATCCATTCATCCGCCATCCATCTTTCTATCCATCCATCCTTCTATCCATCCATCCATCCACCCACCATCCATCCATCTTTCTATCCATCTATCCATCCCATCTCTATATCTATTCATCCATCCTTCTCTCCATCCATCATCTCTATCCATCCATCTTTCTATCCATCTGTCTATCCATCCATCCCTCTCTGTATATCCATCCATCCGTCCATCCATCCTTCTATCCATCTATCCATCCATCCACCCACCATCCACCTTTCTATCCATCCACCCATCTATCCACCATCCATCCTTCTCTCCATCCATTCATCCATCTATCCATCCATCCATCTACCCATCATCCATCCTTCTATCCATCTCTCCATCCCTCTCTGTATCTATCCATCCATCCATCCACCCACCACCCATCTATCATCCATCTTTCTATCCACCCATCATCTCTATCCATACATCCATCTTTCTATCCATCTATCCATCCATCTTTCTATCCATCTATTCATCCATCCTTCTATCTATTCATCCATCCATCCATCCATCCATCCACCCACCTACCCACCCATCCATCCATCCACTCACCTACCATCCATCTATCTAAATGAAGTTAAACAGAAGAGAGTGCCTCTGGATGAAAACCTTAGACTTCAGTGTACTAGTGAGGCTAGGTATGGTTTTATGAAGTACATATGTAGACCTAAATTTAAATGGATCTGAGACAAATACATGTGCATGTGTCCTGAGTCTTAAGGTAAAATGTTTCTTCCTGTAAATCACATAAAAATGTCTTCAGCATCACTGTTTTAGATATGCATCATAAAGAGCAAATAGCCGGCTTCTATTTTTTAATCACACAGTAACAATCTCTGACCAGTTACTGTTAATCTGCCTGAGCTTATTTCCAAAGTCTAGTCTGTGACTCCTCTTTGTCCTGTTTTCTAGTCCCTTCCTTCTCTCCTTGCTGTGCTTCCCTAACACCTACTCACCCACCTACTGTTTATCAAATCTACTTCTAATGTTTCATGGCTGTCCTAATAGACAATTTTATTTTTTATTTTTTTTATACATAATTTTAAAACGTGGCTGACAGAGCTTTAATTCTGATCACCTCTCTTCTGACGTGCATCCACTACTGAGGTTCTACTTTTTAATATAAAAAATCAGTTCTTATCATTGTTTGTTTGTAGAGCCATTGCTTATTTTTATTTACCTGATTTTGCATCTGAAACCCTCCTTTGGAAATCACTACCCTTTTTCCTGAAATATATTTGTAGGAGGTCCCTTTGGTGGTAAGCTCTGAGGGAAGTACCCGCGTAACCCTGCTCCTGAACAGTAACTGAATCTGATGAACAAATACAGGTTGCCAGGTGCTTTTGCTCACCACTTGGAGAGAACTGTGAGAACTGTGAGTTTTTCCCTGGTTGCTTTTAGCATCATCTCCTTTTCCTGTGTACACGATTTGACTGTAATCCATCGAAGTGTAGATTTATTTCATTAACCCTGTTTGGGATCTTATGTTAGTCCTACACCTGAGGACTTACGGTATTCACCACTTCTAGAAAATTCTCAGCTATTATCTCTTTGGAATATTTCCTTTTCCTCATTCTTTCTATTCTCTTTGAGAGCCCCTTGCAGAAAGGGATTGACTTTCTCATTCTTCATGTTACATAACATGCTTTCATACCTTCCACATGCTGATCTCTGTGTGCTGTTTTGGGAAAATTTTCTCAGATCCACATTTCTGTTTACTAATTTTTCAGCTATTATCTAATTTGCTGTTTTATCCACCCAGTGGTTTCTAGAACTTGTGTTTAGTCCTTTTTCAAATCTACTCGGTTCTTTTTAAAATAGTCTCCTTTTCCTTACCGATACTTTAAGTTCTGCCTCCTTTGGCATGCAGCACGGACAGGCAGTATGAAGCCTGACCCTCCCAGAAACACCCACAGGGACCACCTGTGCCTCTAGCCTACTGTCCACGCATCTTCACTGATCTTACCCACCAGGCTACCTCTCAGAGCTAAGGCTGTCCTCCTGAGACAGGCATGTTCATTTCAAAAGCCTGCACTATGGAGTCAGTTACATTCAAATCAAAGCTGTGTCCCGAGCTTTCTCTGTAATTGGAACTGAAATCTAAAGTTTGTTGCCTGTTCCCTCTGTCTTTACCTCCTAAGACTGGGGAGAGCTTTGTGACATACACATTTTACGAGCTGCAAGTATAGATTATAAAGCGCACACAGCTGGCCTGGTGCCGGGCTCCAGCCACTCTGTGCCAACGACACGGCAGTGGCATCACCTTCACCGCCTCCGTCCGTGTCAGGTTCAGCACTGCATTTGGCAAAGTTCTACCTTGCCCAGGCTATGCCTGCTTTGCTTTGAGGGTTCAGGCTCCATGAAAGAGAGCAGTGCCCACTCAACTTTACTTGAAATTGAACAAAATAAATTGGCTTAAAAGAACAGAAACAGGGCTTGCATATTCAGAGGTCTACATTCAACAAACATTCAACAAACAGGGATACCATCATGATGAAGTGTGCCTCTGACATGTCCATATAAATTAAGAAGCTAATAGAATTGTGTTGAATAAAAACACCTGCAGGTATTTTTAACTAACTTTTAGGTATTCTTAACTTTTAAACACTTACTTGATTGACTGGCTAAATAGCTGGAGGTCACATCTCTGCCAGCCATGGGTGTGACCCAAGCCAACTACATTATCGTGGACTATCCTGTTAGCTCGGTCAGTTCCAGTGGTTTGATAAACCTGGAAACACAAGTACGTTTCTCTGGTAAACCGTAACTAGGACAAGACTGTAATCGACTAGTGATTTAGTAACTTTCGCATGTTTGTTTTTCCTTTCAAATGTGTCTTCTAATCGATTTAGGTTGCTGGACTGAAAGTGACCAACACTGAGCACTGTCCCTACTCCACAACTGCCTCAGTCTCTGTGGCCGTGTCTACAAAAACATGGGCACCTGTGCACGGGGCCCACCTTCTCTCACACTCCGGTGTTTTACAGGTATGGTTTCCTGCTAACGTGTTGCTTTGCTTAACAGTAGAAAAAATTATTATTTGGGGGGGAAGAGAACCAGAGAAACGGTAATTATACAGAATTCTTTTAATTCACCTTCAATCATGTCAGTTTCACTAAGGTCAGTATAAGTCACTACCTAATTTAATTGTAGTACGTGAAGGTCAAATATACACCCACTCTTTTCAGGCGAGCTGGAGGCTACCAGGCACCCTGGAGCAAGCCACGCTGCCCATTAATGAGACAATTGGGTGTGGTCTCCTCAGGGCTCAGGAAGTCCTGCTGCACAAAAGGATACTAACAGGACAGAAAGGAAAAGAATGAGGAACTGAGCTCTTTGAGCCCAGGCTGAAACAAAGGAGTCCTGACAAGAGAAGTGTGACTAGCCCAAGGCTGTCACCACAGAACCCATCAGAAGCTCAGGCAGTCCCAAGTCGGTGGTGCCACAAAGACAGACTGAACAGAAGTCTAGAAGAGATCACTGGTTAAATCATTACCAGCCAATTTTATTTACACAGGAGTCGTAATTACAATCAGTATGAAAATCAAGCAAAGACATTCATCCTCTCGTGTGTGATTTAATATGCAAAACAAATCAAGTGTGAGTCACACCAAAGTAGGTATGTAATCTTACTTCCACTCCTCTGGTGGGTGTGCAAGTTCATACTTCTCCCTCACATTGGAGACACCCATATCCAAATGGAGCCAGTGAACCTCCTCTGACCGCAGGTGACTGAGGCGAAATCCATAGCAGGCCACGTGCTTTACTTTGTGACTGTCCACTATCTTCTGAATGATGCCCTAAAACATACCCCCCACAAAAATGACTGTTATAAACAAAAAAAAAACTGTATGCTAAAAATTAATGCAATGTTCATTTCTTTTAGCAAGTTATTAGAAATCTTTGATAAAAAGAGTATCAAGTTAAATAAATTACTTAATTTTTCTTAGGAATCTTTTTCCTCAAATAGTATTTTCACGAATAAGGAAAAGTTTTGAAAAAACACAAAACAAGCCTCTTCCCTTTTCTTTAGTGATAAACAAGGCATGGAAACTTATAATACATTTCTGCAGCTCTACCTCTGCTCCATCCCCAAAACCTGACAAAGCATTCCGGCCACCCTCTGGGCGTCACCTGCTGAGAACTAGACCTGAGGAGATGGCTCACTTTCTGAACTCAGGACAACATCTTGTTCTAGACCAGGCTGCAACTTAAATGTCATTTTTCAGGAAAAACATTTAGAAACATACAATGAAGGCCACTCTTCTGATAATATTGATGATGTATGAGAAGCCACTTGGTTGGGCCTACCCCATCTGCTACGTGCTCTCTATAGATTACAATGCAGCAATCTAAAACAGTCCCCAAACCTAGTGCTCCTAACACACGTGCCCATGAGTTCAGAGATGAAGGCGGCAGGGAAGGCTGCCTCGCCGAGATGAAGCTCATCCTGGGACTAGGTAAGGGAAGCAGTAGCCCAGAGTCTTGACCTGTGCCTGCACGGCTGTGGAAGTCACATGTGTATTTGGATGCAAATGGGCAGCACATACGGAAGCTCACATGGGAATATGACAGTCCCTCGGCTCCCTTACGTGTGAGTGTGCTAATCACAATCCCCTGTACTCTTCTCAATGCTTCAGGCCATTCATAATTTTTAATGATGCTGATATTAACATGAAAATGACTGCCAAAGAAAATCATCACTGCTTTTTTCTTTAAATTAGCAATTAACTGAAGGTATCATATTACTTGTAATATAAGACACATCTTAAAAAGTTTCTACGCACACTAAGTATATTTCAGTATTAGGGCATAATGCTGTTGACAATAAGGATGTTCCTATCCCTATTCATGAGAAAAGAGAAGTAACGCGTACAATATATGAAAAAGCTGTCTAGGACCCAGGGTGTCCGCGCTAAAGGCATCATGTGGCACCTGCCCGTGGCCAGCCTCCCTTTCAGACTACTGGATCCCAGAAGGTTGTGTATCAAGCATGGGAGAGTGATAGGGGAGGGAGTCAACGTGGCATCGGGGAGAAAACATGGACAAAGGACCGGGCTGGAGGAGTCAAAGGCCACTCCATAGAGCAGACAAGTTCTCCGTGGGACAGGAAGGATGTGTGCAGCCCTACAGAAGTCTGGGTGAAACTGAAGTAGGCATAAATGTCCTTCCTGGTTTCTGGATTCAAGGCCCAGAATTTCTGACGGGGCCATCATGAAGGACGCTGCAGCCTGTGTCTATCCAAGGGCACCCAGCCAAGGGGCAGCGGGAGCCGAAACCCAGCCCGCCCCCTAGTCTTCACATCATGGGCTCTGGAGTGGGGGATCTGCCTAGGAGAAGAGACATCCGTTTCTAGTCATTCTCTCAGAGGCAACCTCTGCAGCGTCTCCTCGCCAACAACACAAACCCCTGAGCTGCACAGGGCAGGCGCTGGCACCTCTCTCAAATTCCCACAAAAGCGCTTTGTCATCCTGTCCCAGCTCTGCCAATGTGCCACCAAGTGCACAGCCGCAGCGGCTGCCCTCGCTAAGGCTCGGGTTTAGCGCATCTCCTCGTTACTCCACAGCAGCTCACTAGCCGCTAGCCCATACCAGAGCTGCCGCTCTCCTGTTAGGGCTGCAGTTCCCGTGCGCGTCTGACCCCAACCATCTGTCTCAGGAGGTCCATCCTTTGGGCACAGACCGTTTCTGACCGTTGCATGTGCCATCAATAGTCTGGGAGAAATCGTGCCTTTCTGGATGCCTTCCCTGATGACCCCTAGCAAAGGTTATCTTCGTGACCTCTCAAGGAATGGGCACACAGGCGCCCACCTGCAGAGAGGCAAGCGTACACACATTTTGTCCAGAGCTGTGGAGCCCAGGGGAAAAGCAGGCTCTCAATCTGGAATTTCATGGGATAGATACAGTTTTAGTCCACTCACTTGTTCACACTACTTGAAGACACCCAGAATGACATCAGGTTTGGTTTTGTTGAACAAAGAGTTCCCGTCCTGCAGGACCTCCTGATTAAACAAGGTGGCAACTTCCACTTTCCACTAAAAATTTAAAGCAATTAACACACAGATATTTCCCTTTATCTCATGTTTTGCTTTTCATTATGCTTCCATATTGAGTTCTATCCTATTTCTCTAGAACTCCTGAATATCTCATTGCTGACTCAGTTTGATTGGCAGCCAAGATTATGAATATACAAGGACTCACATATTTGAAGCTCAGTACATACACTCAGTAACTTAAATAATTTTGAGAACTAAATATTTGGTTCTGCATAACTGAAAAATAACTCTGAGAACCAAGTATTTAGTAAGGAATGCATACTCAAAAAAAAAAAAAAAACACCCAACATTACTACCATATGGAAACGTATGTATGTATTACTTCTGGAATACATACATTTAGAAAAGGATCTCTAGGGAGATAACAGGACAAGGGTTGATAATATCCACTAATGGCAGCTGAATTTAAGTTTCTCATCCTGGCTTTGACGTCGCATGACAATCCCACCCTACAGTATATAAACCTACACTTAGCTACTTTGAACTATCCCTTTATTCATCTATATCATATTCCAGAATTGGGAAATATATAATTTTCCCGATTAATTTTCACATGAGATATTCGCAGGAAAAGAATTCTTCTTGCGATGAAAGACCCTAGCCAGTGTGTGCGCCATGCTTCTGTCTCATCAGGAACACAGCACACAGCTCCAGAGTCATTCTACTCCGGGTGGACCGTTATCTTCTTGTTGGCTTCCCTGCTCAGGGGAGAACAGGAAGTGAGAGGCACGCAGCGCTGCTACGAACGAGCTTCTAGCTGGCATCACACACATGCAGCAGCACTGCTTAAAAACAGATGCACTGGGTCAAAAGCTACTTAAAAATGTGACATTTTGAAAGTATGGCCACCAGGGAAACTAGAGCAATTATACTTGGCACATAACGTTAGAGACTGCCCTTCATCTCATGCCGATGCTGGATAAAATCAATCTTAAAGTGTTTATCAATGTGATGGACCACAGAAGGGGCGGGGGGCATTTCATTGTTGTTATAGTGTACCTTTCCCTGATTATATACTAGTAAGATGACACTGTAATTTCATTTTTAAAAGCTCTTTTTATGATTCTGCTTGGTTCAACTTGGTCACTTATCTTTTAGACAATGCTCTGGAAAGAAATAATGACCTTTCCATTGGTAGAAAGAAATCCTGCAAATCGATCCTTTCACTCTTGTCTATTCACTCTTGTATGTTCACGCACTCATTCGGTCAGTGAACACATACGCATCTAGCCTACATGGGATGGGTAAGACAGAACCCTCACCCTCCAAAGCCTTAGTCTAGAAGGAGAGAGGCGATGCTCAACACATACACCAGCATGACCAGCCTGTGAGGAAGGTGGCAACAAGACAACAAGAGGTATTTGCTATGTCTAGCTGTCTTCGCAGTGATTTGCAAGATTCCTTTATTAGGAGAGAGATCTAAAACCATACACAGGTGTTCTTAACAGTGCTCATCTCTTTACTTCCTCCCAGGAATTACAAGTGCAATCATCACTCCTGATCTGTTTGTTACAATGTCCAGCGGTTATTTAGTTATTTTTCTGTGTCTCTCTTTCAGATGCTCTTCACCGTAAGGAAACCAACCGTTATTACTGTTGGTTCAGCACTCGGCGCGAAGTCCTTCGCGAAGGACCCCAAAGTCCTCCTAGACAAAGCACACCTGTGTCTATTTGCTCCCTATTGCTGCTTTAACATGACCACAAACTTCTGGGCTTAATAACAAACGTAAACTTCTCAGTTCTGTAAGATCACAAGTCTGAAATGGGTCTCACTGGGCTAAAATCAGGGTGTTGGCAGGGATGTGCCACTTTCTGGAAGCTCTAGGCTGGCCTTTTCCAGCTGCCAGAGGCCCTTCCATGCATCTTCAAAGCTAGCAGCACTGCGTCCAACCCTTCCCTCTGACCACGGCCAGAAAAGGCCTGCAGCTCCTCATCTTCCCCATCTCAAGGTCATCTTCATCTTGGTCACATCTTCAAAGTCCCTTCTGCCATGGAAGGTCACAGATGCACCGGTTCTGGATTAGGACGCCCTCTTCAGGGGCCGTTATTCTGCCTACCACAGTCGCCATCTCTAAGGATCGTGATAGGGAATTCCTTCTCATGCTCATGCGGTCGCATCTTCTTCTTAACACTGCTTTGGACTCTATTTTTTTCCTTAAGGTTTTTCTTTCTAGTTTCTTCCTGGATGACACTTTCCCTCCACTAAAGGAATAATTTAACTAAAACCTCTTTGGTCCTTTCCTGCAGCAAAATTATTTGAATACACAGTAATCAGTGTTCGAGTTTTTAAATGCACATTTACCTGATCTTCTAGCAGAGGGAAAAAGTCTACACTTGAAAATGGAGACACACAGAAGGCGTCAGTGACAATACCCAACAATAAACCCTAGCGACCACAGGAGATGCCATGGGGCTACTGCACACACGGGCGTCCAGGCAGCCGTCTATGGCTGAGCTTGGGGCAAACTGCCTGCTGGATGCCTTCCCCTACAGCCACTACCCATTCCTAGCACAGCACGGATCTGCTCACAGAGCTCCTGACCTCCAGCTCACGGAATCCCACACTGCTCACGTGTTTGCCCACTCCAATCAGAAAGCTGATGTTAAATTGATCAGAATGTTTCTCTCCACTGTTATTCTTCCCACCACCAGCTCGCTTACGACAGTCCTAATCCAAATACAGTCACCTTTTAGCAAACTACAGGACTGAATTTCTTGTGTTCACTTCCTCTTGCAGGTTCAGGTAATTACATCACCTTTCTCTGGAGGTTCATGATGAGCACGGAAACCTCGGAGTGTACTATACAGTCAGAAAAGGGCATTGAGCTTGTTAGTAAACTTGAAGGTACTTTGAACGTGCCAAGAATATTGTCCGACAACTCAACTGCAACTTAATCTTTAGTGGCATTATATGGTACCTGCCCAGATTTGGTACCTGGGTATAAAATGGATTGTTCTAGACCCTGTGATTTAAGGAAAATAGTAACAAGGTAGGAATGAAGGTCTGATAGAAGTTATCAGGAAGGCCAGGTATGGTTTTCGATAGGTGTAGTCTACTACTTTCACTTCTGCAACCAAAATTCCTCATTTACATTTCTGTCAGAAATACTCCATTTCCTCTAGGATTTCATGTTGTCACTGCAATGGGGATCTGCCAAGTACATGCTGTGTGCCTGCGAGGCCCTGCTGAAGATGCTGGGGACATCAGCAGGAGAGAGAAAGGCCCCTGCTGTCACAGAGCTTAGGGTCTAGGGAAGAAAGCAGAGGATAAGAGCAAACAAATCAAGAAACAAGACAATCTCAATAAGGGGAAATCATCATCAGAATGGGGTGAGGGACAACAGAAAAGGTGGGAGGAGAGGGAGCCCTCCTGGGCTGGGAGGCCGAGGGAGTGAGGGCAGTCACAGAAATAAGACAGGAACGGGCCACAGGGAGCTAGATCCTGCAGGTCCTCGTGGGCCACTGAAGGAAGCCGGCTTTTCTCTGAGAGAAATGGGGAGCTGCTGGAGGTTCTGAGCAAATGACTACAAGACCAGCATGTTAGAGAAACAGCCCAGGAAGCAGAAAATCAAAGGGAGCGAGCTGGAGGAGAGAAGGTCGTGGAGCGTGACAGGGAGAGGAGAGTGTCAGGGGCTTCTGAAGGACCTGAATGTTCACCCTCCAGGAGACAGGAAGCCACAGGAAGGTTCTGAGTGGGGGAGTGACACGCTCTGGCTTTCATTTTCACAGGATCACCTCGTTGCTGGACTGTGAACAGACTGAGGTGTCCCCGGGGGGTGGTGCAATGTCAGGAGACCATGCAGCTTGAAGAAGGTGTCGCAGTTGGGGCCAGATGAAGTAGGTGGATTCTGGGTGCATCTGGGAAACCGGGTGGACAGAAACAGCTAACGTACTGGATGTAGGGCGTAAGCAAAGGAGCAACAGATGATTCTAAGTGTCTGAAAGGGAGGCCCCCAGACTGACGCAGGGACAGTC
This sequence comes from Potos flavus, assembly GCA_028534135.1. Lineage (NCBI taxonomy): Eukaryota > Metazoa > Chordata > Mammalia > Carnivora > Procyonidae > Potos > Potos flavus. Next base: position 167,821,952 of record CM052900.1, on the reverse strand, counting down.
CTTTCGGAGTCAGAAGCACAGAGACGGAGGAGAAGGGCAGAGGCGGCCGGGGCCGGGCGGCACACAGGTCCCAGGTCAGAGGGCGACCAGGCAGCACGGGGGACAGGTGTGGAGAAGGCAGAGCTGGATAAACGCTGGTCACAGCCTGAAGAGACCACGGAGACGGAGGAGAGGCACGAGGGGGCTGCACGCAGGCAACATTTCTTTCGGGGCTCACGGGTCTGTTCCATTACGTCTCCTAAGCGTCTTCTTAAAGAGAGCCTGTGGTATTAACGGCCTACATCCTATTTCCCTACAGACACCTTCATTCCATGTCTTCAGGACTGGCAGTCTGTGTGGAAGACTTCTGAGGGACAAGTCACTTCCCCGAGCCCTGAGAAGACACTGTCCAGTGTGGTCCTGCATCCAGCACTGCGGATGGAAAGTATCCGCTTATGATGTAAGCGTCATCCTGTTTCCCAAGCAGGGGATTCCTCTGGTAGACTCTGGAGTTTTCCGTACACCCTTATCACTCTGAAGCACCACTACCATGTCTCTAGATGACCACTCGTGTTCAGTATAGTCCGGCGTGGGTTAGCCTTGGCGCTTTGGGGTTGACCCCAACTGGGGCTCCAGAGCTGCCTGGGGCTCGCGGCTGACACGGGGCCAAAGCCACGGCCGAGGTAAGTGGTGTGTGCGTTCACGGGCCGCTGCTTCCTTAGGGCAGGATGTGCGAGCCCGCCAGCACTTGTCGGGAATCGTGACTGGGTGTATGACTTGCACCTGATTCTGGCGGTGCCCGGGCAGTCACACAGGTTGAGGCTGATGACGTAGACAGAACGTGCTCACAGACCTCCCCCCCCAAGGAGGTTTGGGACCTCCTCCTGCACAGGTGTGGCCACAGGTGTGGGCCGGTGATGGCCTCTGAGTGCCCGAGGCCATGGGGCCTGCACCTGAGACTCTCAGGTCTCTTCAAAAAGGAGCCTCTTTTCTGTCGCTGCTTTGTGCACCTTGCCTGTAACTGGTGGAGTCCTGGGAATCCTCTCAACCACCAAACACTTACGTTAATTAAAATATGAGTAGCACATATATGTAAAAGGAGCAAAATTATTAATTGCAGCATGAGAAATAAAACCTCTGTAATGAATTATGACAAGAATCCAGATATTTTCCTGTTGAAAATAAATCCCTCAACTCCTCCAAAGATGTTGGTTCTTCTGAGTCAAGCAGTCGCTCTGATAATTACTTTCTACAGAGCACAACTGTCTAGCAGAAATAAAAATGCAAGCTGTATATTACTTGAAAATTTCTTAAAAAAAGGTAAAAAGAAATGGGTGAATTCAATTTTAATAACATATTTAACCTACTATGTCAAGAACATGATCTTTTCAACAGGCAATCAAAACAGGTTACTAATGAGATATTTTACGTTCTTTTTTCACACTAAATCTTCAAAGCCTGTATTTTTACACTTAGAAGACATCAGTTGAGACTAGCTACCTCTGAGTGTTCAAGCGTTGTACTCGGCCGCCGAGCCGGCAGCACAGCAATGGAGGGTTGGAATCGAATTACTCAGTTACTGTGGATAACAATAAGCCATCTCTTTTCAGAAACTGGGTGGCCTGGCTTCCTCTTTGCTACCATTATTAAGTGGTCTATTTCTTTCTGCCAAGTGCCCACAATTCCACGCTGAACTCCCCCCCACCCCATTTCTGCTGTAGATCACTGGGCCTCAAATGCTGCCATGTCCCTTCCTTTGTACCCCTAACAATACATACTAGTTCCGTTATCTGTAATGTGCCTTGTGTGGTGCTTCTTGGGGAGAAAGATGGCATGGACATGTGCTTCAGTCCTATTTTGTTCCGTTGTGCAAATCGACTAATTTAGAATTAAAATACTGCATTTTCAAATGTTACAGCATTAAATGAGAGTGGGCTGTGAATAATACCCAGCTTCCATCACAGGAAAAGCTGTGGTGACCCAATCAATGCCAACTCAGAGTTCTTTGCCTCAAGTTGAAAATCATCAACCAACGGCAGCTATTAAATTTCAAACATTTATCAATTACTATGAGATAAAACCACCTGGTTCTCAGTTACATGGATTTGCTCATATTGATCTTCATAAAAGTTCGACAAGTATGTTCTCATAACTTAGGTATGTGAATCTGGTTTTTTTCTTCACCATATAAACGTTTTTCATGTCTGATAAGTTTGTAACATTGGCTAAAGGCTTGACATGTGCCCAGTGATCACTGGTTTTCTCCTTGATATGGATCCTCTTGTGTGCAGTAAAGCTGATACCAAAACACCTTTGTCATGGAGCCTTTTCAAGGTGCATTTTTGGATATAATCAATCTTGAATATTTGCTAAATGTCTTGTCAAATTCACATCTCTGAAAGGCACCCCTCCTGTACAACTATTCAGAAGTTTATTGAGGCCGATGCAATGCTTTAACAAACTTCTTCATTCGCTGTAACTGAAATTCACAGAGACTAGAACATATGCTAAGAGCCTTCCCATAAACTCTACATTTGCAAGGTTTCTCTCCAACATGAATCCTCCAATTAACATTAAGGTAGAACACTGACTGCTGCCCTTTCTACCAAGTGATTGTGTTTATAAGATTAAATATAAAACAAAACTATAGGAAAACTAGAAAAAAAATCAAGCTTCATAGAAGTTTGTAACCACAGACTACTATATTTAATTATAGCACATGAATACACGTTAATACATATTTAAACCTGAATGAATTATTCACCTTTGAATAATTAATCCACCTGAACAGTGAGTATTCCAATATTATAGAGGTAATGGGAAATTACATAGAATTCAAATGTAATACTGTGCCCTTCAATCTAAATTCTGCCAATCCCTTTAATTTGCTTAAAACTACTAAAGGCATATAAGTTAAAGACCAACAGATTAATTAGCTTCACTATGCTAAAAAAAAAGGGGGGGGAAAGCAGACATATCTGTTCATCCTGGCCCTGGACACTGTCCTCCCTAGAGATGAACATGGGAGTAGGTAGAGGGGAAGAAAGGAGCAGTGGTTCTCTAACACTTGGCCAAAGTAAACACTTGCTGAAAATTGATGTCCTGAATGCAGTTTTCTGAAACCACACTGCTACCCTCTCCCCCCACAACTCTCAGCAACCCTGGCCCAAGTGCGCCTCTCCCCACTCTTGGCCACAATGCTCACTGATCGCCCACAGGCTACCACCTACACTCGACATCACTCACGCAGGCTTCCTCGCCCCCAGGCTTGCTGGGGGAAGCACACTCTGCACTGCAACTAAGGCCACGGGTATCTCCCTCCCCACCCCAGCAGACAGTAAGCTGTACAAGCAGGGACCCCTGATATCCCCAGAACCTTGACAAGTGTCTGGTATATGGAACCAGTCAGTTTTTGAAGAATCTGTCCTATCTGGAGTCATGCAGATATCTTCAAGATTCACTTTCCAGAAAATAATTTCTTATTTCCTAAGTATTAGAGGTTATTTTAAATGCTTTGTTCTCTTGTACGCTAAAGAGTTTTAAAATAAAAAGGAGAGAAAAGCATCAATAGCTTTATATGATCAACATACGATTCAGTTATTATTTTCCTAAGAGATTTTACAATTAAAGTTCTGGTCAGTCACATATTACGTGAATAAATATTATAAAGAGAAAGGTAACATCGCTGTAATATGGGAATAAAAATGTTTATCTTTTTTTGGTCTGTGCCATTAACCTACATGCCTGTTTAACCTCAATGTCCACGGCGGATATCTCCAAGGAAAATGCACCTACCCTGACGTCAGTAGCGTCTCCATGCCTGACAATACTGGCCCAAGTAGCTGGTTCACTGCTGTTTTCAAAATAATGAAAGACCTTCAACACTCGCTCCATTGCCCCAGGGGAACGTTCCACTCCGGTACCCAGGTGAGTCTTGGTACTTGAATTCGGTGTATGATTCAAGTTTGGGTCAAGGTAAGCAGCTGCCATTATTTTGCTAGATGCTATGTATCTGTCATACTCTAGAGGAGAAAAAAAAAAAATTGTCAGTGCACCATATTTGAAACCTATTAAAATGTGGTTAAATCTATTAAAATGTGACCTACCGATCCTATAGTAACACCACCATTCTATGTTCTTCCCCTATGGTCATGTCACATGCGGAAGGTGAGCATCGGGAGAACTGAGACCTGACTTACGAAGACAATCACTATACGCCCCTGGACGCAGAGAGACCGAATTCACGGTAGCATAACAAATACTTGTTAAATTTTTCGCAACAAATTAAAAGGCCAGGAGTCCTATTTCAGCTCTGTCAAAAATTCACCATGTTATCTACAAACAATATCCCCTCACCCTCCTCCCTTTTAAAATCATAGCCTTTAAATCTGTGGGAAAATCTCACAGGAAAGCCAACTATGTTAATTTTGCTGCCTACTTTTGAAAACTTTCATGTGAGATGCAAGTTCATACAATAAAAACTCAGTGAGTGGTCATGACACATAGTAGGCACTGGTGATGAAAACTCCAGAGGTAAAACCAAGTCCTCCCGCTTAGCCAGTCCCTCAGCAGCAGAGTCAGACCAGTCACAGCTGAAAACAAAACTAAACCAGAAAGTATAAACAAACCAAAGTCTGTCAGTGTAATAGGAGGACTTCCATTTGAACATGGGGGTAGTCTGGCCAAGACTAACACTCCCACTGAGAAAACTCAGAAAAGTCAGATTAAAAACTAGCCCAGTGTTTTAGAGTCCGAGATGCTGTGAGGCAACCAGGACAGCAGGGGACACAGATGGAGACGTAAGAGACACTGAACAGCTGCCTTTTCCCAAAGGGCATCTGCCAATTCTGGGCCTTCGAGAGCCTGAAGATCCAAGAAAAACCGCCCATGAGACACAAAGCAGCTGAGATTTTGGCAGTGAGAGACCAAGTGAGGAGTGTGGGGACCCCAGGACTCTGCTGAGCAGGACACATACTCTGCTAGTTGTCCACTTAAGATAGTCACCAATCCTGGAACCAAGCCCAGAGCGAGCCTCTAGAAGCTCGGTGAGGCCGAAGACAGGCAGAAGGGACTAGGAGTCCACCTGGGCCCAGTACACAAGACAGAACAGCAAGACTGGCAAACTCGTCCCAACCAACAGAAAGCACCAGGCCCACGCGCAACTCCCCTGTGCAAGGGGAACACCCACTACCTGTGCACAGGAGGCAGTCACTGAAACTGACCACATGCCGGGTGAAAGAGCAGGATTCAATAAACATCAGAGGACTAAAATTATTAAAAGTATATTCTGTGTCTAGCATTAAAGCTGCACAACAACAAAACAACCAGAAAATCCCCAACTGTTTGGAAATTAAGCAACGTATTTCAAATAACCCGTTAGCCAAAAAGAAACTCAAAGTATTCTGAATTCAACAATACAATTAAAAGAAAGATCAACACTACATGCAGACAGAGCTGTGATTACATTAAAATCCACACTTTTTTTTTTGTTTAAGACTTTATTTTCAAGTAATCTCTACACTCATCCTGGGGCTTGAACTTACAACCCCAAGATCAAGAGTTGCACATTCCACCTACTGAGCCGGCCTGGAGTCCCTAAGATCTATACTCTTAAATGCATGTATTAGCAATGAAGATTGGCAATTAATGATCTAAATATCCATATCTCACAGTACATTTAGCAGTCGAACAAAATCAAGGGTTTTTTTGTTTTTTTTTAAACAAGAATAATGGAACTGATAGACATCTAGCAAGACCAATCAAGGAAAAAAAGGTAAGGTGAAAACTAATGACAACAAGGATAAAGCAGAAAAGATAAGAGAATGTTAATAATAGGAGGTAATGACAGAATATCAGATATTAGTAAGAGAAAATCACGAGCAACTTTATGTCGACGAACATGAAAGTTGAGATGCATATACAATTCTTTTTTAAAAGATTTTATTTATTTATTTAACAGAAAAAGAGAGAGAGAGAGCACAAAAGCGGGGGGCGAGGGGGTTGGCAGAGGGAGAGGGAGAAGCAGGCTACCCACTGAGCAGGGAGCCTGACCCAAGGCGAAGGCAGATACCTAGCCGACTGAGCCACCCTCGTGCCCTGAGATGCATACCAATTCTTTGCAAAGTACAACTTAAGCCATTATAAACTGCTGTTGTACAAAACCAAAACCAAAACCAGAAATATAAAGCCGAAATAGATCTCTTCCATTAAAAATGGTCAATCTGTAATTAAAATTCTTCCCACAAAGGAGTATCTGAATTCTTCCAATAATTGAAGGCAGAATAATATTAATCTTACAGAAATTCTTCCACTGAACAAATAGGGAACATTTCCCAACTTATCTTATGAGACCAGCAAAACAATGATACAAAACCAGACAAGGACAATACAAGAAAGCATACAAATCAATCTTTCTTATCAACACAGATGCAAAAACCTTTTTAAAAAATCAGCAAATTTAATCACACAATATTTTTAAATAATATATTATGACCAAGAGGGGTTCGTTAGAGGAATGCAAAGGTGGTTAAACATTCAAAAAGCGATCTGTTTGCAGCGGCCTTCTTCATACCGCCAAAGCATGGAAGCCACCAAGACACCCTTCAGTAGGCGAAAGGATAAACAAACTGTGGTCCATCCAGGCAATGGAATATTTAGTGCCAAAAAGCAATGAGCTACCAAACCATGAAAAGACCTGGAGGAACCTTAAATGCATATTACTAACTGAGAGAAGCCGATCACACTATATGATTCCAACTACGTGACATTCTGGAAATGGCAAAACCACAGAGACAGTAATGTTTCGGGAGATGCAGAGTTTGAGGAGGCAGGGATGAAAAGGTGGAGCACAAAGGATTTTTAGGGCAGTGAAAAGATTATGTATGACAGAATAATGATGACACATGTCACTATACATCCGTCTAAACCCACAGAATGTACGCCCCCAAGAGTGAACCGCACAGCAAACCGTGGACTTCGGGTGATACCAGGAAGTCCACGAGGGTTCATCAGTTATAACACATGTACCACTCTGCTGAGGGATGCTGATAATGGGTAAGGCTATGCATGTATCAGGGCAGGGGGCAAAGGGGAAACCCCTGTGCCTTCTCTCAATTTTGTTGCAAACCTAACACCGCTCTTAAAAAAAAAAATAGACAAAAAAAAAAAAACACAAAAAAACAACCTGTCTTTATTTTTCAAAAAAGCAATTAATATAACTGACCAGATTTCAGAAAGGAGAACAGGTGTATATGCAGAAAAAGCATCTGGTAAAGTTTACCAACCACTCATGATAAAAACTCTTAGCACAGTAAAAACAGGAAGAAGCTTCCTTGAACTGAAGATGAATATTAAACCTAGTATTAATTAAACCTAACTTAGGTACTGCTGGAAAGAGCCCCTGCCACGCCTCCAAGAACAGAAGCGAGTCCATGGGTGCCCATCACTACCACTTCTAGTCGCCACTGTTCTGGAAGTCTTGTTAGCCAGGTTCCATGGGCAAAAATAGAAGTAAAACTCAGGGCTGGGAAGGAATAAAAGTATCAGTATTCCCAGACTGCATGATGATGTATGGAGAAAATCTGTAAGAACAACATATCAGTAAACTCCTAGAATTAATAAATGAATTCGGCAAGGTTGCTGGACGAGCAAATGCAATCGACGACACTTCTGGTCGTCTCAGCAATCTCTCTTGCTCCCCGAGCTGGACGGCAAGGATGAGCACACACAGTGCCAACTGCGTCCTGAGAGGGACCCTGCGTCTCCAGAGTCGCTCAGAAGAACTGACGTCCCAGCGGCGAAAATCGCTACCCGTGATACCGAGTGTGCCAAGGGATAAGCCAAACCAAAAACATTACCCAAACACACCTCCGTGGCCCAAAATCAATGGCAGAATCCTTCCCAGGTCTTCAAGAAGTGGGTGAAAACATGTCTCAAAAGATAAAGCGTTGCGCTAAGGCGGCCAGAGCAAAGCAGCTCTCCGGAACCCCATGCGGTCCTGTCCTCCAGTTCAGTGCTTTCATCTGCTTGTCGAAATCCTGTCTGTGCTACGAATTCTCAAACTGGCAAGCTTCCCACCGCCAAGCCCTCCTGGTCTCTTCTAGACAGTTCTGCATCAGATTCCGTTCACCACCACCCACCCGCCTCCCCTACTGGTGGCATTCATGTCTTCCTGTCGGTCCGGAGGGCTCTGAGGTCTTGGCATCTCCGTCACCTCTTTAAACAGTCACAAAACTTTGGTTTGGTCAGTTGGAGGGATGGTCTCAATTACGGGATGAGAAGTCCCAAGCGATGCTTTCTGCTGCACTGATCGCTCTGTTTCTAACCACCGACAGAATTCCCTGTGTTGTTCGTGTGCTTCTGTATGTGTTTCTGACCCACGACTAAGGCGGTACAGTGGGGGCTGCCGGTCTCTGTGTCTCTGAATCAAACAAGCCCCCCACCGTCCCCCCCCGCAGAGAGGCAGGCTTTGCAGGGCTCCGTAACTGCAGCCCTCTGGAATCTGTGGCCAGTTCCAGCTTTGACGACTTGCCCAGACTAACCAGCCACAGGCCGCTGCTACTTGTGTGCATTACCAAGTTATCTTTCACAAACACCTGTCAAAGAGGAGGAAATGAAAAGATTTTAAAAACAAACTGGTTTTGGGGCACCTGGGTGGCTCAGTCACAGTCAAGTGTCTGCTTTCGGCTCAGGTCATGATCTTGGGGTCCTGAGATCGAGCCCCGTGTCAGGCTCCCTGCTCAGTGGAGAGCCTGCTTCTCCCACTCCCTCTGTCCCTACCCCCCGCTCCTGCTCTCTCTCTCTCTCTCACGCTATCTCAAATAAAATCTTTAAAAAGAAATAAAAATAAAATAAAATAAAAATGAAAGACAAAAGCACAAAACTGGTATCATCAGAATCAATTAACATAAAATTACTGCCAAATTGCTGTAAAAGCTTCCAGCGAGATGCTTCCAGCAAGCGTACCCTCACTTTGTTCCAGACTGTAAGAGCTCCGGCACCAAGGCCAGCCTGCTGCGCCCTTGGCTGAGCGGCCCGCTCGGCATCAGGGGCTCTGCCACTCGGCCCACCGCCCCAGTTCAGGCAGCCCTGCACAGGGGGCCCGGGGCTTCCCGCATCGGCAATGCTGACCTCGCCGCTGACCGCCAGAGCCTCGGCTCTCCTTTTAACACAGGGGATGGCACTTTTTCTGCTCCTGAAAGCAGGGCCGTCCCAAGTCAGGGTGTGAGGAAACAAGGTACTGACAAACCCTGGAGTTCACTCTGGGCCTCACCCCACAGTCTGGTATAAATGCTCCATAAAACAGCACATACGAAAGAGAGAGGAAACGAACATCTTCCAGAGTTCCCTAGATGATATTCACTATAACACACTAAGATCCCACCGAGACAGCGAACTGATGATACTTGAAATATGCCCGCCCTCTAACAAAACTTGAGATGTTTGCCAGAACATGAGAGAAGCAACAAAGAATGCAAACTGACACAGCTAAATTTAAAAAACTTAAGACATAAACAAGCTGAGAGTTTTTAAGGAGTTGGTGATGATCCTAGTTCCAGTAAACCCTTAAACAAGCTAGACTGGTATAAAAACTTTCTTCTCCCAAATGTTGTTCTTTCATACAGGATTTGGGTTTCTCTTCTCATAGGGTCTAACTTGAATACACTAACTTTCCTATACTGATTTTACTTAACAAAGAGCTAACACTACTTAAATATTTAATGTCCTAATACCAGTATGTGACAGCCTGTATTTTCCACAAGCAGCTATAACAGTGGCCCCTGCTCCAGTGTGACTCGGACTCTCTCCAACAGGTGGAGGCTGTGCTCCTTGCCCTCAAATCCGGGGGGGATTTGTTCTAGTGTTCTGACTAGCCTAAGAAACATCCTACGCTAGGTATGAAAAGGCAAACTAGGTTCCCTTGGTTCCCTTGGGCTACTCGCTCATAAAACCCAACCAACACGCTATCCGGAAGGGAAAGAAGCCCAAGAACTGAGCTCCAACAACCAAAGCCCGAGCCGAGCTTCCCACCGAGAGCCGGCATCAGCTTCTGAGCCATGGGGCAGAGCCACCATCCGAGGGGCCCTCTGGCTCCCCGCTGTGCCACCCGAGCTCCCACCACATGGAAACAGCTGTCCCTGTGCACTACAGATCTGAACAAAAGAATTCGTCATTTTAAGGCACTCAGTGTTGGGATGACTTGTTGTCAGCAAGAGATAACTAGTACTGCATGTATTCCAACTAGGGTAAGCACGGGTGGCTCTCGCTTCGCACAGGAGTGTGGGACCTACGATGACTTGCCAAGGGTGGTTTGAACAGCACTTGCCTCCCTCTTCCCCTCACTCTACGACAAGATACGGAGTGAGCATCTTTCCAATGCTTGGCAAACGGTCCTACTCCTTTTTAAGTTTTGAGTCAGCATCTGACACTTCATCCCTTGTCCGTTCAGTGTCGTAAGCCATCTCTGCAAGCACCCCGGATACAAACTTTCTCGCCAGGTTCACCTCCTCCGGAACATCCTCTTTTTTGTCACAACTCTTTCCTTCACTTGTCACTAAGTTCGCCTTTATTTACGAAGCTCCTCTGACTACATAACTAGAAAGTCTGGCTCCACAGCAAAGGCGACATTCCCACAGTCAGCTAGCTGTTCCTGTGACTGTCTCAGTCAGAGCCCCGCACAGTGATCTGCACAGCGCAGGAAGTTTCCGCCACGCCCCCCTCTCTTAGCACTCTTCCTTACTTCCTGCCGTGCCGCTGGGATTTCTGTGTCTGCATCCTCTCCAGCTGTAGCATTTAGAGCCTGCCCAAACTCCACGCACAGGCTTCAAAAGCTGAAATAAGTCCTGGGTCCCCTGGCCAGATGAATGCAACGCAGTCCGCCGGTTCCCAGGGCTGCTCCACGCACGCCGAGGGCTCTGCCGCCCCTGCTCCACGGTCACGAGCTCCACGGGTCCTCGGCACGTTCAATTTCACTTCCACAGTTACCATTTCCTCCTTCAACTCTGCATCTCGTCTTTGTTGCCCAATTCCCTCCTATGATGACCCATTTTTGTAAGATGTCATGGGGCTTATCACTGGCAAACAAGAAGGCACCACGACTACACATTTGCTGTCTGTGTATAAACTGAGTAACATATGCGGGGTGGCTAGTCAGCAACAGACTGGGAAAGAGGTACCGTGACCGGCCACCGGCCACACTTCCCATCTGTTACTTCTGCAGTGATCTGCAGACTGAGTTTATACTTTATGTAACTGCTCACAGCTGATTTACAGGCTAACTAAAACGGAACCATTCTGTTGAGGACTGGTATTATTTAAGCCACAGAAATTGATATCTGCATACTGGAACCATACAAAGCATGGACTGTCTGTATAACAATTCAACTAATATCTTTATTAAACAGATTGTTTTTTGGACTTCAGATAATATGGCAAATTATGTAAATCATTTACTTTATTTGAAGTATCACTATAAAAATTTTAATGCTATATTTCTGATGAAAATATTCAATATTAGTCTCTAATAGCAACTTTAATTTCTAAGATTAGTAATATCTAATCTTAGAAATATCCAGCCATAATGAAGGTTCCCCCACTTTCTCATGACTGTTCTTTTAGCATCTTCCCCCGTGTTAGGTAGCGTAGCGAGGTATTTAAATATTATAACAAAGCCATTGTGCTAAGCTAAGATCCAATTAAAGCTAGAGTAACAAAAGGAAATGAAATGGATAAAAAGGGGGTTTGGAGAAACCATGACAAGGCAAATGGACCAGAAGTGGCCTAACTAAAGAAGAAGGGCCGCCAAGAGGCCACTAGCCGAAGTCCCACAACCACGAGCACGTCCCGCACACCCCACTGTTTCCCGGGGCGCCCACGGGTAACTGAAGCTGCTCCCCAGACAACCATCCACAGGCTCAAAGCAAACTTTGATAAACTGCAGCCAATCAACCAGAGGTCCTATCAAGACCCACACGTAAAGCTACTGCTTAATAATTTCCATCTTCTCCATTCTCGGGGAACGGTGACATCTGGTAACACAACTGGATAAACAAACTGGCCCATCTGTGCGACAGAGCAGAAGAGCCTTCAGCCACAACAAGGAACGAGGCCCTGGTCCTACTATGACAGGGAGAAACCCTGACACTATGATAAGTAAAAGCAGCCAGACAAGAGGCTGTATGTTGTAGGATCCATTTATGAGACAGTTCTGGAATAGGCAAATCCGAGGGGACAGAAAGCAGGCATGTGTTTGCCATTGGTGAGGGGGAGGGAGATGGGGAGTGATGGGCCACGGGCACTGGGTCTCTTTTTGGGCAACGGAGCTCGACAGTGGTGATGGTCGCACCACCCTGTGCGTACACTTAAAACATGAAATTCTGTTATGTGAATTTTATCTCCATTTTTAAATTTTTTTTTTTAAGTATAGTTTTCCTATGGCTCCAAAATTTTAAACACCAATGGTGCTAAGTGTGGCAAAGACGTGGAGCAACTAGAGCTTTTATACATTGGCAGCTGGGCTGTAATTTGATACCAGCAGTTTGGAAACGATCTCTGCAGAAGAGCAGTGTGACACACACCGTGAGCAGCCGTTTCACTCTGAAGTACGTGCCAAAGACAGACACAGGCGCAGGGTCACCAAAACACACACGGAGTATTCACAGCAGCACCATTCATATAGTTCAAAACTGGAAACAACCCAACCATCCATCAAAAATAAAATAAGCGATGGTAGATTCTTAAATGGAATACTATACAGCAATGAAAAATGAGTGCTACATGCACCAACATGGATGACTCTCACAGACATCGTGACAAATAGGCAAACTGAGTCATGGTGACAGAAATCAAAATGTTGGCCACCTTCCTGGGGATGCTGATGGAAGGAACCATAGGGAGGCTGCTGGGGCTGATGACACTGAAAACACTGATATGGAACATAGTAGTTAAACTACACCAGGATACACAGGATGTGTGCATCTTCCAGTAGACATATTTCAATTATATTCGTTTATTTACAAAATGAGAACAAAGTTTTCTGCCAGAAGACTCTTACGCAACAATAACCAAAAGCAACATGCCATGCGAAACACTGTGGCTAAAATTAATTGCCTGAGAAACAGTTATCAACCTAGCAAAGAAGCAATTTGCATGCCCACATTTTATAAATGGCAACTATTCTTGATTTTTACGTTTCTGCCTATGCCTCTCTTCTAACTGTACATGAACATGCTATAATGCAAAGCATGTAAGATGAGTGACGCTTGCAAATACCAAATTACTGTTCATTTACCATCTTCTATGAGAGGAGTTCTTTATGCACACAGGGACATACATATATGCCTGTGTATATACTGATGACAGAGATCTTTTAGAATCTGTTGAAAAATATGAACATCTCGTAACATGACTGGATAAACAAACTGGCCCATCTGTGCGACAGAGCAGAGGAAAATGTACACACACTAAAACACAGAAAATTTTGTATATGATTGCAAAGTTCATGGATTCTCTAAAACTCATACTTGGACCCCAGCTCTAAGACAGCCCAGTCAAGGGAGGCGAATGTCTGCCCGTACCAACACTCATTACAAATAATTAAAACGACCACTTCCTGGGTGACTCTATAGGCAAGGAAGGACACAGGTCATCTCATTAATTTCATCTCCACCACAACTGCTAGAGGTGGGTGGTGCTCGCCTGATTATAGCGATATAAAAGTCTATGATGAAAGACTCCTCAGTGGCCGGGTGGTGACAGTGTGACACTGGGGTCTGAAGCCCTTTCAGTTAAGGTACACTGTACATCTAAACACCAGGGAGCCCCTTCAGCCCCCCAACAATGTCCTCTGCCCCTGAAACCCTCAAGCCGAGGAAAGCAGTCCGCTTTAGTCAGTGTGCACACACGCACGTGCACACACACACAACTACTATAGTCCCCACACTAGGAGCAGCAGAGTGCGTACTGACGGGTGCGGCACATCTTGTCACACACATCATAGGAAAGGCCAGAGAAACCTGGTGGATCCGGCACTTCGTGTAACCGGGCTTTCTACGCAGCTTCCCTGGGATTGCCTGGCAATGGGAAGAGGAACACAGGAAAAGACCTTTTTCCTTATCATTCAATCAACGGTAGCTAAGGGGATGAAAAGAACTGGAGGAAGTGTGGCCAGATGGAGTGGGTGGACAGCCGGAGGGAGGCTGGATGGGTGTGTCTGTGTCACACAACAGGACCCCGGGGTCTCCTGGAAATCGCGGTAGTAAGGACTGTCCCCTTGAAGCCAGGCTGAGGAGGTCCCTACCTGGTTCCTAATTACATCTACTGAGCACAGCAATCACGATACACACTCTCTGACACATCTTTCCGACACATATTTGTTACTAACTGCAAATCTCCCAGATGAAACACGGTTAAAGTATTTTTCTACAATAGTACTTTATAACTGAATGATATGTTTAAAGATGTAAAGTAAAACAGAGCTAATGCAGATGTTCAAAATCCATGTAGAAAACCTACATTAACTAATTCCTTCAGCACTCCAACATTTCTGAGTTTGTATCTGTCATTTTGCATACTGCATCAAAACACTTTCTTTACAAAGAAACTACCTCAATACGATGCCTTCGAAGAGGAGAAAAATCGCGCTTGTAAACCCCTTCTTTACAGGCGCGCACGCTCGGCCGACCCGGGCTTCGAGGGCCCGCGTCCTCCTTGCCATGTCCCACAGCCGCGCTCCAGAGCACTCTTACCCCGTGAGCTCCCATGCTTTCCCTCTTCTCCTCGGGACCTCCCGTTCTCAGTAACCCTTCAAGCCCGGCTCCCGGACCCCCTGTGACGAGCCCCGCTGGGCACTGCGCCCTGTACCGGGGCCCTGAGTCCTGGGAGGGCTACAGTGCTGCACGTTCATGTCTGTTCCCCTGAAATCACTCTGCCAACTTGAAAGAGGTGTGAGAACAGAACCTAGCCCTCTGTGAGGTTTAGGCTCCTTGTTACCAGAGGAAATGAAGAAGCTGCAGCCGGTGGGCGAGGAGGTAAACCGAGAGGCTGAGAGACCAAGTCAAGGAAGGAGCTGCCATACGCAGGACCTGGTCGAAGGGAGAACCTCCGCCCCGGGGGGGCAGGGACTGGGGGGGCGGATGGCCTGCTGGAGGGAGCTCCACTGAGCTTACAAAGGAAAGAGGTGCAGACAGGAAATGCATGGAACTCATGGCATTTTGCTGCAAAGGGGAACAAAGACACGGGGCCCCCCCGCAGAGAAGGCAGGGTCGTCCTGCTGGTCCTGCTGGCCCTGCGTGTGGCACATGAAAGCCACACAACAGATACACTGACTGGAAACCAGGTCGGGCGAGTTTGCGGGTATTCACTAAATACATGACTCAAATCTCACTGTGCTCAAACATAGTATACACTTAGCCTCTATTAAATGAGAAAAAACTTGGGACGCCTGACTGGCTCCAACTGTAGAGCATGAGACTTGATCTCAGGGTAGTGAGTTCAAGGCCCACATTGGGGGTTGGGTTTACTTTTTAAAAAAAAGGCAAAATTGAGTCTAGTATTACAAGGTAAAAAACAAAAAGGCTTTTGAATATTGCCAATGCGCCAGCTACCTAAGCAGTTTTGTTACATACATTATCTCAATTTAATCCTGATACGAATCTTAACAAGTACACACTAACCCTCCCATACAGGAGAGACAAAATGAGGCATAAAACTGAGGGAGGAGCAGGGTCTGGATGGACCACCCCCCCAATAAACAACTAGAAAACTGCGCAGAACATAGGAAGCAACTGCTTTCATCCTGACACAGGCAGCACCTAACCATGACCTCTGAAGGTGGGGGACAGATGAAGTGAGACCTGGCTCTCTGCCAGGAAGCCGTTTCTGGACTGCAGCGCAGAGAGGGTAACACAGAGCCTGGTGAGCTCAGGAAGAACAGAGAGGCAGGGCAACTAGAATTTGCCAGGAGTCATGCAGAGAAAAAGTTCCAAATTCTCCATGGAGCTCCCCTTGAACATTTGGGCATTTGAATTCATTAGGTCATTAAAATTGTCCTGCCTAGCGGTTCACAAAGAAAAAATTAATATTTTTAATGGGCTTGGACCATCATCTTAACATTTTAGTCTCTAAAAACTAACTCCAGAACTTAACACGAAAAATTAAGTTAGGAGTGGCTATGGTAATGCGATGCTAAGACAGGGTCCGGGCGGGCCTAAAATCCAGCTCCACAAACACGCGGTTAACATGACAACGGGACGTTTAACCTAGTTCTGAACTGTAGTGTGGCGACAGCAGTGACTTCACAGGACTATCACGGGGATTGAATATAAACACGTACACGAAGACGATGCGATCTAGAATGTGCTGCGTGCACCACTGATGACGGGGCAGCAAACACTCGTGCACGGTCAGCATGCGGCAGGTCACCCTAGGAGCTCATCGGGTCGGTCTGACCCCAAGAGTTTGTAAGAGCCCCACCACAAACCTACTTAATAACAATCTGTGCCTTATGGACGCCTGGGTGGCTCAGCTGGTTAAGCATCTGCCTTTGGCTCAGGTCATGCCCCAGGGTCCCGGGATGGAGCCCAGCGTCAGGCTCCCAGCTCAGCGGGGGAGTCTGCTTCTGCCTTTCCCTCTGCTCGTGCTCTCACTTATGTGCTTGCTCTCCTCTCTCTCTAATAAAGAAATAAAATCTTAAAAAAAAAAAAAAAGAATCTGTCCTTTAACAAAATCACCACGTGAGCCCTATGCAAGTTTTGTCTGGGAACCACGGCATCAGGATACCTGTACAAACTACCAAGTCACATTATCATTTTCTTTAGTGTATGTATTTACTTTCCACCTACTCCTTCATCCCCTTGCCCCAACCGAAACATATTAGACCATGTATAAGGTGCTCTCCTGGGCATCAGAACAGACCGATGCTAGGAAAGACACAGACTGGCCATCCGGACAGAGCAGGACACGGGGAACGGTCCCTGCCCCTATGGCCCTCACTAGAAAGACCAGTACAGACAAGTACATGAAGAACATGGTGTTAGGGGGTGATGCCAGGAAAACAGGTATCACCCAGACCTGGGGCATGGTCGAGTTCCTACAGAATCTGAGTCCCAAGCTGATATCTTGAGAGCGGCTGTGTCCAAAGTTACACCCAACAAAAGCCATGGCTGCAGCTGTAGGTCAGTGATCCAGGCAGTGGCTTTAACTCGAAGAGCAGAGAAGCTGGGCAAGGCCTAGCTCCAGAGGCAGGTGGGGAGCCTGACCGCTGTTAGGATATGCACCTGGGCAGCAATTAAGCCCATAGAGACCAACCTGAAAGCTTCTGCTACAATCCTGACAGCACTAACTATGGCCCAGGAGGTGGAAAGATTCGAGAGCTGTTAAAAAAGTCAAGGGGACAGGGGTTGACCAAATCGCACACGTAAGATTAAAGGAAGTCAGCAGCCATTTTTCTTGCTCAGGTAACTGAGTGGGAAAGTGATACCATCCCACAGAGATATAGAACACAAGACGGGCAGAGACTGTCCGAGGAACGGGGATGAGCAAGAAGTAGAAGAGTTACTTCAGTTTGGTATTTGTTACTGGGAACAACACAGGCCCACAGGCCTGAACTCACGCGAATGGAGATACTCCTGCCTGGAGTCAAGGAGTGGGGGGCAGGGAGCTGGACTTCTGGAAGCTAACTCTGGGAAGGGGATTCATCAGTCCTTTATCAGATATAGGATTTACAGATATTTTCTCCCACTCTGCAGGTTGCCCTCCTTTTGCCCTTTTGTTGGTTGCCTTTGCTGTGCGGAAATTTCTAGTTTGATGTCGTCCCACTGGTTAATTTTTATTTTTGCTGTGCTTCAGAGGCTGTCTTTAAATCCCTGGTTGTCGAGGAGCCCTGTACACGTGGGTGACCTGGTGATCTACGCCCTGAGCAGAGAATCAGCTGCGTGGCTAGAGATCCCAGAACGTTAGTTACAGTCTGCCTTTTCTCCTGGACCAGTCTCCTTAGAAAAGAACGTTTCCACCTCCTGCCAGGATCGGGTGAAAGCCCCCTGACAGGATTCTGGGAGCCAAAGAGAAAGAAAGCGTGGCTAACTTCATTTAATCCTCAATTTTGAGTGCAAGAATGCAATTTCCAGAGTAAAACTGTTAACAACCCACACTGGGGGAAATAATTTATTACAACAGCATTTCAACTGTTAAGGCTTTGAAGACTTCCACTGGTGAGGCACACCCCTTAGAGCATCAAGACTGAAGTATCTCTACCTTGAGCCATTCATTTACTTTCTATAGGCAAGATACCCTAGAGATTCCAGGACACTCACCTAAATCACACAAATAACCCTTGAAAACAATGAGCCCGACCTGACCCCTGAGCCTGTGACTGAAGAAGGCTGGAAATTCTACAGAAGAGGCAAGTCTCAACATATGTTCCACAGGCAGTGACTTCCGAGCAAGATCCTGACGGAGAAGCAGTGCGCCTTGTGTACTAATGTTCAAGACTGTGCCTGGCTCCTCCACTCCCAACAACGTGGTTCTTAAGTTATTAGAGGCTCCTTGTCTGCAGAGCGCAAGCAGTAATACCTCCCCTGCTAGCTGAGATAGTTAAGTGCAGAGGTCCTATTTGCCAGATACGGCAGAGACAAAGTCAGCATGCAATCCGTGGCAGCAGTAATGAGGAGGGATAACCTGAATTCCCTGGGCCACTGAAAGGGAAATGCTAAGATTGTTCTCTAAATGGAAATCCTATAAGACTCCCCCCCCCCCATTTAACTAATACTTCAAAAGTCCCACCATAGCCTTAAAAAGTATCTTTCCTGTTAAACTTCAAACCTTTATGAATCCTTGTCAAAAAAGGAAACAACAGACTATCATTCCTCCTTTGATAACATCTGATTTGTTTGAAATGGGTAATTCGAGCCAATGACCAAGTGAAGCACGAGTGTTCCATAGAATTTTCCCCTAAACCTTACCCTACAAAAAGACAGTACGTGTTTTTCTAAACTGAAAATATACCAGCAGTACACCATTCCATCACGATCTTACATAAAAGTTAAGAAAACAGAATACCCAACAGTCTGGTATTATCTTCTCAATGATTCTGTAAACTTTTCAACACAGTAAGATTTTCGCAGTAAAAAAGTAGTGTTAGCATATGATATTCTAGCAGTATTTTGTTTCTCTTAGAAAAATTTAAAAAGGTTAACAAAACAGACCTTGGGGGAAATACAATATACTGGCCTCACCCTAGTTAACGAGGTCCTAGGTTTTTTCCTTGGTTTTTGTTCATTTGTTTTTAATATAAGACAGGCTATATATATATACATCTATCTTTCAATACAACGTTTTCCAGGCCAATGTAAATTCACGTCCCCTAAACTCAATACATAACATTAAACAAAACTATATGTGAAAAAGTCTCAAGGTGCAATCCAAATAAAATCTGTAGGTCACAGATTTTAGTGCTCTAAAGCACCTATAGAGTCTGAAAAGCAAGGTGTCTGAAAATGAGGGGCACCCTCTCTGTGGAAGTGACTGCCACAGAGCTTTCTTCCACCGACACCCTGACACCTCTCACAGCCCCCCCCCCCACACACACACATTCAGAGCATACGCAACGGCGGTGTAAACACAGCTCCACTCTGAAATGTTTCCACCTAGAGCATCAGCCACCGACGGAACCGCATCAGACCCTCTGGGCGACAGAGCCACACGAAAGGCCTGGAACTCTCTGGAACTTGTTCGGGTCCAACTCTGCAGGAGCTGCCCTTCGTCCCCCAAATCCTCTGCCCCAGTCGCTCTCGGCCCCTTTCCTCAACCATCAAGGCTCAATTCTCCTCCTTGCTTCCTGGTTCTAGCAAACGGTCTTCTTTTTTGTTACACATTTTTGTCTGCATTTTTTCTAACAAATTCCTTTAATGCCGTACCACCTTATTATACATGTAATATCAGGGAACAGCACACACATTTTCCACGCACAAACAACTCTTAACCATACTGTCTGGTCATCAAAAAACAATACATTAAGCACTTTAAATCTCATATTTCAGATTTTCTAGGGCGAGTCTTTTCCCTGGGCTTTCGGGTTTTCAGAACCTGGCTTAAGGTACTGTGTTGATGTGCCTGATCTTCCCTTTCCGAACAGAGCACGCTGCCAGACCTCCAGAGCTGCAACGCTGTGTGGGGGCTGCACACGGTCCCGTCCTGCCAGTTCTGGACTCACCTAACGTGTGAGATGCACAAATCCGGAGTGCAGGGCTCCACGGCTCTTTACGTAAGCACATGCACATACATGCGTGTGCACCCCCGTCCCCCATCCTTGGAGCACAGCTACACAAGACAGAACACACTCCGGTTGCTGCTTCCTAGCCCTCTGTGACTAGTGCCTGGCCACCAAATGGGACCAGGACTCCCAGTACTGCCACTAGAGATTAGTGTCTCCCAACGTTACAGACACTGGTCATTAAAACGGAAACATAAGGGGACACCTCCCAGCTTGTTTTATGAGAAAGGCAGTACTTGAAATGAAAGTGCCGCAAAAAGGTCACACGAAAAAAAACCCTACAGATTGATACCCCTCAAGCAAACAGACACAGATTTCCTAAATAAAATATCGCATACTGATCTAACAATATATAAACAGGATAATACATCATGATCACGTGGGATTTTCCTCAGAAATGCAAGGTTGATTCAACAATCAAAATGTAATTCACCCGTTATTTTAAAAAACAGAAAATTTCTAAAATCAAGTCAAGAGACAGAAAAAGCACTTGACAAAATTGAACACCCTCTCATGATTTAAAGAAAAAAAAAATCCTCTCAGAAAAGCAGGAGTTAAAACGAAAACTTTTACATTCGACAGAGGACATCTACAAAGACAAAACTAGAAGTAAACCCTACTTAACACTGGAAACTTGCTCCCTGAGGCCAGCGCATGACAAGAACACTGTAATGAAGGTGCTAGTCACAGAGGACAAGACAGAGAAATAAAGGACATAAAGACTGGAGAGAAAAGGAGTTATTTTCAGATTACATGATTATAGATTTCTTTGAATTTTCTACTTGCTGAAGTAAAGCACCAGAACTAATAAGTGAATTTAGAGTAAAGCCGCAAGATAAACTAACAAGATGATCTGCTTCTACATACTAAGCCAAGAACTGGACAGTCAAACCTACAAGTCAAAACACTGTCCTTTCCAATAGCATCAGAAGAGCATGAAGCCCTCCACACTAAGATCCACCGCACGACCAGTGCTCACAGACCTAGCTAACTGGGCGGGTCGACCCAAAGTCACGACACCGTTCACAGGCCAGTTTCCCAAATGGATGCACAGATTCGACACGGCCCCAGTGGAAACAGAAGAGAACCAAAAAGTCTGTCAGCTCCAGAAGCTGCTGTCACTGGCAAAGCACCGCACACTCCCCTCTCCCCCCGACTCCCCGACCCCAGGACTCACTGCAGACTGCACAGCGGGTGGCACGAAAGCACCCCCACCGGAGCATCAGAGCACAGGGAAGGGGCCAACGGAGCGCCAGTCTGTCCACTCAGGGAAAAATACCACCACTGCTTGGTTTTCCACATCAAACTCCTATAAGCCACTCACAGTAGGACTCATTTCCTACAACTTTTCAGGAAGCAATATTATCCGAAGAAGTTAAAGAAGATAATAGATGTGGGCACACAAACCTCAATTCTGTGAGCGACAGTCAATAACACTGTATCATTTATACAAATACTACTCAAAGACAAAACAAAAATATGCAGTGATAATTGTTTCAAAACTGGATTTTTCTCTTTAACTGAAAACTGGTAAGTTAGGAAATACAGAAAACTCAAATTTACAATAAATTCCTAATAGTTTGAACAATTACAGATGAATTTGAAATGAAAGATTTGTGAACACTATTTTAAAAACTCAGTTCTCACTAACCATTCGGGCACTAGAAAGTTTTTTCATTTCCACAAAAATCTGCATGACCCTTCTCATCTGGCTCTAGCGGTTTCAGTCTCCGTCGCTACAAGCAGACGAAGTGACTGAATCAGCAGTCCACTCCCCCGCTCCCTGCAGGGGTCTAGTAGGTGCAAGGCCCTAGGAGGTGCCTTGCCCAGGGGCGGGGGTGCACTTCCCCGCAGGACAGCACACAGTGCAAACAAGCAGACCCCAGCCTGCGTCAGCTGGCGAGAAGGGCGAGCAGGAGTGGGCGCCGGGGACAGATGGGGACAGTGGTGCCGGCAGGAGGATGCTGGGGGGGACACACTACACGGGTTCATGTAATTACGGCTCCACGCGGAGACGGCGCGGGGGGGGGGGGGGCGGCACATGACAGACGGACGGAAGCCTGCGATCAAGCATCAGCTGGCACGCATCCCCTGCACTTGCTGCAAAGGTCCTACGGGAAAGGCTCTAAAACTGCACGTGAAGAGAACCCGGGGACACTAGCAGCCTCTTCTCCAAACAGTGAGGAGGCGAAACAAGCTGAGAGACACAGCGACTGTAGTACCCACCATATTAGTTTTGTGCACGAGGGAGCGGGGCTGAAAAGGGGCTCGCTGGACTCTCTCAATTAAGACATCAGAAGCAAAGGTGAGCCCTGCCCAGAGAACACGCTGGCCAGGCTGTGTCCTTGTCTCTGTTCTTCACCCTTCACTACGTGCTCGGTCCCCTATGCCACCGCCACCCCCCCCCCCCACCTCTCTGCAGCACCAGAAAGGCCTATTTATCCTGAACTCGCCTATGCTGTACACCTATGACACACTAGGGGGGCAAACACATTTCGCAGACGCTTACCAACAATCCAGTTTAACCAAGGAGCACGTACGAGGAATCTAAGCTAGAGTGGCTTGGTGGTTTCCAGGGGGTCCCCAGGTAGAGGGGAAAGGCACTGGTGACCAGGCAGCAGGGACAGAGGCAGACAAGGTGCAAAGCCAAGTGGTGGGTAAGCCTCCCAGAGAAACCGAGAACAGTGCCAAGTTGGTGGGCCGGGATAAGACAGGCCGGAAGCACACCTGGGGAACATGGATCTTCAGGGGCAGGGTAAAGGCTTACAAGAGCCCCACCCTCACCCTCAGAGACCGTGCGCGGAGGAGCAAGCCTTCCCTGCTCACCTCTCTCCACCGACCTGAACGCAGACTCCAACTAGAATCAGCAGGAAAGCCCATGTTTCCCTAAACACTCCACAAACAAGTTCATTTCTCAGTGCCTTTGCCCCCAGAATTCCTACAGCACGGAAGACCCTCCCTGCCCTCTCCACTGGCATGAATCAGCACCTCCTTTAGAAAAATGCCCCAGATTTCAACAACTCGGGGGTTTTTTCACTCAACAATCACTGAGTGCTGATAACACGTCAGACCATATGGATTCAAAAAGCAGTAACATTTGAACCTGGCCCGCAAGAGGCTGACAACCAAGGAACGGGAGACAAGCAAAGAAAGAAAGTTGAATGAGTTACTGGCTATGCCTGTGCGTGCAGAGCTGACGCACAAAGATGCCAGAGCCCAGCCCTGTAGTCCAGATGAGAGAGAGAAGGAGACACACACACATACAGGGCCATGCCCTAGGGCAGAATCCTGAAAGTTTCCCATTTAAAAAGAATGAATGTTGCAAGCAGGAGGAGGAGCAGAAGCGTAAGGGGGCCTGAAGAGGCACCACGGGCAGCGCTGTGGCTGGTACTGGAGCCGAGCCAAGGGGTGGCCAGTGGAGAGGAGGGAGTCTCTCCTAACACCGCTGGCACTGGGGCAAGCAGGGGACAGGCTGGAGCTCAGCTCAGCACTCGTTCTTACTGCGGGCCTACTGCGTGCCGGGCACCACGAGTCGTTCCCTCATGCTGGGCACTCAGAAAACTCAGTCACTCTTCTGGAAAGCACTAACACCTTTCACCGTAAAGGTATAGATGTCTAGATTATTTACATAAATACACTAGAAAATAAATTCACACACTTACATATAGATGTATTTTTAATCTGTCTTCCCCACTAGTCAATTAGCAACTCAAGCTGTCAGATCGGATGGCCACAGTCCCAGAGGAGCGGCAGAGGCCCACGGAGAGAAGTCCCAGGGAAGCGATCAGGCCCCAGGAGCCCAGGCGAGGCCCATCTGTTGAGCGAACTCGGATGCGGTGTGTGTGCGGCTACAGGAAGAGACTCAACCACCGATCTACGGCTCTCCCCCAACTGCTCTCCAGCCGTGTGCATTAGCTCAGCCCATCATTTATTCATTCGTTAAGGTAATATTCATTTGTGCCAATACCTTGTCAAGCAGAAGAAGACCTGACACTGTCCCCGACCGTGTGGGGTTTACTTCTTAGCGAAGAAGACAGAAAGCAAGCAAGAACACTCAACGGTCAATCACAGCAGTGCTGTGCACGACCAGAGGACAAGGCTCCGGGAGGGGACATCAGGGAGAATGCGGTCATCACTGACAGGGCTGAGAGGCCCGTCAGGCTCAGACCTGAGAGGCCAGGAGGAGAGGCCACGCAGGCAAGGCAGAGGCAAGCACAGGCGCGAAAGGCCTGACCGGGAAGAGCTCGGGTGTCTGAGCCTCCCAAGTCAAACCGGCTGCACTACTGCTGAGCGGAGGCCAACGGCCCGAAGCGCGAGACGCTGGGGAGAAGCCGCATCAGGGGAGGCCTTGTCGGCCCCGTTAAGGATTTGCAATTTTATCCGGTAAGAAGCCACCGGGGAGTTTTAAGAAGGAGAGTAACGTTGCATTCATGTTTTTATAAACTCACTCCAGCAGCTTTGTGAAGGACGAACGTGTGAGGAAACAGGAGGATCCAACAGGAAGCAACTCCCACGGCCCAGAGAGAGACGAAGGTCGCACGGCGCAGGGTGGATGCGGCAGGAGGGCGAGAGGGTGCGGAACTCCAGACCTGTTCTGGAGACAGAACTGTAAGGGTATGAAGATGGACTCATTCCACGAGGTGGGAAATGTCCGAGACGCATCCTGGGTCTGGGGCACGAGCGACTAAGTGCACGGAGGTCCAGCACATTTACTAAGACAAGGAGGACCTGGGGAGGGACAGATTCCAGGGGCAACAGTTAGGAGACTCCTCTCTGGCAGGTCAGCATCGGATGTTTAGGAAAGATACAAATGTAGGTATCAAGAGGCGGCTGACCACTGGAGTCTGAGACACAGAAGTGAAGACAGGCGCGCACAGAACTATCTGGATGGAGGGAGGGAGAGCGGAAGTTAAAAATATTGATACAGAAGAAGCATGACTTCTCACACAAGTGAACGATGAGTGGTATACTCAATCTCAATCTGCTACTGAAAGATCTAGAAAAAAACCTGACCACACACTCATCCCTAACAGGCACTGCCCCGACACCGCTTCAACCCTTCCCAGTCTCTCAGAGAGATCGAACAAGTACAGCGCATGCTAATGTCATCAATGAACTTTCCGGACAGGGCTTTCTGCATTCAGTACACTTGCAACCAAACACAGCACTGCAAACATTTACCTTTACTTCAAGACTCCAGATTAAGGCTGCCGTTAAGCCAAGGAAATCACGATATAGTTGAACACGTTATAACTAAGTCCACTTAAATATGTGAAAATACTGTCTTCTGTGGGAGCGATCGAACACGGTTTCCTTACACCTGACTCACCGGTACAATAAACCGTATCACAGAGACAGCCATAGATTGTCTTAAGGATACCTTAAAGGTTTCAGTTCAAAGTATACAAATATAGCTCTGTTCCATTATTTTTAGCCTGTTCTACTAAGTATTTTGTGTCTTCTTAAATTGGGACACTGCTGTTTTTGAGGTTAATGTGACCGATAAAATCAAATGTGAGGTTTCAAATGTCTAACTGCAAAGAGAGATTTGCAGTCTTTGGACTTGAGCATTTTATTTTGTCTTTATCTAAAAGTAGTAACTTTTAAACTTGAAAATAACCATTTCAGCCAATTCCTATACACCAACATCTTTGTCATTATCACAGAGCAAAAATTGACCAGAATAAAACCTACAGTTTCCTGCTGTCCTGGCCTGGTACAGAGAAGTGTGCTGAGAAGCTGGCACACTTCGTGCCCCCTGGGGAGGTGGTGTACTCAGCCCTGCGAAGGGGACAGGGTGACAACCTCCTTATGTCGTCAGAAACCTCCTCTTGCACCATCCAGAAGCAAGACCATTCATCAGAGGTGATGGCCTGCTCCAGCCCTGCAAACGCAATGATTCTAAGCCTGATGTTGTCCCTACCTCTTGCCCTCTTCCACATGTGTGGTTCTGCTCTCCTACCCAACCCTGACCTCTATCAAAATGGTATCTCAGTTAAAAAGCCCTCTACTCATTTGCTCTGCCAGTCAGCAAATGTAATGGGAAAGTAAGTTACTTCCATCAATTGCTTTGGGATGAGCAAAAACACCTCAGTCTCTCTTTTCCTCTGAAGTTCATATTTCTTAAAAGTCACCCTGAATTTCTTAAAAACCCAGTAGTCAATTATTTAATATCTCCTTGCTACGGGACTCATAGATTGAATCTAGGCTAGAGGCAGTGAAATCAGAGCCTTATTGCTAAGGATCAGTGCTAACAGGGCTGTCACACCATGGAGAGGGCACTGGGCACAGGGGTCTCAACAAGTCTGGGAGAGACCGAGACCTTCAGCAAGCACAGTAGAGAACTCTGTGCCTCGGAGCACTCGTTACCAGTCATGCTCGGCGACACTCTGTGGTCCTCGGGCTCTCACCTCACTTTCAGTTTCTAAAACTTCCCATACCCAACACCCTTTAAAATGCAACAGTTTGAATTTAACTCAGTAAAATCTTTAATTTTTACCTAATTAGGTAACAAAGTGACAAGTGCCTGGTTCAGAGAGCATCACATTAAGAGTTCTAACATCACAGGTTTTAGAAATGTTTAAAAGGGGCGCTGGCTTAGTCGGCGACTTTCTTAATCTCGGGGCTGTGAGTCTGAACCCCACGTTGGGTGTAGAGATTACCTAAAAAGAAAGGAAGGAAGGAAGAAAGAAAAGAAATGTTCAAAAGCCTGGACAAGAGTTACTAGATGATGCTGACAACTTGGGAAGTGAGAAGCGATCTAACAGTGAGACTGTGGTCGGGCACGAGCACCTCGACATCCTGGCGGCTTTTAAAGCTTTAAGCTAAACGCTAAACTGAATCAGCCTACGGGTTGACTTATAATACTGCAGGTCTTTACCCAGTGCAGGTTTCTTCCTTTTAAAAATTCTTCCTGAGTAGGTTAACAGGATACTTGAATATACTCTTTAAAATAACAATACTTGTATTAAATTCTTTATTATGGACTTCTTCCCCCGGGGGTAATATTCACTAGTACTTTAAGCAGATAAATTATTTGGTCTTATTCATACATGGATTACACAGCATTTTTAACTTCTAAACATGCTTCCCAAATACTGTCTTGAATGTTACAATGAAAATGCTGTATTTTATTATTTAATTTTTATACAAATAAAAACCCTAACAACATTAAATCGGAAAATGTTTGTTCACAGTATTACTGACCCTTAGTGACAAGCCCACCTTATAATAATATGGAGTTTCAAATTAAATACACAATCTTTACAGTGAGTTAAGAAAATCAATTTTTGAAATAAGAAAAACCACGTCGCTTTTTTCTTCCAGTCCTATTTAAGTTCAAACTAGTCTCTTTATTCTTTAAAAACTTCCACATCACAGAACGGATATGGGTGCCTTAATTAGAACACACAAAATAAAACTGTAAGAGACACAGAACAGAAAAGATAACTTACTTAAAATGCAGTTCCATAAAAATATTTTTATTTACTCTTCTAAAAGCTACTTAGTTGGTTTTATGCTAAGAGCTGCAAACCTATACCAAATCAATTTCCATTTTTTTCCTTAAATTTAATTGTAAATCTATTTGAAATAAAATCTGAAAAACTCTTATCCACCTTCTTAGTACAAAAGCATGAATCTGAATAAAATTTAAACCAAAGAGATTTTTAAGTTACGTATACCTTTAGCCCAACACATTGGAAATGGACTACAGCCGCTCTTCTCCATACAGACAGCACCTGCTGGTCTCAGGGCCGCTCGGCCCTCCAGTTCCAGCAACATAAACTCAGGCCTCTCAAGATCAGACCGGGCGTCCGCGCACCAAGTCCCCGTTCATCGCTCCCACAGCGTTCGCTTCGATCCACAGCCACACTAAGTTTCCCCTGTGTGCTCCTTTTCTCAGAGCTTGAAGCAAAATTTGGGAGGTGCTCCTTCTGCAATATTTTCCAGCAGCTTGAAGAATGCCTCTCAGTTACAGAATCTTCTGCTTCCGCAATCTGAAACACAGACCATCCTGGCTAGATTAAGCTCCTGATCAGAAAGAAACCAGCTAGTAATGTGACCCAACGGGCCTGTGTTCCTAGATTCATTCAGGGAAGGAGAGAGAGAGGGTGGGAGGAAGGGAGGGGGAAGAGGGAGGAGAAAAAGAAGGCCAATAGCCAGCACCTGATTAATATGCTAATCCCACCCTTCTGCTCAATTCATCTGGCAGACCTCTGCTCACAAAACCAACAGGCGATTCTGAAACTGAGTAAGCTGCAAATCAAGTCTGACCCAGATCATGTCTGTAGATGGCTCCTCCAACTATTTTTGTTTTCAAAGTCATGCCTTTGGCCTTTCACCAGCTTAACTCTGACCTTAAGACTTAAGATAATAGCCTTGATGAAAAAGGAATAATACTGGGGTAAAAATCTTGATCAACATTAAAAACAAATCTAGAAAAACTATGTTTATAGGAACCCAGATATTTCCAAGGTAAAGATTTTTTCAGATTGATAGTTTCAAAGTAAGTTTGAAAATTTATAATAGTATTTAGAAAACAGATAAAAACAAGAATTTGAAGTTAGGAGATTCTTTTAAAACTAGCTTAGGGAATACTGAGGAATCCAAGATACCTGATTTCTTAATTTCAGAACATGAGTGAGTACTAAACTCATATTCCTGAAGAAAGAGGACAGAAACGACTCTAACAATCTGTACTAGTAACTTTTTTCAAAAAATGTAAAGCTACTTATACTTACACTTTTCCATTCAAACTGAGAGATAGTCTCGGGCATCTCTAAAATGCAGCTGTTTAAACACGCTCCACTCTGGCAGGAAGACAGTAAGAAACTGGGCTCCTACAGCCTCGGTTGTCTGAGCGCACATGATACACACTCGAGACATACACAGTTCGGCTCTCCCATTACGTGGGGCATTCTGTTTGTAGCAAATCCCATTAACGAAGAAAAAATTGAGTCCTCTACTTAACTGTGAACACGACCGACGCTTTACGAATTCACTAACTTGTGAAAACAAGAGCTGAAAAGGCGAGGGGAGCCAAGAGGCCGATCTGTGTCCAGTGGCGCCCCAGGACAGCTAGTTCCATTTCTGACACACTACTCTCGATGATGGCTTTGTCTCCAGGCGTTACATTCAGCCTCCTAGTGGCAGTCAGAGCTCAAATAACCTCTTAGATGCCCCCAGTGAAAACTTGTCATTCACCAGAGTGAACTCTGACCCCAGGCAACACTGGGAAGAAAAGGGGCCCCAGGGAAACACAGAGGAGCAAGCTAGGAAAGAAACAGAAGAAACAAGCAGACAGATCAGCATTACCGAGGACACTTGGGACACAAAGGCCTACTCTCATCATAGGAGGAGTCCAAGCGCATCCCGTAGCTAGTCTGATATCTGAGCCAGGCCCCCGAGAACGGCCTGGGGCTTAATCTGAGCCACCAAATCACAGACACAGCAACACCACAAGCCAACTCTGAGTCTCTCTCGGAACTGAGGACTCTAGAGTTAAAAATCAGAAGCTACCTTTACTAGTGGCCTACGGTATTTTACGCACCCAATTTTCACATCTTCTAAGCAAAATCAGTGCTGTCCCATCTTTTAAAGATGAGTTAAAGAGGGAGTCATACGGCTAGGAAGAGACACAGCTTCACGGGGCGCACCTGTCACCCAAGAAGCCAGAGGTCTTCACGTACGCACACACCCAGAACGGGTTTTTGCGCCCAACTGACCAAATGCCACAGCACCACCTGAACAGAAGAGAGAGAGGCTGGTGCACGCGAGCGGCGGCGGCGGCTGGAGTCCCCTCGGCAGGAGAGGAGGTGACGAGAGGACAGACGTGGGGGTGCTAGAGCTGAGGGAGAGGAGAAGCCGAGTCTCTGACTGCAGAGTGATCAGTGGGCGGCAGCTAATTTACATTTCTCTCAACATCCAAATATCACCTCCTCGTGTGCAAAGTCCTGAGGGCACAAAAGATGACAAGATCCAAGAAGCAAAGACCCCTCCAGGCCACCAAGCGGAGCCCCGCCAGGAGGAGCAGCCTGCAAGAGCTGAGAAGAGCGGACAGGCAGGAGGGGACGGGCTCGGCCCCACGAAGGAGAAGCTACGGCGTTGCTCGGCGTTCTCACAGACAAAACGGTCGCACGTCACTCCTGACACAACCCCGACCACGCCCCGCATTCCCCGTGTGCAGCGAAGACGAGCGTGTGGCTCAGACGGTGGGGCACGGGCCTGTGGCCAAAGGGCTGAGAAACTACACGGGGACGAGTCGCTCGGTGACAGCATCACTCCTGTCTTCTTCCCGAGAAATGGGGAAGACCGATTATGCTCTTAGATTCCCGATTCAGTGACGTCTTGAAAAGAGCAGGAAAGGCCTACCTTAATGGCGGCGTAAGTGAAAAAGGTGAGCAGTCCCTTTACGTGCTCTGAATAAGAAACTCTACACTGTACTACAAAGGCCGTCATTCCTTAAAAAGTTCTATAGCTTCTTTTAAAAACTCTTTATTGTATTAGTATAGTTAAAAGCAACTCTGGGAAGTCCTACCTCATGGGTAAACTCTTCATTCAAATTTACAAGAAAGATGCTACGGTTTGCTCAGACCCCAATCCATAGTCATCCTGGACTCCTGTCTCTTCCCTCAAAGCAATCCAGCAGCAAAACCCAATACCCTCGCCTTTACAATAAATCCGGGCCGTGTAGGTGCCCCCACGTCCCTGCCGCCCAGGCTGTGGTCGTGCCCCACCGGGCCGCGGCTACGGGCCCCACCGCCCTGTACTCTCTTCCCGACCAGCAGCCTCACCGACCCTTTCGTGACACCCATCACATCATTTCACTCCTCTGCTAAAAGTCACCCGCACTTGCCCAATTCTGCCAGAAGCAGCGCTTACTACACTCAGCATGGTCCGCAAGGCCCCGTGCAGGGGGCTCCTCGCCCACCTACACCCTCCGTCTCGCCACGGCCTGGTTCCCATTTCCTGGGCTCCGACGCACTGAGCTCCCTGCTGTCGCCCACACCGGGCGTGTGCCCACCTTGACACTGCCTGTCCCATCCCTTCCCCTGCTTCGTCTCCCACAGCACTGACACCCGCTCCAATACCACGTGACTGACTTACACGTGTGTTGTCTGACGCCCCCCCCCCCACTACACCCCAGTCTCCACTGTCCTGCACATACGGTCTTCCAGGCCTTATTACCGACGTGGTCGGTAAGAGGTACGCGCCACATTCTGCACATCCATCTGTCACCTCCAGGTAACAAGGAGATGGCAGACGGAATTTCTCTTCTCTTTTAGAGGCCATGGCCGTAGAAAAGGCATCTAGATGTTCTAGATGTCAGGACGCGCACTAAGCTCAGTGATAGCGTGGCCTGCCTAGACCTTGGGCACTGCTTTACCTGCGAGACCACTCTCAGCTCAGGGGCTTCATAAGTTTTCACTGAATAAGTGAGTAAGTGAAAGAAAAACTGACACAAAATCTAGAAAAACCATGTGGACCACCTCTCCCCATCCCACATAAACAATAAATCACACAACTGTAGTATTCTGGTATTCCTATGAGAACTTCCATTGCAAATTTCAATACGACATAAATGAAAATATTGTGTGAGATGAGACAGAAATCATTAGAAGGCTAGCAAACAAGGCGATGAGCAAGATCAGGAAGCAGAAAAGGGAATTCCAGAACCCTTCATGTACTATGCAGTACTGTCCAATACGGCTTCCCTACAGAAACCTGGCCTTACGTGAGAAAGTCACTGGAAAGAACTATTAAGAAAAAAGTTGCTTCTCTCTCTCTCAAATAAATAAAATCCTAAAGGGGGAGAAGGGGCGCCTGGGTGGCCCAGTGAGTTAAGCGTCTGCCTTTGGCTCAGGTCCTGGGATCGAGCCCCACATGGGGCTCCCTGCTCAGCGAGAAGCCTGCTTCTACCTCTCCCTCTGCACCTCCCCCCCCCCCCCGGTGCTTGCTCGCTCTCTCTCTCTCTCACTCAAAGAAATAAAATCTTTAAAAAAAGAAAGAAGCTGTTTATAAATGTCACCAAAAGCATATCACACAAATCCAAGTCTGACTCTCACATTTCTCAAAAAGTTACACGGTTTTATTTGTTGGCTTTAACTAATACTTGAGGGCAGTACTTCTTGGAAGAGTAAAGCCCTAGTAAATGCTTTCAAGTCAGCTAATAGGAGGAATACGAAAGAAAACTATAATTCATATTATACGCACAGAATTCAAAATTTACCTCTCTTCTTTTATGTTTGCATTAATCAAAGAGTTATAGATTTAAGTAAAATCAACACTATTATACTATGACAGCTTCAACTAGCTGCTGATCACTACGACACGTCTTCACTTCCAAAAGCTGGGCATCCCATCCTGAACTTAATTCTGTAAGACTCACAGAATTATCACTTCTATGTCATTGTGCCTCACTGTTCCTGCCACAAGACAGAAATAACTTTTCTGAAAATTTTAATCAACAAAAATTAAGACTTGATAAGGACTAAAGAAATTTAGTCGTAAGAAAGGATATAATCATGTTCGGAAGACAAACAGATAATAGGTCTCAAAATACAACATACTCCAAAAGGTGACGGTATTATTTGCTGTTCTTGCAGTTTCCAACAATTACTGTTACCTCCTCCCTCCCGTTACACTGAAGGAACTCTGGGGAAGCTGAGGAAGGCACTAAATTTGCAACTGGACGAGACAAAGGAGCCCAGTTCTACCTGTGAGACAAGGAAAGACTCATTTCACCACCCTGAACTTCAGTCTGTTCATCTGTACAAGGACAATGACAATACCTAACCTGTGAGTAGTGACTGCGTGCCTGTCATCAAATAGCAGATAGCAACACTAATAACAATGAAAATATAGTGATACTGATACAATGGGGACACCGAGCTAATGCTTACTCTGTGCCAAGCCCTTCCTAAATACTTTAAAAACATGGACTCGGGTATTAATAACCAACTTCACGACGTAGATTCTATCACCCCCCGTGTAAGAGATGACGAACAAGCGCAGAGCACCGAGCGGCCCGTCTGAGGCCACAGACCTCCGGCGTGGCGGAGTGGATGTCACACTCGGGCAGCCAGGCTCCAGTGCGTGCTCCTTCACTCGCCCACTGCAGGACCTCATCGATGTTCTGAACCAATACCTCCAACAACCAGTGAGTTCACAAGCCCCACGTGACATGTGGACGCACTGAGGAAACGAGAAATGAAGCAACAGGCCTGATGTCACAGCTAAGTGGTCAGTGGCAGAGCTGGCACCAGCACGGGGACACCTGTCAGAGCACAAACTCAAGTCACCACCTGTAACGACACCACCTCCAGAGGCTGTGAAGTTTTCTAGAGAAGCAAGAACCGGGCCTCACCCGGCCTACAAAGAATGACTGAATCACACAGGCTGCCCTCATCCCCGTGCAACACTCCGATTCACCAAATCCTGCGGCTCCCATGACAGTCCTCCGGAGTCTGCAATCCCGCCCCCAACTGCAGGTACAAGCCATCACAGAACATGCTGGACATGTAGCTGGGACTGGGGAGATGCACCACAAGCACCGGGAGATAAACGCAACAATGAATTAAGCAACCTAAGGTATATAAAATAGAAGGGAAACTGCAACTCTAAAGAGGCAGAAAATTCTGAACTTATTATCAATTTAGACAATACTCAACTAGAGTATTTTCACAGACACTAATGGCCATTTCTCATGTTTCGCCATAGAGGAGATGAAAGCTAAATTCTAGATTTAGAAACTGTTGGGAGGTTACTTGCCACCAAATTAAAAAGAAAAAAAAAAGGTTCCTGAAACCTCAAAGAAGATGCCACCTGAGTTTTCCAAATATACTAGTAGAGGCCTGATAACACAGAAAGGGGCCAAAAACTTACCAAAATTGTCCACCTAACTGTAAGTGTTATAAAACAGAGTGGGATTTTTTGGCTTATACTGACCAAATAACAAATACTAAAAGAAAATCAAGTCATGATTTATCTGAATGTTAACACCATTCGAATAAACTTTGCAACTTCTGCTTTAGTGAAGATGCACATACACAGCCAACTTACTTTACCATTTTGTCACCGTAGATGACTTTACCCAGTCAATCCAGTTTATCCACAATGTCATCAGTGAGCAAACAGCAAGGTGCCCTGTTAGGACTGCGGCAGAGAGAACCGTGGTGGCTCATGGGCAGTTGGCTGTGCGGGGACTCCCCCCCCCCCCCCCACAGCCACACAGGAAGGCCTGCGGGTGGCAGGGGGCCCTGCTGGCGAGTGGGTCCCGGCTCCCATCTACACTGACCGCTGTCAGGAAGGATCAGCAGCACCGTCGGGCTCCAGTCCTTCCCCAGCCGTATCCTACAGAGAGCCCCGAAGAAGATGGTTTCTCTTCTCAAGCACAGGTACACAGTGGTGGGTTTCCTTGGTCAAAGGCCCTCCTCTATGCTTTTGGTTTTCTCACACTGGTATCAACGGATACTCTTCCAATTTAGCCAGAAATTTAGAGTCGTTTTTCCAATTCTTCCTAAAACTTTTATCATTAAAAAAAGTTAAAACTAACCTCACACCTATCAGGCTGATTACTATTTTTTTTTTAATGGGAAACAGAAATAACAAGTGCTGGCCAGGCCATCGAGAAGCTGGAACCCTTGTGCACCACGGGTGGGACCGTAAAATGGTGTGACCCATGGTGCTATCACCTCAGAAAACAACGGGGACAGGGCTCCAGATGTGCAAGATAAAAAGTGCTGGACATCTGGTTCCCAACAACGTGAATATCGTAACACTACTGAACAGTACACTTAAAAATCGTTAAGATGATAAATTATGTTATGTTTTTTGTTTACCACAATAAAAAATGTTTTTTAAAGAATGTTAAAACCACTTTAATGGAGTGTCTCTCGTTTATTTTACAACAAGCTGGCGAATATAATTACATCTACCCTTGTCGATGAGGGAAAAAAGCCTTGAGATGTTAGGAACGTGCTGAAAGCGCAAGAGGCAGCAAACGGGAACGACAATCACCGGTCCCTCGGTAAGGACGGGATACTACTCCAGTATTACAAGGGAGCTTCATGTGGCTTTTTAAAGAAGTTAACCCCCTAGTGAACTCTGAGATAATTACCAATACATCCATCGTGAAGACTGGAGTCTGGAGGCCAGCAGGGGTCAGGCTGCTCTCCCCTCCCCTCCCCCCACCGCTCCTCCTCTTGCACTGCAGGCCCAACAAGGAGAGATGCACCTTGCAGGGAGGGAGTCACTATCTTACTAACCCAGCGGGAGGAAGGAAAGTTTCCTCCTCCCTCCCAACTCCCTCCTTTCCTCTATTAAAGAGCAGTCCTCTCCTTTGTTCTGCCTATGGTTCTATCCTAGTTTGCTTGCCTGGGTTTGCAATTCTTTGCTGTTCCTGAATAAGCCCCTTTTCACTGGTAAAATGACGGGCAGTTTTACTTTTAAGCTTAACAACACTGTCTTCAAGAAAAAGGGAGCTGAGGCTGAGAGAGGTTAAAGGACTTGGGGTTAAGATCAGACTTTGTAAAATCAAGTTCAAAGCTCAAACTGATTCATCCTTCCATCACCTTCAACCTAAAAGTCCAATGTTGTCCATTCAGCCTATTGTTAAGTACTCCCTGAACCCCCATGTGGCAACATACTAGATATAGGACTCTGGGCACTTTTTTAAAAAACTTCTCTGTACAACTTGGTTTTCTCATCAGTTAAACGAAGTTAAGAACAGTTGTTATGAGAACTAAGTATTACAAGCATAAAGGGCTTTGAGAGTGTTGCATGACTTGTGCACTCGTCTGCATCTTCTGTGTTGGTGCAGTGAATTAAGCACTAGGGATCTGAAAACAACAGGGACCGAGTCCTGGCCCCTAAGGAGTTCAGAGCCCACGAGAAGATAAGCACGTAAGTCACTGCACCCACAGATCCAGCTTCCGGCAGACTGGTGTAAGAAACCTCCAGTAATCCCCTTTAAGGTTGAAGGCAGTTTGAGGCTTAAATGAGTCATAGGTTTATTTAGAAAACTGAAAAACTAGGAACAGCCTACGTGTCAGTAGAAGAGAAATGAGTAAATAAAGTTTGGAAAAAGGTATTTGCTGAAAATTTTTCACTAACACTGGAAAACACTCATTAATGAAAAAAGTCCACATAGCAGAAAACTGCAACTCCCAATCCTGAAATGCAAAGATTTTCAAGATACATACATATATCATAAAAAAAGAAAAAAAGATACACACACACACATACATATATATATAAATATAATTTCTTTTGAGAGAAAGCGGAAGTGCATGCGAGCTGGGGGTTGGGGTCAGAGAGAGACAATCCCAAGCAGGCTCTTTGCCCAGAGCAGAGCCCTACACAAGGCTCAATCTCAAGACCCTGAGATCATGACCTGAACCAAAATCTAGAGTCAGATGCTCAACCAACTGAACCACCCAGGCACGCAAAAGATATATATTTTAAGTAACAAAAAAGGTAGAGAAGAGTATGTAGATTGTGGTATTTCATTGTAAAGGAAAAATACAGGCACATATGTGCTTCCTGGTATATGCACAGATCACCCACAGACGTCTACAGAATTACGAACAAAAGGTAAAAACATCAACTGTCTATGTTTTTACCTTAAGAAATAAAAATAAGAGCAAAAACTCTAAGTAGAAATAAAGACAGAATAAGGAGCAGTGCTACACATTAGCACATAAGGCTAAAGGAAAAATGAGTAATACTGATCCTATCTTTATTTAAAATTTTGGTAGCTTATTCATCATGGATTTTTTTGCATTAATGTTTAAAAAAAAAAAATGGGGCGCCTGGGTGGCTCAGTGGGTCATGATCTCAGGGTTCTGGGATCGAGCCCCGATCGGGCTCTTTGTTCAGCAGGGAGCCTGCTTCCCCCTCTCTCTCTGCCTGCCTCTCTGCCTGCTTGTGATCTCTCTGTCAAATAAATAAAAAATTTAAAAAATTAAAAATAAATAAAAAATTAAAAATTAAAAAACCACTGCATCAAGCTATTACTTATCTTGATTATTGAGGTTTTCACTGGCTCCACCAATGCCTCACCCAAATCCTGGTCCTCCCCACATTTCACTCTCCCCAGTAGCTCCGCCTACCTCAACTCCAAGGCTCCCCAAGCCCAGGCCTTATCACCTAAGGGGTTTGTAAAACTAGAAACATTTCTGCCCAAAGCATGTTAAATACAATCAGTCGATTTTTAAAGTGAGGACAAAAAAGGTATTTGATGCTTCTTTTTCAAGGACCAGAACCACAGTAACTCAACTGTCAGAGCCTTATCTGTCTTACTTGAAACAGTTACAATGAATTTTTTACACTGGACCGGTAAACTCCTTGATTTATAAATGTCTGAATTTAAATAAAGGAGGCAAGCCCTAAAAATCTGTTAGCAAAATCAGTGCGTGATTACAGATATTCCCATGTCCTGTGACATGGCAGAAATCACACATCCTTTCCTTCCTACTCCAGTCCAAAGGGCTGGACTGACAGCAACGCCTCAAGTCCACAAGCCACGCTGAACCTCACCAGGGCCAGACTGACACAAAAAAAGTTTGCAAATGGCTGACTTGGTACAAGATTCCTCCTTTCTCCTCCTTTTAACTCGAGAAATTAATCTCTAACCACTAAAATGAAAAAAAGAGATGTGAGATTTCTGAATCCGAGACGGATACAACAGCTGGCAGCGGAAAGCTGTAAAAGCCCACGAAATGCACTCCTCAGAGAGCTGCTGAGGCAGGGGAACAAGAGAGGCTGTGAGAGCTTCCCAGGGTCAAGGGCCAGGAAGCCGCATCGGGCTTCCGCGGCCGCTTTTACCTTTGCTACGTATTTGTCAGCTTGGGGAACAAGACGGAGGCCGCGCCCCCGGGCCCTGCGCGCACACACAGCTGGGGCCGGAGGCCAGAGCCGAGGACACGGCCCTGGCGGGCTCAGCACCCGGAGGCAAAGGCCATGTGTTCACGGCTGCCATCACTCACAATAAAAAGCGAGGGTGCGGACACCTGCTACCACACAGATAGAACCCGAAGTGAGACACTGGACACAGAAGACCACGTACAGGACGTAGGACTCCACTTACGTGGAATGTGCACAGCTGGCGAATCTGCAAGTCCCAGAGACCAGGGGTCGGTTGGCGAGGGCTGTGGAGAAAGACCAGTGAGGTGACTGCCAACGGGTGTGGGGCTTGTGGGCTGCGGGCCTCGGAGCTGATTTTCAATTTCTTGTAATTTTAAACAAGGCTAGAGATCAAAGGATTACTAGACTTATCATTTATTTTCCACAGTAGTTACTGTTCCTTTAGGATTTACGGGTACTTCTTTTTCTTAGTTGACTTTCTAGAGACTTACTTTCAGATACCAACCGGTAACTTGTTAAATACACTCCAAGTTACATAAAATGCTATATTCCCTTTTTTCACTTTAGCTAGTGTAAGTTTCTGCCATTTGCACCTCAAAATTTCTTCACTAATAAAATTCATCTAAGACTTTGGTGAGCACCTCCTACGTGCCAGGCACTGTCCAGATACCATGACGACCTCAGGGTGTCTCAGACAGAGACAGACACCAGGACGCCCTGAGAGTACTTAACAATTGGTCTGTGGGGAGTGAGTGGGAGAAGCCCAGTTTGCTGATCTCTGTGGTATAAATACACCCACCCTGTTTGGTTTCAAGCTACCAACATGGCGTCAGTCAGCGGCCACCGCCTCTAGAAACTCTCTCTCTCTCTCTCTCTCTCTCTCTCACACACATATTTTTTCTGTCCACGTGGAGTTTACACTCTATCAAGGGAGACAGACAACAATAAAATCATAAATAACTACATTATACAGTATACTGTCAAGTGGTGTTATTTTAAAAATGACTCGGCTGAGCAGGGTGGGGGACATAAGTGTGTGCACAGGGGAAGAAGGCAGGTTGCAGCCCTCAGTAAAGTGGCCAAGGTGAGCTACACTGAGAAATATACACACATACACATTAGAATGTGGACATTCAAAAACTTTTTTTTTTTTTTTTAATTTACAAGAAAATCGCACAGTATGTACTCTTTGGGGCTTAGCCATTTTTTTAAAAAGTATGTTATGAAAAGCATCCATGCTGGGTCATGGAGCTTCGCAGTCACATCGCACGAGCATCCCACCATTCTCTCCCCACTCTACCCCTGATGCACGGTGGGCTCTCTCCAGCCCGGGACTATTACAAATCACTCGTTTCTTGGCACACACCTGGAATGAAACCACGAGGCCTGTGTGCCTGCTCCACATTAGTAAGCGCTGCCAAACTACAGTCCAAAGCGGGGGAACGAGATTCTCCCGTCAGCTGTGTCTGCGAGTTCCCACTGCTCCCTAACCTTCAAAAGCAAAAATGAAACAAATAAGCCTAACTTTCAAAGTGGCACTGCAACCTCAGGGAGGAGCTGTATTTGTCCATCCCAGTGTGATACCTCTTGCGGCATCCAAGAGCTGTACGGAACTGAACGCTGCTGTTAGTAACGACACAAAGGAAACCAAGATGAAACAGAAGCCATGTTCAGAGGTCTTGTTAGTGGTGACACTGGCACTGTTATTCTGAGATGACACACAGGTTTCACACACATAAATGATGAAGCAGTGACATAAACGTGCTACTGTTAAGAACCAAGATTTTAAGCAAAAGAGAAATGAGATACAAACATAAAATCAAAGAAGTAAACCATTTTAATTTTTTTTTTTTTTTAAGATTTTAATTATTTGACAGAGAGAGACACAGCGAGAGAGGGAACACAAGCAGGGGGAGTGGGAGAGGAGAACAGGCTTCCCGCAGAGCAGGGAGCCTGATGGGAGGCTCAACCCCAGGACCCTGGAATCATGACCTGAGCTGAAGGCAGATGCTTAACGACTGAGCCACCCAGGTGCCCCATAAACCATTTTAGTCTTATAATTTTTTTTTAATTTTAGATTTTATTTGTTTGAGAGAGAGAGAGCAAGCATGAGCCGGGGGAGCAGCAGAGGGAGAGGAAGAAGCAGACTCTGAGCAGGGAACCCGACGTGAGGCCTCTTTCTAAAAAATACTCACTTCCTATCTCTATACCCTAAAAAAGCCCAGAAGCAATAATATCCTAGCATTACCAATCACAGTATCCAGACTATAGTCCCTAAACACCATTTGCCACTGAAAGGAATCAAGGCTCCCTGGAGAGATGGCTGATTTCAGGTCTATGGCAAGAAGGGTACAAACTGAGCCTGGAGCTATGTGATAGTGCCCATAAACAAGAAGACTATTAAAAAAATGACTGGAGCCATTTCCAAAGGACACACAAGATATCTATGAAGGGCAATCTGACCATCAAAAAGAATGACTGCAGTAAATTAACACATACATATGTGTGTATATATACACATATATATAGATCATCTTAACATGTATGCATTTATGATACCAAAAATAATTCTCGCTTGCATAAGCCACCACTTGCATTCTGAAACTAGTAAATATAAGAATTATGCATTTATCCTACCTTTTCTGTATGAGCTAAATTTCAGGATACATTTCAGGATACCCAAATAGTTAAAAAACAAACAAGAAAGCTCCAGCAAACAAGTACGGAAGGCATGGCCGAATCAGATCATCACTGTTTCTACAATTCCAATAGGAAGTACCCAGGCCACCACCATCAATGCCCGCAAAAGCCACTAGGGGGAAGAATCACAACACCATCTGAACAAATGATTAATGTCACCATCCCTAAGAGGTGAAGCCAATAGCAAGTATTCTTGCCCCCAAAGTTGAAGCTCATTCTAGCTGGACTTCTAGCAACCAGTTTTGAAATTTATGAATTAAATGACATCACGTGATACAATCAGCCAAACTCAGAATGTGGTAAATTCTAGGCTAAATGACAGTTTCTTCAGAGCATCAACAAAAGCTGTTATTTAAAAATAAAACTGAGGGGCGCCTGGGTGGCTCGGTCGTTAGGCGTCTGCCTTTGGCTCAGGTCATGATCCCAGGGTCCAAGGATGGAGCCCCGCATCGGGCTTCCTGCCCTGTGGGAAGCCTGCTTCTCCCTCTCCCACTCCCCCTGCTTGTGTTCCCTCTTTTGCTGTGTCTCTCTCTGTCAAAGAAATAAAATCTTAAAAAAAAAAACTGAAAGGGTGCAAAGCAGGGATTGGAAAATGTTAGACATATGCCAACCAACAGGTAAAAAGGCTCTTTAAAAAAATGGGAAAATTAGAAAATTAAACATTACCTAGTTTTATTAGAGAAAAAATTCCCTCCCTCCCTCTTTCTTTCTCTCTCTCTTCTTCTTTAAGTAGGCTCCACACCCAGCATGGAGCCTAACACAGGGCCCAAATCCACCACCCTGAAATCAAGACCTGAGCTGAGGACACTCAAATGACTTAGCCACCCAGGTGCCCTGAGAGAAAAAATTTTAAATTGCTTTTAATTATGTGACGCATGGTAAAGGTTGAAAAAGGGTTCATTATCTGATTCTAGTTCCATGCATGTTTCAAATTTTCCACAATAGAAAGTTTTTTAAAAGAACCGAAGGAACACCAACCACACACATTCATTTTTCTGACAGCCAACTGAGTTAAAGATGAAGCAGTACTATAAATACAAGGTTGTCACACATACCCTAAGTCCATAATCAGAAGTGAGTATCTTTAATGTGTAGAGCCAATCAGAATCCAGAGTTTTAAAGGCAAGGGGAGGGCAGAACAACTTAAGCAGTATATAAATGTTTTCTGTATATCTGCTGGCAAGCCATCCACAACTGAGAGAACCAAAATGGAGAAAGAAGCCAACGTTTCCCACCCACGCAATGCTCCAGGACACTGCCCCATTATACGCATTATAGCACGGGCTACAGTGGGAAAAAGCGTTCACATGAACAGCTTGAGAAGGGATCCAGAATCGAGATTACAATTCGCCAAAGGTGCAGCTCCCCAGTCCAGAGGTGAACATGTATGTCTCATCATAACCTATCCTGAGGGATCCTTAGTATAAATAATACATGTACTCAGATGTCTCCACTGACTGGACAAGTCCTCCCAGAAGGAAGTTACCTCGCCTGCCCATAAACAGGGCTCTCTCGTACTGGCTAAGAGGGATTCAAAGCCAAGATCCAGTTCTAACTGGCTTCTGAAGCCCTATCTCAGATTCACTCTATTATCTGAAACCAGCAAAACGGAAATATTTTTCTTAATGCGCTGACAATCTATGTAATCTTAATTCTCAGAATGTCTTTATCCTTAAGAGTAGGCCAAACCTTTCTCAATTCAAATCTTTTTTTTAACTAATACAATCAACTGTGGGCAAACCAGAAGACGACGCAATGGGCATTTTAATTTTTATAAATCTAAATTCCCTGAAGAGGTCAACAGAAGAAAAACATGTACAGATAAATCAACATTTATAGCTAAATGCACAGAGCAGTCACGAAGTCCACAAATGGCTAAATGGTAAGACTGGGGAGTGGGTGGGGAGCCCCACTATAAAAGGCAGCCCAACGAGGACAAAAGCAGCAACTGGCCGGCACCCACCTCCCCTGGAAGGCTAACTGTGGGCACCTTCCTCCCTCTGTTGTCACATTCCAGGGACCTTAATTGACCTGAGAAAAAGATCGGATCTGGACTTACCTCAAGGACAGTCAGTCCGTCTGTTCCTAATTCCCAAACTGAAACTCCTTATAAGGCCTCTGCACACCTCCAAGAGCAAATGTAAAAAAGCAACTCAAAACTTATCAGTCCCACAGTACATGTCCTTTAGGGTACTACATTTTAAAAGCAGACAAAATAATAAGCTGAAGCACTATATAACATTTTCGACTTAAGCCCCACAAAAGTTTGAAGTCTAAAAGATTACCTGTACCTGCAGCCTTCAATCCATTAAGATAGAAGGTATTCTAGAGAACATTTTAACTTCCTAGAAAGATAATATTTTAGGGAAAAAAACCTTCTTTCAGTTAATTAAATAAAGCTGTTATAATACTGACTATTAATCTTCTGGGATGCAGTCTTTCCATGCATCTTATAGATAATAAGATTGTTCATTGAAAACAGGAAAACTAAACATCACCAACAGATGGAAAGATAATTAACAGCAACAACTAAACACATTCAAAATCTGATCCTAGGGGAAAACAATAAGACCTAATTATAACAGAGAGGAACGCAGATCTCCTATAATATAGGAGTTACTTAAAACATATACATACCTAATTTGAATATTTTTTTAAAAATCTATTTTACTTCCCATTAAATGACTCAGGGGAGAAGGATCAAGGAACTGCAAAAATATGTTAAAAGTATTTAAATTTCCTTCTTATAATCATTATTGCATGCTTTTTAGATTTACTTCCTAGGGAAACTATAATTTAGTTCAGCTACGGTTTTAAGTATTTCTACACCTCATTTTGCTAAAAATAAAGTTATGAATGAATTTGTCTACATAAAAGTACATTTAAATTATTTATGAGAGAAAGTACGTTTGTTTTTTGCTCTAAGTACATATAAGGTCTGGATAGAATCACAGATGCTTAAGGCATACTCCTTTCATTAGCATCCTTGAATTCCTGCCTAAGAACCACCTCTGAGTACAGGAATTTCCTAACGCGTATTTCCCAAGCTTTTTATGGAAATCAAATACTATCTTTAAGTAAACAACAGAAACGTGAATTAATCTAATAAGAATAAGAGAACACAAAAATAATAGCATCAATACCTACAGAGTTCAATGTAAAACGTAACTACATATTCCTAGTCCCAAAACTTAACGCAATACATTGACAGCTGTTTACACGTGACCTCAAAGGTACAACCCACACCCTGTACAACAAGATCTTTCTACACAGTGGAAAACTACACTGTGTACACTCTCATTCTTAACATCTTCCGGCTCAGCTGAGCCCAGCCTCAGGCTAACAGTTCTCGGAGAAGACGGCACACTCTCTCCCCTGTGCGTAGCTATCACAGCCCCCATCCCCACCCTCTTACACAAAGTCACAGGCTGCAGACAGCAGGCACCGGTCACCACGCCCACAAGCGGCAGCAAAGGAAACACCTCTGCACTACCATCTGGGCCGATTCCTGGCAGCAGCCACAGGAGGTCCTAACATGAAATCAGCCATCATGATCACCCTGTAAACACCACGCCAAAATCTGACCTGGCTTTTCACCCTCCTCTTCTTGGAAAAATCCACTTATCAACTAACTCCAAAGGTACACACTGCCTTCCTTCCCTTTCACATCTTCTTACTTAAATAAAAGTAAGGTGGGGAAAAAAGGTGGGGGGTAAGGGCAAACAGAAAGGAGGATACATTTTCTTCCTCTGTCGGAACAATCTTCCAGATGTATACACCCTAACAGAAAATGACCTTCATTACTTAAGAAGTAAAAGTATATCCTGATCTTTAATAAATCTAAAGATTTAAGATTAAAAGTCAAATTCAAGAGAACCAATAAATTGTTAATTTTAAAAATCTTATATATTCACGAA
The DNA here is from genome assembly GCA_028534135.1 of Potos flavus. NCBI lineage: Eukaryota > Metazoa > Chordata > Mammalia > Carnivora > Procyonidae > Potos > Potos flavus. The sequence continues at coordinate 167,777,225 of CM052900.1, read as the reverse complement.
TTCAGAATTTTTCATTCAAGAAATTTATATCAGGACTTATGACAAAATGAAGCGCACACAAGAGTGATTAAAGTTTTTCCAGGTATAGTTCAGTTCGAGGGCTGACCAAGTCTCATCTGCCCTAAGACCACCAAATGATGATAAATGTAGGATCAACGGTTTCCACATAAATGTAACAGCAACACTGCAAGTCCAGAACAAAACTATCATTTCCAGGTGCCCAAATCCTTCCCTGTTAAGTTTCAAGTACTAGTCTAGCCATGGGCCCCAGAAATCACAGTCAGTCCCTCATTCTAGAGTAGGTCCTAATCTATACTGTACAGAGGTTATGTCATATGCACACCCAAACACCATTATTCTCCTGGGCTTTTTATTCCAAAGCACCCATCACTAGCAGGTAAAAACTATCGGTATATACACACTCATTTTATGGTATGTCGTTTTACAGATTTACATAATAAAAATTATTTTAATACTCACAGTTCTAGCATTAAATTTTTATTAAGATTTTATTTATTTATTTGAGAGAGAGAGCATTAGAGGGGGAAGGTCAGACTCCCCACTGAGCAGGGAACCGACGCAGGACTCGATCCTGGGACTCCAGGATCATGACCTGAGTCGAAAGCAGTCGCTTAAACAACTGAGCCACCCAGGCACCCTCTAGCATTAATGTTTAATGATAATCTCAATTTCACAAATTAACAAAGGTATTTTTTAAAGGGATAGGCTTAGTTACTAAAATTTGTATCAAAAACTAGAAGAAAAGTCAGAAATGATTCCAAATTTCCATCCAATCATCTGAAAGATCAGAGGAAAACATGAACAGTACCTCTGGACAGGGCCTGACTCACTGCAGGAGCTCAACCGTGGGCTGAATGAGTGACTACATCCGCCCACAATTCCTCCTATTCGTGGTCGTGCATTACCAGGCCCAGCTATCCCCCTGCTCACATACACTAACACAGCACCAACGGGGTGGGCAAGAGACTGGAACAAACAGGATTAACTGTTACATTCACGACAAACAGTACAGCATTTGGCAAGCCAGGCAAGAAATGCTACTTTCCATTAAATACAATGCAGAATAAACCAATTACCATAAGCCAGTTTAATAACAAAATAACTAAAATGAAAGTTTTGCCAAAATACAGATTCCCCTCTGTCAAAATGGAAATATACTTGAGATTTTCCAGATCGTAAAGTCAGTAGCTAAATTAACATTAAAACAAGTAAATTTCTGTCGTAATACTTTTCACAACATTTAGAAATAGAGCATATGAACTGTTTTCCATTAAAAAGCATTGACTTAGGGACACCCACTTCAGTATATGTGCTGCCGAAGCGAGCACTAGGGACATCCGCTTCAGATGTGCAGGAGTAACTAGTATCGGAAACGCCCTCCTCGCCCCCGCCTTGTTAAACAAATAGAAAAATGGTCAAAATCCATGAAACGACTTTTTTCAGATCTTGAGCCAGTGAGCAGTGCAGGCCTGTAAGCCCCCTCACACCCTCTCTGCGCAGCTGGGAGCACCCGAGGGCCAGGGCACAGGAAGGGAATCCAAGAGCACAGCAGCCTCAGGCAGTTTGAGGAGAGAAAACTTCAAGTTTTGGGAAGCTGAGTGGCTGAAATTTGCAAGGCAGAGCATCAAAGATGATAAATGAGAAAATGAGTTTCAGAAATCTGCACAAAGACCAGAAGATAATGGAACAGTATGTTTAGGACACTGAAATAAAAAGCTGTCAACCTAAAATTCTACACACCCAGCAAAAGTTTCTTTCAAAAATAAAGGTGTTTATCAAGAAAAGAATGGATAAACAAGCTATGATAGACTCATACAATGAAATACAACTCTGTGATCAAAAGGAACAAGGGGGAGCCTGGGTGGCTCAGGCGGTTGAGCATCCGACTCTTAGTTCCAGCTCAGGTTGTGATCCTGTGGTCATGAGATCGAACCCTGCACTGGGCCTCATGCTGGGTGTGGAGCCTGCTTAAGATTCTCTCTCCCCCTCTGCCCCTCCCCAACTCCTTCTCAAAAAATAATAATTTAAAAAGGAATGAATTACAGGTATGCACAAACAACACGGATGAACTCAGCAATGCTAAAACAAGCCTCACGCACCACCACGCACACGGTATGATTCTGTTGACAGGAAATCCCTGGGCAGGCAGAACTGATCTGAGGAGGGAAAGAGCAGTTGCCAGGGCTCAGGGTGAGGACAGTGGCAGGAGGTAGGGCAGGGACGTGAGCACAAAGGGCATGAAGGAACCTTCAGGGGAAATGATAATGGTCTATGTTTTAATAAGTGTTTGGGCTGCAAAGGTGGATGCATTTGCCACAATTCAGTGAAAGTATACTTGAGTTATGTGCGGCTGATATAGAAATTTTACAATGAAAGAAAAACACCCTACACAAATAATGAACTCTAGTAAACAATATGCATTCTGAAACACGTAAGGTGAGGTACACTGATACCTGCAATTTACTTTGAAATACACCCTAAAAAATAAAATGGATTACCGTATGGAGGAAGGGATAATTGGTTATTTATATGAGAAAGCAAGAATAGTAATACATCATAGGTAGAATCCAGGGGGTGTAGGAGTCTATGGATGTTAACCATAAATTTTTGCAACTTTGCCGTTTGTTTGAAAATTACCATAATGAAACGTTGGGTATAAAAATAAATACGAAGCTAGATTTCAGAGGAAAAAGAATGACAGGACAAAAGGGAGTGTGAGCCTTCCATAATGGTTACATGAAGACGATGGAGCAATTTCTCCCATAGATAATTATAAAAATCAGACAAATTCACTAAAAACAACTGTCTGAAGGAACTGGAAAATGACGAAAGGCAGGCAAGCACTTGAGGAGGATTTACTGTCAGAACTGCCCCTGCATCTGGTACAAACTAGGAGTGTCTGTCACTTTCCTGCCTGGCAACACTGGGAGCCCCAACTCTGGGAGGGCAGGACTGCGGCATCACTGTGCCTTCTTCAGGTGCAGGAGAGCGGCTATACATTTAAGGGGGAAATTTTGGAAACAAGAGGGCTGCAAAATGCTGAGCTCCAAGTCTGAATATAAATACACTGCCCAAATCCCTGGCAGATGGTCAAACTGTGCATAGGCAGGACAACCCAGGAAGCACAGAGCACACACCAGAGGTGAAGGCTCGCCCCTGAAAAACGGAGTTACCCTGGGACATCTGCCAGTCTGCTGCTCCTCTGACTAAACGTGCTTCCCAACCCGGGGCAAGCTTGAGTGGCAGAAAGTTAGTCTCACTGGCAGGAGGTCTTAGAAGAAATGGGGGCTGGGGGACCAACAACTGAAATTTAGAGGAGGGGTGCTAGAAGCAGGGGAACCCCAAGATAAAGCCCCAAATCTGAGAATACATTCTACTCCAATCTTTGACTAACCACCAACGTACAAACATGCATGTGAGACTACCCCCCAGGGGCCCAAGAAGGAAGGGAAGGGATGTGGAGAGGGGAGGGGAGGGAGGGAAGGAAGAAGGGAAAGGAAGAAAGGATGGGAAGGGAAGGGAAGGGAAGGGGGAAAAGCAATGTATCAAGTGGAAGCTAGTGAAACTGATCAGAGACCTCATCAGCTCCTAAGACTATAACAAGACGTTTGCATCTTGAGAAGAGGTACACACACACGTGTGCACACACACAGAAGCCACCGGGAAGCAGTAACACCTGGTGGCAAAGGAGCACACCTACCACTCAGATCTTGGCCTCCAAATTCCATTTCCCACCAAAAGGAACGAGGGATACTTGGAGAAACAGCTGATTCCATGACAGGGCAGAGAAACTGCAAGAAATGGTGGGAGCATCTTACTGTGCCAAAAGGAAGGAAATGCTCAGAAAATAACGGGGACATGTCAAAAAAACACAAACGTCACAAAATATTAACAACAGGTGAACCTAGGCGAAGGGTATTTGGAAGTTGGCTATACTACTTCTTACAGCTCTCCATAAAAGAAAACATTTCATTTAAAAAGCCAAACCAAACCAAACAACAACAGGGAACAGCAGATTAGAAAAAAGTGGCAGGGTCCTCAGAGGCTGCCCACCGCACGGCCTGATGCTGAGGAAAAAGGCAGAAGCGGGGCCACCGCACACTGAAAACGGCAGGTGTTCGGACTGAGGATCCGGAGTCATCCGGGAAAGCCAAAGCTGACTTTACTACTTTCAGTACCTCTTGTTTAAGAAGACCCGTTAAGATCCTTTTGAAAACAGAAGAAAACCTACACGGTTAAACACGTTTACAACTTCGTGCTCCACGTCACGTCTACTTGTGTTCTACTCGGCACATACAACTTCTCAGCCAACAGCGAGTCCCGCTGCAAGCGGTTAGCAGACATCGAGCGTGGCAGCGACCCTCCACCGCGTCGTACGGCAGCTCACGCGCTGACGGCTGCAGCGGGACCGCCACCTGGCTGACAGCAGCTGGAAATGTCGCCAGTTGCAAGGAGCATCCCAGCACGGGCCAGGCCTTCAAAACCAGTTAACGCAGAGATTCCCACAGCGAAACACAGGGACAGGGTCAGACAATAAAACACGGGGGGCGGAACATCCTACTCTCTCTTCTGTTTCCAAACACGACTGTCAAGGAGGCTGTGAGTGCATATTTCCCGGGTGATGACCATTTAGAGAACAAAGTTCCCGGAGACCGTGAAGCCCGCCCCCAGAACGCAGAGCAGCGCGCACAACGAGCAGCAAACACAAAGCAGCTCAGGGAGGGCCTCTTACAGTGCACCTCACTGTATCCCCAATTCCATCACAACCGCACACGGCAATATCCTCTGATCATAAAACAATGAAGACCTCATCATTTAAATGAATGGCCTTCTTATTCTCTAAAGTCAAACAAATTTTGATTTTTAAATGAAATCCCACAACTTTCCAGTCTAATCCCCCTCCCTGCCCACTATGTGGCTTTGCTAAGAAGGGTTTATCAGGAAAAAATGCTAAACAAGCGCTCTGCAGGACACCACAAAGCACCACACAGTAACAACAAGCAGCCCTCTTACGTACTGTGAGGAGATCTGATTTACAATCACAATTAAGCCTTAAGTTTAGTGAAGCTAACTTGTCTTATTTTCTGTGTACATTCTTATGTCAAGCGGTTTAAAATATAATTTTACTGTACAATTACAGCTGATTAAAGACAGAGCTGAAGACTATAATTAAGTTTGTCATGAATCAGAAAAAAAGTTTTTTATGAATTTTTAAGGCTAGTAAAACTATTTTTCTCCACAGCTACAAAAGCTTGAACAACATGGAATCTTAAAATAATTTAACTTTTAAAACATCTTTTACATATGCTAATTACATGACATCGATAACATGTAACCGTGTTATACAAAAACAAACCACATTATAAAGCCTTCAGGTCGTGAATAAGAATATAAAAATCAACCAAAGACTCCAAGGTCATACGTTTTCAGAAAGTGTCTGTGCTACAAACTTCCAGGACACCTAATCCAGAAAAATAAAATTCAATCCACTAGAAAGAAAAATCGAGCTCAAGTGTGTGTATAAACGTGTGTGCCTGTGTGTGTAATACCTGCGCGTGTATGTACATAAGTCATCTACCTTTTTTTAGGTTTGGCTTATTGAGGTAAAATTTACACCCAGTGAAACAGTGTTGGCTGGGTTCTGCCTACCACGTGTGGCGTCTGACCGCCGTCCCAGGGAACACTGGGCCTATTTCTGTCCCCCACAAAGCGCCCTCATGCCCTTTTGTGCTCAATCCTCTCCTCCGCCTCAGCCCCCGGCAACCACTGATCCGACGTGTTCCCAGTTTGCCTTTACCCCAGGGCTACCAGGGTGGAACCGCAGGGGTCCGGAGCTGCGCCTGCCCGCGACACGACGCGCGGGAGACGCGCCTGGCGGGAGACGCGCCCGTGCCGAGGCCCAGCGGTCAGCACCTCTCTGCTGCTGACCATGCGCCCACCGCACAGGCGCGCGGCAACTGCTCACCCACTTCCCACCCGATGCACCTTCGAGCTGTTTTCCGCCTTCAGTAAATATGAATAAAGCTGCTATAAGCAATCATACACAGGCCTTTGTGTAGACACAAATTTTCATTTCTCTTGGGTAAAGGCCTCCGTGTAGGACTGCTGGGCTGTATGAAAAGTATATATTCAAGTTTATAAGAACCTGCCAAACTATTTTTCCAAGTGGCTCTAACCTTTGCATCCCCACCAGCAAAGCGTGATCTAGTTGTGGCTGTTCCACACCCCCGCACCTGGGCACTGTCACCTCCTGTTCGTTTTGGGGGGATGGGAGGCACTCTCACAGGACTGCCGTGCTACCTCACAGTGGCGGTCACGGGCACTTCCCTAATGATGAAGGATGGTGAGTGTCTTTGTGTGTGCATATGGTTATCTACGGGACATGCAATATCTACTCAAATCTTTTGGCCATTTTTTCAATTGAATTTTTTGCTGAGACACCTATCCTTTTTAAGTTTATCAAAAAAGAAATGATGGAAAGTATGTATATTTTCTTAAACCACTTAGAATTCATGAGCAGCAGACACAAATCTAAAATGCTTCCCTGCCATCCCCACTCCCAACACCCTACTTGCCCCCTACCCCCATATCTACAATATGCCAAGGCAGGTAGAAAGAAAGAAACATCCTCTCTTGCCCTTACTCAGAGTGCAAGAATCACAGGAAAAGCTGCCTGCCTACTACTTGGGTCAGAAACAGACCTGTTTTCCCATCTTTACAAGTCTTTGATGAAGCCACGATCTTTCTTCAATATGAGCAGGAACACGAATGACTGAGAACCATGTGCAATGGTCGGCAACACTAGTGACAACGCGTTCCTACATGGCGGAAGCGCGGCTGGCTCGCGACAGTACTGACGGCCTGCAGACCGCTCGGCGGGCTCTCCGAGGTGGAGAGGTGGGCTTTCCCTCTGACCGCCCCGCACCGCTGCCAGAGCGCGCTCCGTGTCGCCAAACCCGAAGGCCAAACCTCAGTCCTCATCGTGACCTTTCCCAACACTTCACAGAGTTGATCACATCCTCCTTCTGGAACTTTCTCCCCTTCTTCCCATGGCGCCAGTGCTTCGGGTCCTCCTCACACCTGCTCCGTGCCAACCACTGCTCACGTTCGTCCTTGAGCACTTGACGGCAGAGTGACCTAAGTCTCGGGCTTGCTTGTCTTCTCTGTGCTCACTCCCTCAGTGAGCATAGAGTGTCACTGTGCTTTCATTGCCACTTCCGGCTCAGACTTCTCTCCCAAGCTCCGAATGCCTATTACAACTGCCTACATGACAACTCTACTTGGATCCCTAACAGAATCGCAAACTTAAAATGCCGACAAGTGAGCTCCCCATCTGCCCCTCGAAACCAAGTTCCACCCACTGCCTTCCCCCCTTCTAGTTGCCCAGGCCAAGAGCCTTCTAGTCAACTCAACTCCTCCCTTTGTCCTCACACCCCTTATCCAATCTGTCAGGAAGTCCTACTGGTTCTACCTTTGAAACACATCCAGGGCCCCACTGCTTCTCACCACCTCCAGTTTTCCTGCTCCAATCCAAGCCTCCACTGCTGCTCACCTGGTTCCCTAAATGGCCTGCCAACAGGTCTCCTGGTTGTCCCCTACTCTCCCCCACCCTCCACCCCCGGTGTCTGTTCCCAACACACCAGCTTTTCCAACCTCAGCCGAATCTCGGCACTGAACACTGAGGAGCAGCTGCCCTCCGCAGCCGACAGCCAGCACCGCCTGACCCTAGTGACTCTGTCTGGATAAACAGCCCCAGAACCTCAGAGTTCAATCTATGTCAATTGTTCTCAGCTGCCCTGATGCTAAAAAAGCTATCTTTTTTCACAAAATGGGGGTTTTCAGACGGGTCTCCGGGCAGCCTTCCTTTCTGTCTAGTGCCTCCCCACACCCCATTAACCCTGAAAATAATCCACATACATATTCCAGCAATTCAACTCCTCCAAAACTTCTCTTTGCTTTCCTAGAATTCCATCCCAAGTTTCTGCCTTATAATGCAATACCCCGAAACAAATCAAGAACCAAGAACCTGATCCATCCCACAGAGGCTCAAGTGGACCAGGGCAGTCAGGTTCATCGAGGGACCCGGACCTCAGCAGAACATCATTAAGCTGATGCCGTACACAGCGAGGCTGACTCATGTGGCCTAATCATTTGTCCAGAATTGGGGGAAACACTTATAGAAACCCTGGTTATAAGGTTATTTTCCTGGGGTTACATATTTTCAAACAGGGGTAAGGGGAGGAGCATGCCAAACTAGAAGCAGCAGATTATATCCCGGTGCTCAAAGTTCCAGGGAGCCAGGCATGGCTCTCAGTTCCCTGTCAGGCCTTTGTTCCACTGCACAGCACATTAAGAAGAAAAATTTTTATGTAATTTCTGCTAAACATGAAACTGTCTTGTGCTCTACCACAATGAACTATTTTTAAAAGCTAATGCTGCTGAAAAGTTATACTTGATATTCTCCCTCTTATTTGGATCCACTAAGAAAAGAGAACTTACTTTGTGGCAAACATTAAATACTCCTTCATCCAGCATTTAGTGAAAACCACCTATGGGTCAAGCAGAAAAGATGCAGAGATGAAATAACAGAATCTTTGCCCCTAAAGATGCAGAAGCAGACTTGGACCCAATAAATACAGCGCACTGTTACAGGAAGAAACATGGAATGTGCAGGGAGGGCGGGGAGGAAACGAGGGATGTAAGCAGCTGGGCGTGGCCTTCTCCAAAAGCTAGCACAGTCACACCCCGCACAGCACAGAGCAGGTGCCTCCCGAAGCCAAGAAAGGCCAGAAGGAATTAGAGAATAGGAGCAAGACTTCCAGGCCTTACTTAGAAATTGAAATTGCAAGACATAATTTCCCTTCCTTAATACCTAATCAGGGCAGGAACAAAAGTGGGTTTGGGGGAGAAAGGAGAACAAAAGAGGAAAGTGAGCTGACACCCAGAAGGAAATGGTAAACAATCCAGAGCCCTGCCTCTTGGACATTTAAGACAAAGTCACTTGCCAAAGTCAAATTCAACACAATTATAAATGATCCTGAATTGTGAATCCATGAAGTCTAAGTTTATGAGGCTTTAACCAAAGCAATGTATCGGCAAAATAAAATGTTTACCAATGCTAATACCCCAAGAGAGATTTATGAATCTCCTATCAACTATCAGTCCTCAATTTACCACTAGGCCTACCAGAAAGAGCAGCCTTTGGAAGTAAGACAAACCGGGACAGAATCTCAATTCTATAACCTCCAAACTGTGGAGTGCAGCACAAGTGCCAAGGTTTTAACAAAATTTGTAATTTAACAAAAATACAAATAACCCAATCTCTGGGGCTCAGTCTTCCTCTCATTAAAGTGGGGGAAATGCACCAAATATTAATTGCTACCATTTGTGAATGCTGACCACATTTCACATTTCTTAGGGCATCTTCACCACAACCCTGGGAGAGCAGTCCCGTCGACAGCACCCTTTGTCCGAGGAGAGAGAGCTAGGTTTAGGTAGTCAGTAGTTAGCATGGAGAGAAAGCTAGGTTTCAGTAGTTAGTGAACAGTTAGTAAGTAAGTAGCCAAGCCAACATCTGAATCCAGAGCCCATAAGAATAAGACACAAGTAAAAAGTACACACTCCAAAGCCAGACTGAGTCCGAATCCCAGCTTCGCCCTTTACTAATCGAGTAACCTCTAACCTCCGTTTCAGTTATGCAAATGGCACACAGGGCAAAGGTAGCCTCATTCGTGGGGTTGCTGCGGAGACTCATTCAGCAGCTGGAGTGCCCAGTGATTACAGTGTTCGGGCACTCTTCTAGAACATGTGCTCCTAATGTTACTATCATGACATTACTGTTCTCCCGCCTGCCTCTGACCTCACGTAAAAGGCACTAAACGAGTAGTATTTCTTCCCTCACCTACTCTGCAAAATCAAGTAGCTTCTACCTGTTTCCAGTATATGTCAAAGAAACCCGAAGACAGATGAAAGAGAAATCAAAATAAAACAGAAAAACAAGACACAAATGTAGCAAGAGACTTATACTCACAGTCGAAGGCCACGATAACTCTGTGGAGAAATCAAACGTCGTCGGTTTAAAGGAAATGCTCCTAGTTTCTCTTTCCTCTTTCCATAGTCCTCAGAGAACCTGACAAGGAGAGAGAGCATGCGCATTTAGAACCACCTTCCTTTCACGTTTCTGCAGCTCTGCTGAACTCACCACCCCAGCCAGTTCCATCACTTCCCAGCCCGCCCACTGGGCAACGGGGATGAGGGGTAAAAACAGAGCACCACGTCCCTGTCTTCAAACCTACTGTCTATGTAATACACGTGAAGCAACTGAAAACCATTAAAACATATCAAAAATCATAAATTAATGGGGGCAGTTAGCTAATAAATGCACAGTACAATGAGGGAGTATAGACATCTATTCCACTGCCTCCCATTAAAATTATACTAAAGAGATTTTTTTTTTTTAATGTTTTAAATAGGGGTGCCTAAGTGGCTCGGTCAGTTGAGCATCTGCCTTCGGCTCAGGTCATGATCCCAGGGTCCTGGGATGGAGCCCCGCATCAGGCTCCCTGCTCAGCAGGGGATCTGCTTCTAGCTCTGCCTCTGCCCCTCCCCGTTTGTGCTCTCTGCTCTCTCCCGTATGCCCACACGCTCGCTCTCTCTTTCAAATAAATAAATAAAATCTTTAAAAAAAAAATGTTTGAAACAGCACAGGGAGAACTGAAAGGAGAAAAAGGCCAAGATTTTGGAAGCTCTAGAAAATCTTCTAACATGGAAGATCGAGACCCACACAGTAAAAAGAAGAAACCTGGAAGAAACAGAAACTATACAAGACTAAAGTACAGTAAATGAGTCAGCAGGCCCGAGAGAGCCGGAGTCTAACCCCGCAGTGGAGCACACTGAGAACAAACCCCACTCACACAGCAGCATCCCAGAAGGCCAGAACTGGCAACACCAGCGCAGACAGAACGAGGGTAGAGAAGGCACAGCCTCAAATACAGAGGAGCCGGGGAAGGCCATGGTGACAGGAACCTGAACCTCAACGCCAGGCACAGTGTAACTCCTCTCACTCTGACAGAAGACTGGCGGGGCGGGGGGGGAGGAGGTCACTCCCTGGAAAAAGCAGAGGCATCTATGGACTGAAGTCACCCTGCCCAGCTGCACTGAACAGAACTGGATTTAATGACTGCATATTCAGTGAGTGGTGACTTCTCCAGCTCCCCTACAACAGACCACACAGGCACACCCTTAACTCCCAGATTCTGAAGTCAGAATTCTGCAGGAAAGAGACTGGAGAATATTTCTGGGGAATCTGATCAGCCCCAAAAGACAGACCTAAAGATATTAACACTGGGGACCCCCAACACATGGCCCGCCCAGAATATCCTGATGTAAAAGTCAAAGGGCCCCACCTATCAGACAGGAGAAGGAAGGAAACAGCCTGAAAGAGACAGAGACTATACAAACTATCAACAATATAGAGGTAAGACAACACTGCAACCAAAAAACGAAAAGAGGATGCTCTTTTAGAAGAACAGAAAAAGAACCCTTAGAGATCTAAAGAACCTTTCTGAAATCAGAAATAATAAACTAAAAAAGAAGGTTAAGTCAAATTGAAGTCATCTCTCCCTGAACGGAGAATAAAAACACCAAAAAAAAAAAAAAAAAAAAGGCAGAGGAGGAAGACCAAAGGAAGAGAAGAAAAAAGTATTAAGATAATTATAACCTTTGCCGAGGACAGCCAAGTTCTGGATAATAAGACTTCCAGAAAAACAAAATAAGGAGACGAAAGGGAGAAAACCTCAGCACAATAACACCAGAAAAGTATTCCCAGAACTGAAAAATACCAGTTGCCAGAATGAAGGGACCCGCTGAATATGCAGCACAGTAGATGAAAGCCGACCCACACAGAGTGTACCGTCATGACATTTCAAAAGACTGGGACAAATTTTCAAACTCCTACAAGCTTCTAAAGATGGGAGGGAAAAAAAGTTACATACAAAGGATAAATTAGAATAGCTTCTGAATTCTAAAACAGTAACATGAAAACAAGAAGGCAAGAGCAATCTTTGAATTTATGAACAAAAATGAATGCCAATACAGAACTCTGTACCCAGCCAAACTATCAATCAAGTTTCATCCTGCATGGTCCCAACAGGCTTGCCTCCTAAGCATCCTCTGTCAGAAAGCCACGGAGAAAGTCCTCCACCAAAACATGAGCATCAACAAAAAAATGAGCAACGCATGACCTTCCGTGAAGAAGGGATAAGGGAATCCCCAGGATGACGATGAAGGGAGATTCCAGAATGGTGGCTGTACACCAGGAGGGAGGGAAACAAGTCCAAGTCGGAGGAGTATTGCTCAAGAGGAGGGAATGCTGAAGGCTGTCTTCACCTTGTCCAAAGACACTGCACCATCTTTTTAAAGTAATTAACTCCACTAAAATGAAGAAGTCAGTGAAGAAAGACAAAGACAAGAGTTGCCACAAACATAAAATCCAACTCTGGACAAAAGTCAAAGGATGAGAACAGAGGAACATCCAGGGACAACACAATAAAAGGCCTCAGGTTGGGGCTCCTGGGGGGCTCAGTCGTTGAGCATCTGCCTTCGGCTCAGGTCATGATCCTAGGGTCCTGGGATCAAGCCCCACAAGGGGCTCCCTGCTCAGTAGGAACCCTGCTTCTCCCTCTCCCACTCCCCCTGCTTGTGTTCCCTCTCTCGCTGTGTCTCTCTCTCTGTCAAATAAATAAATAAAAATCTTAAAAATAATAAATAAATAAATAAATAAATAAAAGGTCTCAGGAGCAAGCAGCTCGGAAAAGAAGAGAACAGAGATCTCCAGGAAATTGTCTGCCAGAAATAAAATGTGAAGAAGAGTTTAGTCTATATGACTGACTATGCAGAAAACTGACTAAGAGGCTACTTGAAGGTATAGGGAAAACAAACAACAGGTATAAAAAGGGTTAAGAATGTGAGGGGTTGAATAAAGCCAGAGGAACAGCTGTCATTCTGCCCTGGGCACGTCTCCGCCCAGGACTCACCCACCGCACCACCCTCACTGACTTCTCTCTCTCCCTCGCTCGGCTGGAAAGGCCTCTTGGAGAGGGTCATTTCTCATCCACTTACCGCCTTTCAGAACCCACTACAATGCCTGCTACAAGAGTATACACAAAAGCAAAGGGTTTTTTGGGGTTTTTTGTTTTTGTTTTTTACATTTATTCAGGTACTGAGTATCTACTATCCATACCTGCTATCCTTCTAGAGAACTAGAATTCAAAGACATATTGACCTTGCTTGCCTTTAAAGAGTCTCAACTTTTTTTTTACGCCTGAGAAAACAAATATTTATCCTATATCCTCATTCTCCCCAAAAGACGGAACAGTTCACCAGGGGCTTACAGAACTTTAACAAACCAGCTATCACTAAGGGATATGGAACCCAAGACCCGATGATACTTTCTTGACGTCACACGCATTGTGCAATATGAAAAGAGTGCCGGCCTGGGTATCAGGACACCTGGTTTCTAGTACTTTAGAATTACTACTCTTGAAGAAGAGAAAATCCCAACTCCTTGATATGACCAGTTGGGCCCGGAACGGCCAAGCCTGGTCTGTCTCTCATGCTATCTCCTATGAATCCCACAAAGCAGTAAAATTAAGCCATTTTTGGTTTACAGAACAACCTGTGCCCTCCTCACACCTGCTCCACCTGGACCCTCCCCCGCGAGCCAAGCTGGACACACAGGGGAGGCACCTCTCTCCTGTATCCCCTCAGCACTCCTTCACGCGGCCCAGGTTTCTGTGGAGTGAGTGACAAATGCCACGCACTGCGCCAGGCCCGGGACACGCGGCAGCGGACAAGAGAGCCGCAGCCCGGCCCCAAAGGACTCCCCGTGGTGCAGCTTCCTGTGCCACAAACTAGAGCTCTTGTTAAATCCGGCCCGTCAGTGTCTTCCTCCACCTAAACAGCAAGGTTCTGGGGACGACGACAGCCCCTTCTAGCTCTGCAGCCTCAGCACCTCCATCCCAGATAAATAATTAAAGCACTATTAAATAAAACCAAAGTGAAGGACAAAAAGCCCCAGTGGCTGCGGCAGGTGAGTAACATTTGCCCTTAGGAAGCCCTCTTTTTTTATTGTCGTTGTTTGTTTATTGCCTCTATTCTGTTAGGAATAGAAACCATTCAGGGAAATCTCGCAAGTCTGCCGGCACTAGCTTCACTCTCCTTGCTAAGTGCAAAAGCCAGACAGCCCCCTTACTCCCCTGTCTGGCTTCTGATCACCACCCTATGACCAAGAGTGTGCCCTGTACCCAACACCTAAAACACACGCTCAGAACACGTGTACTTGATGCGCAAATGACCTAATGATGAATAAACGAACATATACACTGGCTTTGAGGGCCTCGTAATTGCTCCTCACCTGATTTTGTATTTTAAGGAGAATTCAAGCAAACAGCAACACTGCATTTTACCAACACCCAGACGTACTGCGTGCCTGCCATCTGAATGGCAGGCAGCTTAGGGCATGCCACATCCAGCACGGAACCGATTTAAATATAAGCATAAAAATTTGAACTAGTTCAAATAGGGCAGAAAACTAGATTATTTCCCAAACCCTATAATTAAAATGCTTAAATTCTTTTGCTCCAGACAAAGAAGAATTAAACTTGGCTCATTATACAACGAAATAGACTGTCAGCTCCTTGAAGATATCTGTACGATGGATACTCTACCTTTCTGGCAGGAGGGATACATGTTAAGACACGTACACAGAGATGCTCAGGCTGCTCCGGACCCTCTTCCTCTCTGACATGCAAACGAGGATTTCCCACCAGTCACAACACACTCTGAATCCACGCTTCCTGAACATGTAACATATTCCGCACGATCACTTTGCTTAGAATGTTCTCATTTCAGTGCACCGTCCAACCTGGGCAGGCCCTGACACCCGCCCCTCACTCACCCCGACAACAGAGACAGCCTGCCATCTGCGGAGGGTGTGGCGTGGTAGCATTCTCTGCCAAGTGCTTTCCAAGTGCCGGCTCCTGAATCCTCGCAGCCCTGATTACTGCTCCTTTGCCATTTTACATATGAGAAAACAAAGCTCCCCCAAATTAAGAAATTTTCCAAGGTCACACAGCAAACAAAGGAGAGATCAGGCATTCAAACACTCATTTATCTTAGCATCATGATGCTGTTCTGACTTCCCAAGTTACCCAGATATTATTACTGTTAAAACAATGGACATGATTTGGGCTTTCCAAGGCACACATGACAGAAAAGTTCTCTCTAAGGTTGAGAACACTCAACATGACATATTGACAAATTATAAGATATCTGGCTTGAATCAACCATGTAGGCTGAGCCCCTGGCAAAGAAACGGTCTGCTCGATGCTAACTGCCAAATAAAGCCCAAACCCACTATTTCTTAATGTGCAACATCCTAACAATTTAAGCTATTTGTGAAAGTTTGTGAAAGTCTCTAATGTCCAAAACATGCAGCCACGGCACACAGGTGCCCCTCCGTCCAAGCTCAGTGGACCAGTGGTTTCTGCACTCGGGCAAGCTGTCACCTGTACTCTGAAGAACACAGGTCAGAAGTAACTTCCTGAAAAACCAAAAATATATAAAGAATGTGAACATGATTATGAAAGTTATCTGGGAAAACAAAAGCTTCTTTATGCTTCAAAAGAATTTTCTAGCCAAACACATTCAAATATTAGATGGTGGAGCAGCTCATAGGTCAGAGGGCACTGCATCCCATGCATCTGTGTGCCAGCGCGGGGTTCAGGGTCTGCCGTCTGACTGATAGTAAGCTACTGACGACAGGAATACATGAGGGAAATGAAGACGCAATATTACCGGTTTCTGAAATCCCAATACCAGGAACAAAAACAACAAATTGCCCCTTCTATATGCAGAGTAAATGGTGAATACAAACTGCTTGCACTTCTTAGACACACTGGTCAAACTCATCAAGGAACAATTAAGATTAGCTTTTAAATTCTCACGAGAGAAATAACTACATCGCTAGCAAGAGTATTTGCTGAACCTCAGGCTGATTCTTCCCTGACCAGCCATGTACTAAGAACTATGTTATATCACATTTATAAAAGAGTTATGATAATCTCTACTTAACAGTGAGAAAACAGATTTAGAGCTTAAGTAACCTGGTCAAGATGCAAGGAACAAGAATCAAATCTGAGATTCAGAGCAAGACCTGTCCCAATACCCATTCTCTTAACCACCACTCTGTTCTACCTGTAAATAATATCCCCAGAAAATTCTACTTTGCAAAGGCTTAAAAATGTGAAAGAAACACTATTCTACTCAAATTAATTAATAGCCACAGCTAACATACTCAATACAAGGCAACCCTTCAATTACACACAAGAGAACTAACGGCTATTATGGTACACCTAAGGATCATTTTGTCTACCTGAGAGAGACACCAAAAGAAGGACCCGTGGACCAAATTCATGCAGTACTTAGAAGGAAATTTCCTGCAAGGCCCAGGAGCAGTAACTGATCAAGAGACACAGTCATGTGGGCATCAATGGCCTCCAGGTGAAATGGGATCATTGCCTATGTAATTAGAAGCAGTTTGCAAAGCAAAGTGTCCCAGATCGAGGTAAGGAAGAGTAAGCCCATTCCCTCCCTGCCTCTCCTAGAAAGAGCAACTAGAAAAGCTGGACAGAATAACTACAGAAGCTATCTGACCACTCTGAAAAGTAAACTGTAGCAGGTGCATTAGGAAGCAAGACTGGAATTCACACCACCACCACATGGGCAGATTTAAATACGATGGAAAGCCTCCCAACACAGTATCCTAAATGTGGAGGGCACACCCCAAACGTATTCAGCATAGCAAGAACCAGAAAAGCATCAATTCCTGTGGGAGAAGAAAATCAGTATAAGCCAATACCAAGAAGGAAACAAGTATTAGAATCAGCCTACCCCAGGGCGCCTGGGTGGCTCAGTGGGTTAAAGCCTCTGCCTTCGGCTCAAGTCATGATCTCAGGGTCCTGGGATCAAGCCCCGTATCGGGCTCTCTGCTTGGCAGGGAGCCTGCTTTCCCCTGCCTCTCGGCCTACTTGTGATCTCTCTCTCTGTCAAATAAATAAATCTTAAAAAAAAAAAAAAAAAAAAAATCAGCCCACAGGGACTTTAAAAAAGCTAGTGTACAAATAATTCCACAAACAAGCATACACACAACATACTTGATATCACAAATTCTTCTTGGCCTTTTATCTCTTAAACCCACTGGCTCTGGCCTCCACCACTCCATGGAAACGTCTCCTTCTAAGACTACCAACAACCTGTGCACTGCTCAAGCCAATCAGCAGAGCTCAGGTCTTGACCTTTCAGCAACTGACGAGAGCTGACCGCCCACTCCCGTTCTCATGGTCTTCTTACCCCACAGATGCTCTCTCCTTCCAGAGGCCCCCAGGGCTCTGTCCTTTCTCCTCTCAGCTATGCTCACCTCCAAGCAAGCTCCCTTCAAATGCTGTTTCTGTGCTAACGAAGCTAAAACTTCTCCCTCCAGCTCAGACCACCTGGCCGGCTCTTGTGCTGGACAGACCTTCTCTCTGCAGGACAGACACGACCTCTGCCTTCTCCTGTGCCTCACCGAGGAGGAGGCAGAGCTACACCTCCCAAAACCCCCTCCTGCTACAACTCAGGGTGGAAGTTAAAGTTAACTAATAAGAGGCAAGACTGGCAAAATGAAAAGAAATATTATTCTCTCCAACTCTGCCAGCCCTCCCAATGATAGCAATGGACTCTAATTCCCTGTATGAGGAATTGTCTAGAATGGCGCGCGTTTTCCTGGCCAAATCCTGGCAGGTGTACTCTATGCTGGGACCTGCTCTTAGGTCCCTTGGAGAAGCGGAGCATCACCAAAGAGAACTGAATAAGACGTCCAGCACCTCCAAGCCCAGTGCTGACCGACCCGCCCCGTCCACAAACCTTCATACACACAGCCTTCTCCATTCATGACAACGGCCACCTTCCAACTGCTGGGGCAAGAAACAATGGCTATCGTCCCCACCTCTTGTCTTCCTCCCACATTCCCCATCCAGTCTTGTCAGCAAGTCATGTTGGTTCTTCCCACACGACAGGCCCAGACCCTGGCCCCTTGCCATGGCGTGAGTTCACAACACCATCGTGCCGTGGGCCGCCATCAACACTCACCCAGATGACCGCAGCGCTTGGGAACGGGCCTCCCTGCTCCCGGCCCCGCCACCCTCGTGTTCATGCTGGTTCCAAACCTAGATCAGATCGCGTCGCTTCTCTGCTCCAAACCCTAAAGGGTCCCTCACCTCACGTGGATGACAAGGAGTTCATTAAATCATGTTTAACTGAACAGTAGAGGAAGTGAGCTGAGGAAAAGTACACTTGTTGAAAACGACTAGCCTTTTGGCGAGAACAGATGCCCCGAGGGGAGGACGCCAGGAACAACACTGAGAGTCAACGAATGATCGAGGTGAAGGACTGAGTGGGTTTCCTTCGTTGCTGCTGAGCCAACAGGTGTAACCCACACTGCTTGGCTATTTGTTCAAGGAGTCAGTGGGCCCGAAGAAGGGGCCTCTGAGAGCAGTCGGGGTGAAACTGCTGGGGAGAACACTTTCAAAGACACTGAGAAAACACCAATTTAATACAACCTGGAGTCCAATCTGCTAAGTAAGACATATAACTGATGACAGTAAAAATATCTGCAGAACGGAACAAGGGTTAGCTGGAAAATTTTCAAAGATCATGAAAATATAAGTTGGTCAAAGTGTTTAAGCTATGGCTATTCAGTGTATTATTCACCAGCAGGTGCTCTGTGGGAAGCATTCTAATCCATCGCGTGTGACTGAGCCAGCAGCAACAGCAAACTTCATGAAAACAGCCTGACTTGGCCTACCACACAGCAGTTCAACGGTCTGTGCAAGGCTTTGTTGTGACTTTTCAACCTCAGAGCCAAGACCCAAATCTTTCTGAAAAGACCCTCCTTCGGTCATCACTCTTCCCAAACACTGAATTGCTTTGAAAATTAGCTTTTGCCCACACATGTTAACATTTCGTCATGAACTCGACATAAATGTACAAGGCACAGCAGCACTCCTATGAGGGACTTTGAGCAGTGAAGTCATTTCAGTGACTGCAAGCATCTTAATCACAAGTAACGTCCGATGCAGCCACACGCTTCCCATGCCGCCTGAAGTTAGAGCAGAGCCTGGCTGGCTCCGTCGGAGGAGCATGTGACTCCTGAGCTCAGGGTTGTGAGTTCAAGCCCCACGCTGGGCACAGAGGTTACTTAAAAATTTAAAAAATAAAAAGCTAAAGAGAGAAGAGGATTTCCGTCCCCCCACTGATCTGCAGCAGATGTGTTTTCTGAGTTCAAACTGCTGTTCCAACAGCACTTCTCAAACCTCAATGCAAGTGCAATGAAAATTCACATATTTCAAAACCCACTTAACTGTGCAACTGAAGCACTTCCATCGGTCCATCTATCAGAAGAGATGAATCTCTGCTGTGACAACGTGCAGAAAGGCAAACATCAAAAAGAATCTAGTGGAATTCTATAAATGTCTGCCAAACAATGAACACGCTAAACTGAGATGATATGCTTCCGGACTAGTATCAGTGTCCAACAGCACCCATCAGCATGAAGACACTGTCAAAGAAGACATATGTAAATCTTCTGTGCAGATCAGCACTGAGAAACTGAACATTTGTAATTGCTGTGACGTTAGGGAACACTAACTTTGAACTCCAATTAAGAAAAATGTTATTCGGGGGGCTCCTGGGTGGCTCAGTGGGTTAAAGCCTCTGCTTTCGGCTTGGGTCATGATCTCAAGGTCCTGGGATCGAGCCCCGCATCAGGCTCTCTGCTCAGTAGGGAGCTTGTTTCCCCCTCTCTCTCTGCCTGCCTCTCTGCCTACTTGTGATCTGTCAAATAAATAAATAAAATCTTTAAAAAAAAAAAAAATGTTATCCAACCCTCCCCTTGAAAAAAAAAATTCCATTCTTATTAGTAGACTTGTATTATAATAGAGATACATACTCAATTATTATTTGGAATTCTGTCAATAAAAATTTTGTAGAAATTAGTCTTCTCTCTTGTTATGTAAGTACTTACATAATATCCTTCATTTTGCTCATTAGTCTGCAAAACCTAAAATATCTACCATCTGCCCCTTCAGAGAAGCCTGCCGATCCTTTTCAGTCAACTTCCCTAGATTTTCCGCACACTGGTACAGCTAAGGCACATTTCACACATCTTTAACTTCTCAGCTGGTTTTTTCTTTTTAACTTAAGTCTGCCATTTTACCTTTCTTTACTCCTTATAAATTCTACCTTGTTGATTTTAGCACTCCATTACAACCTGTCGAAATATTTTAAAATTCTGATTCTAAAAATGAACGGTCTCCCAGCCTTAACTCCTGATCTTTATTCAAATTCCTGATGAAAACATTACGACAGGTGTCAAGTATGACACACTTCTGGAGACATCCTCACTTGTGTGCAGAAATTCTGGTATTTTAGTTTTGTGGCAAATTACACCACATGTGGTTGCAACATATCTCCTACCTAAAAGCAGTAATTTCTTGAACTCCCTAGTGATGACAGCATAGGCTTCATGCAGTAACAGATTAAGCTTGCCCCAAGGAAGACCTGTCCATTGCCCAGCTCCTGGGAAGTCACCTCTGAGCTCTTGGAACCTCCTGCCTGATAAGGCAGTCTTTGTTTAGCGGGGGCCTTGGGTCACACCAGACAGTCTATGCTAACAACGTGACTTCTGGTGGAGCCTTGGGCCACACACAACACCAACTTGGGGGGACTGGAGACTAAACTCAGCCATGCAGGCAGTGCCTATGGGACAACCCCCAATAAATATCCTGGACCCCAAGTCTCTGGTGAGTTTCCCTGGTTGGCAGCATCAGTGCTGGGAGAAGTCAGCACACCTGCACGGGGAGAGGACAACCAGAAGCTCATGCTTGGTCTTCCCTGGACTTGGCCCTGTGTGCCTTTCCATCCCTGACTGCTGTCTGCATCCTTGCCCCGTAATAAACCATAACCAGGAGTATAACGGCTTTTCAGAGTTCTCTAAGTCCTTCTAGTGAACCATAGAACCTGCGGGTAATCGTGGGGGCCTCCCAAACTCCAGGTCTTAATGATGTACAATGTATTTTCACCAACACTACAGCAGTGTTTCTTCAGCATGAGGGGGATGCTAGTTTAAAATGCAGGTGACTGGCTTCTACATCAGGAATGATAATTCAACATCTCTGTGGGATAATACCAGGCATTCGCATTTTTTTTTAATTTTTTTGTGTGTGAAAGAAAAAGCCAGATCATGAGGGGGTGGGCAGGGCAGAAGGAGACGGACAGAATCCCAAGCAGACTCCACACTGAGCACAGAGCCCGACACGGGGCTGGGTCTCATGACCCTGAGATCATGACCTGAGCCGAAAACAAGACTAGGATGCTTAACTGACTAAGGCACCCAGGCACCCCTGTTTGCATTTCTTATATACTTGCCTTGGTGATTCTTACGTACACTTTTTTCAGGACCACTGACATACCCAAAAGCTTCCTGGGGCAGTGACCATCTTTTTTTTTTTTTAATTTACTTACTTTATTTATTTATGTAATCTCTACATACAGTGCGGGGCTCAAACTCGTGACCCCAAGATCAAGAATCACATGCTCCACCCACTGGGCCAGCCAGGCACGCCAGGACTGTTTTCTTTTTAATGGATCCCCATCAGGGCAGATGCTCAAGAGTGACTCATGAAAATGCTTTAAATTTGGTAGATAAGTGCGAAGAACTGGCATTATTAGTTTTCTGAAACTTAGAATATATACATGTGTGAGATTTGTTTCGTCATTTCTCAAATACCCGAGATAATGTAGAAATAACTAACTGAATGCAAACCACATGTTACTTGGATATAATCTGAGCAACAGATTCAATGGTGTCCATTTCTTACTCATTTTCAATTACATCAATTTTTTTCAAGCTTCTAAGAGTTAATAGGAAACCGGAGTCTTATAAGCGGTCTTCACACCCTTCTCATCTACTAAAAAGATCACCAGTGAGCTAAAAGTCAAGACAGCTGAGAGCGTCTTGAGAGTTCTCCTCCGTCACTATCAAGGAGCCATTTATCCTCTCCAGGTTATTTCTTCATCTCTAAAGTGGGAGCTCTGGACCAGATGATCCCTAAATTTAGATCAACCTCTAAAATCCTAGACTATCTAAAACAATAAAAATAAAGGAGGCAAACACCCAGGGGAAAAGTTTAAAATGTCCAAAGAAATAGTTGAAAGGGCACACTCAAAGATGAAAATGATACATCAACTCTTCACCAACCAAATAATCAATGTGACCTGTCAAAAATTAATTCACATGTAGACGACTTGCATTTAAATTAAGTTACTTCTGCTACCTCTTTTATCAAGTCAATTCCTTGGGACACAACTAATGTATTTTTTTCCAAAGCAAAAAAGAAAGCTTTTTTTGCTATGACACAGCCAAGGAGATTCCAAACTTCTTGCCTATACTGGAATCACAATTATCCCCAGCCTGAAATCTTAAGGGTGATATCTTAAACATCCTAGGGTTTTTCACTTCTGCTGTCTACACCATCACTGAATTCCATTATTTCTTATATTTTTGCCATTCAAGACAGTTGGCTCTTAATGGAGGTCACAGTCTTCCTCAAAAGGAAAAGGAAACTTTCTCAGACATAAACCCATTTCCAAACTCTCCCCTCAGAGAGTTATCTTCTATACAGCAGCCATGTACTGCCGAAAACAGCAAATCTCTGCAGGGATTGCTATAATCTGTAAGTCTGTAATTCCTAAATTACACGTAATGCTGATGTCAAACATGAACCAATCCAGTTTAGACTCACGAACAGCACGTGAATCTGCCCGGTGCGAGCATGAACCGCCAGCCGCCCGGCTCGTCCTACACTTGCGCCGAGCAGAGCAACTGTAACCCTGTGGGTTAGGTACCGTCTTAACTAGGAACCATTAACATACTTCTGAGTGGACGGAAAAATTACACTCCTTTTTGGAATTGACAGAGCCGACTAAAAGTGACACTGGTCTCTCTCTCATAGCCAAAGGACTATTAAGACAGGCCTAACAGTTTATAAACTGTAGCTTCCTCTAATGCACAAGACAATGTTGAAAAATCCATGCCAATCAGAGTCCTAAACAGCTGGCTGGCCTTCTGTGTCCCAAAACTGCTCCTTGTATGGCCTCTTGGAGGGCAGGGGAGGCCAAAGGAGACATCTTCACTGCTGGCTGGTACAATTCGGTTGGGACAGTCGGGCTTAGGCGACAGCTTCATGTGTCTGTGTTTTATGTAGTGGTCTGGGATGTATTACATTTGAAGTAAAAGTCCTGCAATCCAGAGGCTCAGCCTTCCCTTACAGCCTCACACCAGTGCAGAGTGTCAGACGTCTACAGTCTAATAACAAGGAGTGCTCCCCCTCTTGGGGTTGGGCTCACTTTGATAATGGGATGAAAGCCCAAGCGTTCCTACCCCAGGAAAACAACTCGTGCGCATACACACAGTTCTGCTTACCATTTCTGGGGTTCATGGACCCAGGAGAGAGCATTTCCTCCTTAAGTAACAGTCTGATCAGCAAGCACTTACAAACAAAAAGATCTTCATGGTCTTTCCACCAACGGAGAAATCTGGGAGCCATCCTGGAAGTGCTCTGGACACCCCCTCTCTCAGCCCTGCCTCTTCATTTCCCTGGTCAGAGCCTGGAGACTGACTGAGAAACAGGCTTCCAATCACCCTCTCTCCAGTTCCTCAATCATGCCTTAATTAAGGCCGTCTTCACTTGTGTGTACAACGTTAATTGCATAATTAAAAGAACACAGGCTGTTAAACCGGGCCATGTGAACTGTGCCCATCACGTTACTCGCTGGGCGACAGACACCAGGCAGCCACTCCCTTAATGACAAGGGTTAGGTTTCTCTCCCCTCCGCAGCGCATTACTGCAACACCTCCCTGACCGACCCTTGTCCTGGGGCAGCCACCCTCCTGCCGCATGAATCTGCTCCCGTCAGAGTCAACCACACGCTGCTCTGATCCTGCCAATGGTATGGACCCCCTCCTTCTCGGCCCAACCCTTCCTGCACTCCTAGACATCGGTAAACACATCCAGTCCCGCACACCCCAGCCTCTCACACCTCTGCACCTGACAGGGGGCGCGTCCACCCCAACGCCCTGCCTGCGTCCCCCCTTCTGCTCAACTTCTACAGATCCCCGCGCACAGCCAGACCTGCTGAGGTTGCAGCGTCTGGTCCACAGACAGTTTTTGTATGGTTCCTGGGCTGATAAAGGCTTTTACCTTTTTAAAGAGTTGTTAAGAAAAAAAAAAAAAAAAAAAGCTATGTGACAGGCCCTGTGTGGCCTACAAAGCCTGAAATGTTTACTGTCTGACCTTTAACAGTTTGCTGACCTCGGAGCTTGACCGTGACTGCCACATGCTCTCCAGGTCCCCAGAGCACTCTGCTGGGGGCACCACATTGCACGCTGCCCGCATCGCTCCCCTCCCGTCTGTGCCCCAGGGGCTTAGCACCAGCCCAGGCACAAGAGAGCTATTTAATACTGCCGGCTCTTGATCAACCAGGTCCACTTACACACAGATTGTTTTCAATACATGCCGCAGAGTACATGTATTTTCTCATAATTTTCTTAACATCCTCTTTTCTCTAACTTACTTTTTTATAATACAGTATATAATACACATACAAAATATGTGTTAACTGAAGATTTTCAACTATGGGGGTCCAGCAGCCTGCATTGTTCAAGGGTCAACTGTACACAATCCCACATACTACCAGCACACGGAGCGTCGAAGATCACAGATACTAGATTTAATAGATACAGACAGTATCAGATGTCCCATGACTAAAGGCAAAGCATCAATATTCAAACCTCCACCTTCTGTTTCCTAGATAAGATGCTCTTTGTTAAAAAGACCTGCCTCTCTACACAAACTACGATACCTTGACAACTTCAATTACGAATAGCTGAGACTTTAGCGAAGGGCAAAATTTCATTCCTGACTCATTATTTAATTTTGATAATTTTCAAGTTAATGCTACTTTTCATAAACAAAACAAAAATGAAACAGACACCCCAAGTAAGCACTAGGCAGATCAGCACTCACTGGTTTTCTACTCAGTGCGCCACAGCCCCCCATGATGCCGCCTACACCAGCCTGAGAAACCATGCCACACCTTACGGACAGGCTCCATGATAAGCCTGTCAAAGAGGCTCAATCATCTGTCTAGCTGTTCCAGCTCTAGGCAGACGCCAGAAGTCAAACTTGGATTGGTCGTTCTCCAAAGCAGACCCATGCACCACTGTAAATCCCTGATGAGGTTCTCAAGAGTCTGGCCAGCACCGCATAACAGAACGCTCCCTGATGATGAAAGCGTCCCATCTCTGCCCTGCCCAACGTGGTAGCCACTACCCACACTTGCATACTGAGCTCCTGAAGTGGGGCTAGTGTGACTGTCAAACAGAACTTTTAATTTTATTTAATTTTTATTTAAATAGCCACACATGGCTAGCAACAGCAATAGGAGACACAGGTGCAAGTCTAGACTCTAAACACTGGAGTGAAATGAAAAAGAATTTTCCTTGGCTCCTTAACTACAGGCTATGTTATCAGGCCCAATCCTTCCCCTGAAAAAGACTAAAAAAGACAGACAGAGTACTTTAAAAAATCTTAAAATCAACCAGAAACTGACAAGACAATAAGGAAATACCAGGCCAAAGTTAAAGTGAAATCAGGAACCCAAAGAGATCAACAAGCACAGAAACCACCTTTGCCCTGAAGTCATTTGCCAATTCTGAAAATTTTCTCAACTTTCATTTTTACAACCATGCAGGGAAAGAGGAATAGGAATCAAAAGCTGGGTCCCTTAGGGTGTCTAACCAAAAACCCTACCTCAATAAGCAGGACCCTAAAGGCTACAAAGCTCTAGATAAGAGAGACCAGAGGTGAATCATCTCTCCAGTAAAATTACAGCATTGGGTGGTCCAAAACCTCAAGCCTTAACCTTGCTTTAAGGTGATCCCAAACTGGTGAAGCAAAAAAGAAAAAGAAAAAAAAAAAAGCTCTCTGGAAGGAGCTACATCTTCATTCTATGACTCAAGAGAGTCCTACAAATAATCAGAATTAAATTAAGAATCCTACAAATAATAACCCACACCATCAAAAAAAAAAAGTATCTCAAAATGAGTCACACACCTAAATGTAAAACCTGAAACTTTTCTAGAGGGGGATGGTGGGAAACATAGGAAAAAACTTTATGACCTAGGATTAGGCAATGATTTCTTAACTATGACACCAAAAAAGCACAGTCCTGGGGCACCTGGGTGGGTCAGTCAATTAAGTGTCTGCCTTCGGCTCAGGTCATGATCTCCGTGTCCTGGGATGGAGCCCCAAGTCATGCTCCCTGGTCAGCAGGGAGCCTGCTTCTTTCTCTGCCTCCACTCCTCTCCCTGCTTGTGCTCTCGTTCTCTCTCAAATAAATAAAATCTTAAAAAATTAACTTGAAAAAAAAGAAAAAGCACCGTCCATAAAACAACAAGCTGATAAATGAGACATCATCGAAATTTGTAACTTCTGCTCTTCAAGACCCTGTTAAGAGAATGCAAAAACGCGGGAGGCCTGGGTGGCACAGTCGGTCGAGCACCCAACTCTTGGTTTCGGCTCAGGTCATGATCTCAGGGTCATGGGATCAAGCCCCACATGAGACCCCATGTCCAGGGAGGAGTCTACTTGGGACACACTCTCTCTCCCCCTCTGCCCCTCCCCCAACCACACATTCAATCTCTCTAAAATAAATAAATTTTTTAAAAAAAAGAGAGAGAGAGGGCCACGTGGGTGGCTCAGTCGGGTGAACATTTGTCTTCAGCTCAGGTCAAGATCTCAGGGTCCTGGAATGGAGTCCCACATCAGGCTCCCTGCTCAGTGGGGAGTCTGCTTCTCCCTCTGCCTATGCCCCCCTCCCCAGCCACCCCTCCTGCTTTCTCTATCTCAAATAAATAAATAAAATCTTAAAAAAAGAGACAGAATGCAAAAACAAGCCACAGCATGAGAGAAAAGCACAGCACACATCTTATACATCCAGAATACGTAAAGAACCCACCAATAAGAAAAACAAAATTTAATAGGCAAAAACTTTGAACACCAAAGAATACATGGGTGGCAAATAAGCACATGGAAAGATACTCAACATTATTAGGCATTTGGGAGACACCTACTAGAATGGCCAAAGAGCTGAAGACTAGCCATACCAAATGTTGCCCCAACGACCCAGGGTGACTGGACTCTCACGCAAGGCCGGGAGGGGTGTAAGATGGCTCAGCCATTCTAGGACAGTTTGACACTTTTTTTTTTTTAACGATTTTATTTATTTATTTGACAGAGAGAGAGAGAGGGAGGGAACACAAGCAGGGGGAGTGGGAGAGGGAGAAGCAGGCTTCCCGCGGAGCAGGGAGCCCGATGCGGGGCTCGATCCCAGGACCCTGGGATCATGACCCGAGCCGAAGGCAGACGCTTAACCAGCCAACTGAGGCACCCAGGTGGCCCAGAGTTTGACATTTTCTTAAAAAGTCAAACATACACCTACCACATGATCCAGCTGTCACAGTGCTAGACCCAACGGTTCCCAAGAGAAAGAAAAGCCTATGTTCACATAGGAAGACTTGAACAAAATTATTCAAAGGCTTTCTTTGTAATAACTCGAAACAAGAAACGACTCTCCACACACTGCGCACATTCAATGTCAACCCAAGCAACATCAGGAAGAAACGTTTTGGAAGTTAGCAAGTGACTCTAAAGCAGATACAGACCTGCGAAGCGTCAAGGACAGCCTAGGTCTACTTAAAAAGGAACCACGTGGGAAGAGCTCCACAACTAAGACTCGTTATAAACTAAGATAACTGAGGCAACTTAAACTGGGCGGTACCACTGGAATCCAAGAGAGTCCAAAACAGATGCACATACACACAGACCTTCCATTTACAAGAAAGGGGGCACTGCAGGGTTGGGGAAAAGATGCTCTTTTCAATAAATGGTGTTGGGACAACTAGATGTCCACATGTTAATGAAGCTGGATGCCCTCTTCAGATTACACACCAAAACCAGTTCTGAGAGAATTATAAAGTTAAAGGTTGAAAGCAAAAGTATAAAAGCATTTAGAGAATAAATGAGGAATTACTTCATGACCTCAGGGCAGGGAAAGACACAAAAAGCATACAAAGGAAAAGACTGATAAATGGCACTAATTAAACTTAAGAACTTCTATTCATATTAAAAAAAAAAACACTGAGTCAGTGAAACTGCATAGGACAAAGTGGGAAGAGACAGCAGCAAAAACATAACCAACAAAGAATGTGTGTCCTGAATATATAAAGTTTACAAATCAATTTAAAAATAACCTAATAGAAAAATATGGGCACTTCGCAAAAACAGTGAATCCGAACGGCCAGTAAATGTATAAAAAGATGTGCAACCTCATTGTAACCAGGAAAAGGCTATTTAAAACCACAAGGCAGCAACACGACAGAAACCACCAGAAGGGGCGGGGCGGGGAGATGCCTCAAGAGCAGACGGGCTGAAGCGGTCAGCAGCGAGGACGAGGACGAGGACGGGTCGGAGCCTCCCGGAGCAGTGAGCAGCAACGGGAGTGTCACTTCCTGAGCGCTGCCCCGGGCCCGGCGCGCTGATGTACATTTAGTGGGGGTCACTGTTTATAACTGACGATAAACTCTAAGTTTAACTTCACGTGACCAATATAAGGTGAAAGAAGTTGTTCCACATCACTTTTTCCCACCAGCTCCTTCCCTTTGTTTTCTCCATCACAGAGCTGCAGCACTAACTCAAAGTCGGATGCGGGCCAGAGGGACACGGAGACATCCTTTGTACTTTGTGCTGCCATCAGGTAGTTAAGCCCACCTGTCTATCCCTAACTCTTCTCTCCTAGACTTAGTAACAACTTTCATATGCTTAAAGACCACAAGACCCGCTCGGCAGGAGCACAGACTCTGCTTCAATCATAAACCAGTTACTGAGGGCAATCCACTACAGTCGTAGGAGGAAGCTATGAAGGACCCACAGATATGTACAGGATAACAGAGAGTCCTTGTCCCTGAGCTCACAATATTCTATTTGCCTACAGGCGCGTCCAACTCTGCATAAGACACAAAAGAAAGTAAGCACATCACCAATCCCATCTTTGAACACTAACTTTTATCTAGTTCTGGTCTTAGGAAAAAAAAAAGGACAAAGGTAAAACAACATGTATGAAATTTAGATATGACTTTAATGCATAGAATCAATTCACACAATACTGTTTTAGCAGTCACCCCAAGACTTGGAAATCATCCTGACTCTAGTATAAGCAAGCCAATCTCTTAGCACCACAACAAAACCACCAGGGAACACGTGCCTTAAGCACCCACACGTACACACTTTCCTGCTAGTTGCCAAGTCCAGGGGCCATACAAATTGCTATTTTGATGCAAAATTATTTATTTAAAATCCAAACCAAGATTCAAAAGAATTAAATGACCTCAGTATAAAACATTCAAAATCCCTAAACGAAATTAGTTGTGAGGTCTTCCCAAGACTCTACAAATCCAGAAAAACATACTTAAGAGGCCTGAGGTGAAGGCAATCTCATTAGCAAATCTAAGTGGTCAGAAGCCATACGCATACCTCCGTCATTTACCTCTGCCACTTACGACTGATTTCTGCCTGCTACGACTTGCATTTCTTTTAAAACGCTCTAAAGCAATGGTTCACAGACATTATTAGCATGCAACAAAAGCTCCTGCACAGCAAGTTAAAACCGACTGCGGGCCCCACCCCCAGAGTCTGATTCTGGAGGTCAGAGATGGGGCACGGGCACCTGCATTTCTAACCAGTTCCAAGTGTTGGTGATGTAGCCGTACTTTGAGAACCACTGCAAACAACCAGTTTACTGGTTTACCGTGTGTGTGCGCGTGGGTTTCCCTTCACGATAAGCAAGACTAAGGGGAACTGCTGAGCAAGAACAAACTACTCCTTTTTTTACCCAAATACTGACTTTTCTTGCCTGAGTGAAGGTTAAGTGACCTGTCGCTCAAAACATTTCCTCTGAACAACAACGGAACAACAGTAAAGGACGCTCTAAGCAGATCCCTGGGAAGGCTGGCATGTTAGGAAGATGCATTTCTAAAAATGGTTTCAGGGCATAATGTAAAACCCTTGTAAAGTACATGATGAATCCAAATGATTAGTAAAAGATACATTAGAGCTCTTAGATCAGTCATCAAGGATCTTTTATAAATCCCACTCATTTTGTGCCACCTTGAGCAACTTCCTGTGTCTTCAGAACATAGAATGAGTCCTAACGAACACGTGACCAATTCCTACAAAATCAATTTCTAGAAAAAAAAATTTGAAAACTGTAAAGGGACAGAGAAATTTTTTTTTCCCGGCTCAAGTCTGACGATATTTGTAATCTATAATAAAGCAGACAAAGGTAGAAAGAATCCAAGTTCTTCCCTGGTTTTTAAGTAAGGTTCTTTACCGAGGCAAACAAGAACCTGAGCACTGCTGACTGACATGCGGTACACTTCTCCCAACGACTGATGAGCCTGGGTTCTTTCGTTCAATAAATATTATTGTGTCAGACGCTGGGGATCCCACGGTGTATAAAACAAAGTTTCTGCTCTCGTGCTGCTTAAATTCTATAAAGACACACAATGCACTACAAATACGGAATGCATAAGACCACTTCAGCTCTTTCTTCAGTCCATCAAAGACAAACACATGGTGCTTTGGTCACAAGTAGACCCGACAAGCACCTACCATTCACAGCAAAATCCAAAGCACCAGATGGCACGACTTTTAAGATAGAATATGGAGGCAGAAAGGAGATCCTAGGCACAGACAGCCAAAGAGACAACTTTTTAGGTTCTTCTGAGCCTTGGTTTTGGTCCACTGGCCCCAAATAAAGGAGTACAGAGTACGTCAAGTCTTAAAAGCACAATGGAAAATTCTAAATCGGTAAGAATGAGCACATTCACTTCAGAACATTTATAGAGCAGCAATATGTTAGAGATTATAAATTCTAGGATTTACTACAAGGGGATTAAACCTGTATAAGAAATGTAAAATTTACTTTTCCCTCACATTACCCCTTGCTTCCCACGAAACTATATTCATAAACATTGACACTCCCCACCCCCAAAAAAAGTCACCAATGAAAAAACTCTGTAAATGTAGAGGTTACTAAAGCACAACCTTTAACAAATAAGAAGCATCAATCACTGCACTATGCATTATATATTTTTATTTAACTAATTTTAAGTTAATTTAAAATAATTAAACAATTTTGATATGTTCATTAAAATGTTTACCTACACCATGTTGGCCACATCATAGCTTCATGATATGGAAGTGTCAGATTCAAACAGAAATATAGTAATTTAAGCTTTCCCAGACACTGTAATTACACTTGCATGCAACTCACTCCCCCTTCAGAAGGCTGGGTTCAGGTCTGTGAGACAACTGCTTCTCTAGGCCTGGCTAGTCCTAGAAGCCGCACAGAAAGTTCAGCAGGCCTGGCCAACCAGGATCTGCCCCTTTCGGGCCAAGAGATCAACAGCAAGCTCCTCTAACTCCAAACTGCCAGTGTTTCATCTGTAAAATGAGGATAGAAATAGTGCAACTCAATGGTTCTCATGAGGAATAAAGGAGAAAAAGCATGAAAGCAATCAGCTCAGGTGTGGCACGTTTCATCTCCCAGATTTAATTCGTCGGTAAAAAGGTAGGAACTCCTACCAACAATTCACAGTCCCCATACAGGGACCGGGTAACATTACATCTCTTCCCCTATCAGTGCATAATAGTCACATGTATAACTTGTCATTTTTCTTGTTCTGAAAAATGAGTTTACAGTAAATATCAATGTGTATCAATAAGATCTAGGCAGGATTATTTTAAATTTAAATACAAAGTTTGCAAGGAAACACCTTCAGGTCCTGACAAATACGTGAACTTTGTGATGATGCTACTAGTTTCCTTCTTGGAGGCTTTCGACTGCTAAAAAGTGGCAATAGTGCCACTTAGGCGAAAACATCTATTTCATACTTTCCTCTAAAAACCATTTCATTTGTGTTTATGCAAATCAGACCACAATTAACAGCACTTGCTAAAAATTCCATCTATCCTGAAAGTTGAATTACATATGCCTATCTGAATTTTATTTCCATGATAGAACCTAGCAAAAAACCAATACAATTGTTATAGATAGGAAGAGAGGGGGTTCTTCTGCTACTTTATAATCAGAAACACATTTATGTAGTTCTGAATGGTAAGATTTGGCACAATTCCTAGAAATTAATGCCAGAAAGTGGTAAATAGAAATTTCATGTCTCCTACACTAGGTTGCCTTTTGGTAGTCATGAAATGAAGAGAAAAAACAAAAACAAAAAACAAAAAACCTTGCCAAAATGTTAGTAGAGAGAAAAGGAATCAACGGCTCAAATAATCCACTACTAAACATAGTTTTCAGAAGAGACGTAAAAACGACTTCTTAATGTAGCTGGCTGAGGCAGCGGAACAAAGGTATGCCCAAACAGGAGCTGGAATCACTCTCATCCTTTTCCACCAAGGATCCTTCTCATCCTTTTCCACCGAGGAAAATTTCATATTTGAATGCTTACTGCATTCACAAACTTCCTGGAGTTTATCACTATTGACTCAAGGTCATTTACTTTGCACAAGTTTTTAAAATTTACATTTTAAATAACTTATATAGGCATCAGTAAAAATTCTCAAAGACCCCCACTGCAGTATTTTGCTAATTATTTAAGGGGATTTAGTAAGGAGATAAAGTAATGAAAATAAGTTCTTAAGCTAGAGCTTTAAGGCAAAATAAACTACTACAGAAACTAAACTTTACTCATTTACAAGCCAAAAAAAAGACCTCATTTCACAAATGATAAAAGTAATAGAACTTTTAATTATATTGAAATTTAAAACAAGACTTTAGCTGAAAACTGTCTAAACTGAAAATGTTCAATTTCAAAAGTTAAAGATTTACATATTAAGACTTTGAATCTCATCTTTTGTTGTGTTACCTTGAAGACAATTATTTTCTCAAAACTAAGACACTTAAAAATACAGAAAAAAAGGTTTCCGTAAAACCTTTATAGAGATACAAACTAAGATCCTACTTCTCAACTCAAAACTAACATCCAATAAAGAACAGTAATTTTCAAAACTATTCTTTACTACACTAGAATATATAAGATACACAAAATATACTATAATTTTTTCTGTGGGAACTAATCAGTATTTTTTTAAGGCGATACCTTTAACAATACAATTTTGTTATTTAGACAATTTCTCCAACTTCCTAGTGGGAAAAGTTATGTGATTCGCTGAAGAACCAAAATTTAAGAATTAGGACATCAAGTTCTGTAATTTCCAGCAATGGGCATGGAGCACTAAAGAAACAATGTTAGTTAGAAATGTTTTAATGATCCCCACTGCAGCTCCTAACTTCTGGTTTCCCCCGACACCCCAACACCATTGCATTCATGGAGCTTCACTCCTAATCTAATACAACTCACCTTCAGCGGACCGCCCACCTGAAAAGAGGCTGAAGTCCTACCTCCTCTAGGGCTCTGCCCCAGTACTCCTTGCCCCAAACCTTAAATACTAAGTTTTGGATTCGATGTCTTTATTTATCCAAGGACTTGCTTCTTGATGCATCGTCGCCTCTGAACAACATGTAGGTCCTTCTACTGAGTGTATATACTCAAGTCTCAGGTGGATTGTGGGACCCTCTAAACGAGAGCAATGTATTTGAAACAATCTTTTCCCAGTTTTCATTATTAAATTGGATTATTTGATAATCACCGGAAAGATACTACTTAGAGAATTAGTATTATTGGATCTTGCTCCTTCTACAACATTTAGTACACAAAAGTATTCAAGACACTAGTGGTAGGCTCAGTTAGTATCTCCCCTCCAAAGACAGCGACAAATATAAAACAATGTACTCATAAAGACACTGGAACACAAACTTTCTTTAAAAGTTTCATGTGTTTAAATATTGCAGGATGTTAAAAATTATCTCCAAAGTACAGTTGCATGAAAAAATTATCTACATTGTACCTCAACAAAAATAAGGTGAATGCTAGTTTTTAATGTATCTTTCAATCACTTCATCCACCTTTCAGGTTTTCAGAGATGAGACAACTGGCCGGCGTTCACAGCGGTACCACTTCCAAGAGACTATTTTCATTACTCGTTTTACAAGTAAAATATTAAGAGCGAGGCTCTGGTATTTCATTTCAAACAGTAATGGCCTATTTTTCCAACCATGACAATGTTTACATTCTACGTAAGAATCACAACGATGGTCGTCTTAAGTACAGATCCCCAAATTCTTATCCCGCCTTCAGCTTGAACGTATTTCAACCAGTTCCCATAATTACTACAATATTACTATTATCTTAGTCTCACTGCCAAAAACCCAGCTGCAGGCTAACTATGCAAGAATGAGACACTGTTGAAATGACTCAAAAAAAATTTCTTTTTACCCTTAGTGCATTAAGCTAAATTCTGCAATTAAAGAAAACCAAGTAACACACACACACACACACCCTCCTCCTGAGAAAGAAAGGAACCGAGAGAGAAAGAAACAGCAAGTCGTTCTTGCACCTAAGCCGGCAGCAGAGCTGGGGGCTGGGTCGGGAAGAGGGGGAAACTTGGAGGCACAATGAATCAACGAGGTCTCCCGGGCTACCGCCCAGAGAACCCCAGGGCCACAGTAAGTTGAGCGCCAGGAGCAGGGACTGGGCCGGTCTGGGCCCGGGTTCGAGGCCCGCCCTTCCCTGCCCGAGGGCCAGTGAGTCCCCATTCCGGGTCCGGGCGATTCCCCTGGGGTCCCCAAGGATTTCCCTCTTCCTCCTCCTTCCTCTCTCCCCCCTTTTGTTTTTGAGGCAATCGGCCCGCTCCCAAGGAGGCCGGCTGGCCTCCCCAAGCCCCCCGGCCTCCTGGGCGCTCCAGCCTCGAGCCCCTCCGCCTCTCCG
The DNA here is from genome assembly GCA_028534135.1 of Potos flavus. NCBI lineage: Eukaryota > Metazoa > Chordata > Mammalia > Carnivora > Procyonidae > Potos > Potos flavus. The sequence goes on along the minus strand of CM052900.1, from coordinate 167,742,082 downwards.
AGACCCCCGAATCCACCGCCCTCCCCATCTTCCGCGAACCCCCCAGGCCTTCTCGTGTCCCCCAGATCCCCCCTCCGCCCCGTTTACCCGAGCCCCCGGCCTCCCCACAGGGCCGTCCTCCACCCGTCGCCGTCCTCCCAGAACCCGCCCCCTCGTCGTCCCCCTTCCCTGGCCTCTCCGTGGCCCCCCGGCCTCCCCACACTCTCGTCCTCCCGGAGCCCCCCGGCCCGCCCGCGCCTCAGTCCTCCCCACAGCGCCGTCCTCCCGGGCCCCTCCCTCGGCCTCCCCACATCCTCGGCCTCCCGAGCCGCGCGCGGGAGGGGCCCGTCTCCGCCGCATCCGCCACCCGGACCGGCTGGTCGGCCCCGCTCGGCCCTCCGCCCGCGGGCCGCGGCCCTGCCAACCCCCAGCGCCAGGAGGCGGCCCCCCCGGCCGCCCGCGCCCCGGCCCCCGCCCCGGCCCCGCACTCACTCGGACCGCGCTGGGCGCCGGGAAGCGAGGGCAGACCACTGCGAGGCGGCGCCGCGGACGGACGGGCGGCGCTCCCTCCCACGCCTCACGCCGCGGGCGCACAGCGGTCCCGGCGCGGCGGCGGCGGCGGCGGCGGCGGCGGCGGCGGCGGCGGCGGCGGCGGCGGCGGCGGCGGCGGCGGCGGCGGCGGCGGCGGCGGCGGCGGCGGCGGCGGCGGCGGGCTTGCGCCCTCGGGGCCGTGCTGCGTCGGCGCGAGCCGCGCGTGCGCGGCGACCGGCTGAGGCGCGCGACCCCGCCACGGCGCGCGCCCGGCCGCGTCCCCGCGCCGAGCTTCCGCCTCCCCGGAGAACCGGGCATGCGCTCGGCGGCCCGCGCATGCCCAGGACGCCACGGGGCTCCGTTCCCGGGACCGCGCGGGTCAGCGGCGCCGGGCACTCGGCACGGCCCGGGACTGCGCGCGGGCGTGGCGGCCGGGTCAGGGGTGGGGGGAGGTCCGCGGAGCCGATGTCCCGCGGGTCCCACCGGCGGCACTCTGGGCCGGCGGTTTGGCCGGACCTCGGGGAAGCCCTCCCACCCCCTGCCCTGCCCTGCCCCCACAGCCCGGACGCGGCCCCTTTGCAGGGCCTCCTTCGCCCGCCGCCCTGCAGCCGGGCCCTAGGGCCCGAACCCGCGCGGTCGCGCCCCTCTGTGGGCCGGGGCCTGGCCCGAGTCCTCGCGGGGGTCCTCGCCAGGCTTCCCGCCCACCCCGAGGAGTGAGGGGTCCCGGGCCTCTCTGCACACCGGGAAAGCGAGGCACAGGGATGTGTTGAGTGGCATCGCCCCTAACGCTGGGCTGTACTTAGATTGGATCCTGGAAGACGACCTGAAGGGGGCTGTGGAAGGCGGCTGGAGGTAGACGGATAGGGGGCCTGCGCGCTGGTCTTGGGGCTTGAGGAAGAGGAGGACCACCCCCGGGACCTGGGAGTCACCAGCCCGAGGGCAGCTGAGCAGAGCGAGGACACTGAGTGGAGGGGGGAATGCGCTCCTCCAGGTTCTCCTTAAGGCATCCTTAGGATCCTGGCGTTTGTTCTTCAGGCAGCAGGGAGCCTTTGGAGGGTTTCAAGCAGGAAGTAATATCTGATTTGCGTTCTTTAAAAAAAAAAAAAAAAGGACAACCTTGCGGTAGGAAACGAAACCAGAAGCAGGCCAACTTTCATTTTTATGGTGTCACTTTGATCCTCACCACAAGCCAGGAGGCAGGTCAGGCACACACTCCTTTGGAAAGGTGAACTCCCCGCAGCTCACGAAGGTAACCCACCATTCTGTTCTCAGAAGCTATCATTTGACTCCAGTTATAACAGAAGCAGGTAAAATAAAATGATTTTGCTTCGCAAGAGTTTTACTATATATGTTTTTATTGTTCCTTGATGAAATGTATTATGTTATTTGTGGATTTTTTTTTAAACTGCATCAGAGTTTGCAGGGAAGTGTGTCTCTGAATGTGAGCCCGAGCCTTGGTACCCAGTGTTTGCTCCACCTGAATTCTTTTCCCTCTGCTTGGAGCCTCTCACTCCCTCACGTCCTTCAGGCTTACCTGTCCGCTCATTAGATGGCAACTGACCACTCTGACCACTCTGTATATAATAGGAACCCCCCCCACCCTCCATGCTTTCACACACACAGCCCCAGCCCCGACCCCGCTCCGTTGTTCTCCAAGGCAGCTATTGTCCTCCACAGCCCTACACTGGGTACTTGTTTATTCCTTGATTGTGTGTCCCTCTCCCAGAACGTTAGATTCAGTAAAGCAGGAACTTTGTTCACTTGTGGGTCCCTGGCACATAATGAGATACTTGTGGAGTGACTGAGCGCAGCTTTGGGTGATGGGAAGTGAGAAACTGTTATTTAAAGTATAAGAAGGGAGTGGGAGTCAGGGAAGGGAGTAGAGGGACAAAAGGGATTACAGTGAGGAGATCTTGGCGGGGCAGCGGGGGCGCTTTGTGTGGTAGACTAAAAATGGCCACCAACTTGTTGACGCTGCCCCCCCCAACAAGCCATAGAATCTAGTCATTCACCCCTTGAATGTGGATGGCTCTTGTAACTTGCTTTGACCAAGAAAATGCGCCACAAGGGATGTGGTGTGACTTGTGAGCCCAAAGCTGCAGGAGATGGTATGGCTTTCTTGCCCTTCTAAACAAGTCCAAGCAGGTCTGGAGAGGAGGCCGCGTGGAAGGGCACAGACCCTCCTTGGCTGACACCGGGGTGAGGCTGAGCTTGACCACCCAGCCCTAGCTGAGTATTGAGCCAGCTGCGGCCACCAGAGACCCAGACAGACCAGCACAACCGCGGAGCTGCGCCCAGCCCAAACTGGCCGGCCAGAGAATCACAAGCAAATAAAACTTTTAAGCCTCTAGACTTTGACGTTGTTACACAGCCATAGATCACTGACACGTGCGATTATCTCACCCTTAACCACGGTGCATTCAAAACTGATGTTCTTGAGGGCAGCTTCAATGATTCTTCTGCCTAATAAATGCAGAAAATCTGGAAGGGGTGAGAGGAAAAAGTGATGCAAACAGGTACAAAGAGGAGAAAAGGTAGACGTAGGCAATGAGCAGGACGTCGTCCCGACAGAGACCCTCCTTATCTCCTGAGCATACTCTGTGGTGCCTAAGAGCTCGGGCTCAGGAGTCCGTGAATGACGGCGCCAACTCAGGCTCAAGTGCAGCTCTTCACCAGGGTCCAACGCTGAGCAGGATGTATGACGTCATTGCTCGTCTGTTAATAGAGTTTATAGAGAATCTCCATAATCTCCATTGTGGAGAGAAAATGAACCATTCTTGTGAAACACTCAGCAGAGTGCTGGGCACAACATACCCTCAGTAAGTGTTATTGATCAGCAATAGCATTACTGTAGGGGTCTCTGTTAATCTCGGTCATGGAGGGGGTATTCAAAAGATCACCCAGAGTGTTGTGTTAACGAAAGCTGATTTTACTCGGCTCGGTGGGTCAGAGGCTATCCAGGGTCTCCAAACCTCACAGCGACCCTGCAGCACGGACATGTGAACATCATCCTCGTTTTATCATTTCGAAAACCATGACAAAGAAAAAAAGGAAGCGGTGGGACAGGTAGCAGAGCTGGAACTCAAACCACAGTCTGTCCCTCTGCAAAGCGTGCACCCCTCCCTCGTCCTGTGCAGCCTCTGCTACACTCGGACCCCACCCTAAAAATCAAAATGCACAAGACCACGTGGCTTCCCCCCTTCCTGCGAGGCCAGACAGGCTGAGCACTGACCTTATGTGGGAAGCATTCAGGAAGGGCTTCCTGTGTATCAGCAAAGCAGCTGCACAGACCCTGGGAGCACTTCCCTCCCACCTCCCTGGGTTGATGAGGGCTTGTCGCTTAGGAGGGACTTGCTCATAGTGGAAACAGAAACACGCTTTAAGGCTGGGGGCAGGTGCCCAGTAAGGAGGATGCACGGTGAGAAGCTGATGTCACCAAAGAGCCACTGAAGCCCAGATCTTTGCCCACCTCATGGCGCCGACCAGCCTGCAGATCCACACAGAGAAACCGGAATGAGAAAAAGTGGGGTCCGGGAGCCTGGTCTCTGGGGCACTTGTAGATCCAATACGACCTGTCACTGGGAGACACAGATGTGCCGCGCACCCTCCAGGGATGCTGGCCCTCAGGGGTTAAGCTTCAGGAGACTGGTCAGGGAGGAGGGACACACCGCAGCAAAACAGAGAGAGGAGTCTGACCGACCTGGTTCAAACCCCAGCCCCTCCACGTAACAGCCCAGTGGCCCTTAGCAGGCCACGCTACCTCTCTAAGTCTCAACCTCCTCATCTGTAAAATGGGGAGCGGGGGGGTGGCTGCAAGAGCAGAAGGGAAGGGGGCAGGGGGCACCCCTAAGGAAGATGCTCAGAAGGGAAGCAGGGCAAAGGAGGGACAGCTGGAGGGACTGAAAGCCGGGTCTGGCCGGTGGAAAGGTGGAATGGGCCACCACCGCCACGTGCACCTTGCCCCGGAGGGAACATTCTGAACTTTTAGGAGAACAAGGCTGTTGATGCAGGTTTCGCTATGTGTTTGTAATTTCACTTTCCAAGGGAATTTAATGTAGGGATGGAGGAGTGTGGGATTATTAACACCTCTGAGGCGGGGAGGAAGGGTCCTGCCCCCCTGGGGTGCCTGCAGGGGGCGCACCTCTCAAGGGGACATGTGAACAACTTGTCCCAGGTGTGGGTCCATCCTCAGCTGGTGCTAGGGGCGCCCCAGCCACTCCTGCTCACGCAGAGCTCCCCACTCTTTGCCCCACCATGGTGTTCCGCACTAGCTGAACCTCTCCCAGGCCCTGCCTAGAGGCTCGGCCCTCTGGGCTAAGCTGCCTATAGCCGCAAACACAAGACCTCATCTATGGGGCTCCCAGGTCTGGGCCGCACACCCACTTCCCAGAATTCACAATCTCTCCCCAACACACAGAGGGGGAAACCCTTTCCCTGTACAATGCTCAGCAGGTCCCAGACAGGGACAACCCCCCCTCCTCTTAACCTGAAATGCCCCATCAGTCTGGAAAACTTGCAACTGGGCTTAAATTAGCATCCGTCCAGAGCTGGTCCTCCTACCTGCACCAACCTCTAGAAAAAAGAAGGTCTACATTTTCCGGGAAATTCTGCCCTAAACCATTGGTTATCACATTTAATTGGCACAACTCTTCGGATAAGTGCTAGTAAATGCATTTTCCAGATGGGTAAACTGAGGCCAGAAGGTACTGACTACCCAGCTCAAGTTTACCCAGCATGTAAAGGGCAGAGACCGGATTCGAACCCAGCTTGTGTGGCTCCAGTGTTGTGCTCTCAGTGACTGAGCTCCCTGGCCTCCCACAGCCAGGGCGGGGCAGGGAGGGGAGGCAGCGGGCGACCAGGACAGGGCTCAGAGGAGGCCCTCTCGCCCTCTCTCCGGGGTAAACAGTACATCCTGGTTTAGCAAAGATGATGCTGTTGCCCAGGGCTCCCCCAGACCTATTCCTATCATGAGCTGGATGAAAGTAATTATCATTGCTTTGATCAGTACTAAATCCCCACTAAAGCAATGTCCTCTCTGCGAATTTTGTGGGGGTCGCACTCAGCACAGAGGGCTGCCCACTTTCCGGTGCCTGCAAGGTGGGCAGACAGTCCTTGAAGATGTCCCACTTCTCCTATTTTCCGCTTTGTTTTTTCTCTCCCAAGTTCCAGTTTCCTCTCCCCACTCTCTCTCACTCTCTTTCTCTCTCAAATAAATAAAATCTTAAAAAAAAAGACTGGACGCAATCACTCATGGAACTTCAGGTCAGGCTGGCTAAGGCCTATCTCTCGAGGATGCTCACTCTCCCACCCGAAGCTCTAGGATCACACAGTTTTCCCGTCTCACACAGTTTTCCGCTTGTGATGGCCTAGTGGCCCCATCGGCTCCCCTCAGCAGCCTCTAAGGATCTGCCCCTTTTCCAAGTGTCCACACAAAGTCTCCTGGCTTTGTTCGGCCATGGACCCGGAGGTAGACTTAGCTTCACCCAAAGCAAACTAAACCAGAGAGAGCGTGTGCCGGTAGGAAGGGAAGGGGTGGTGGGCAGCCGAAATGCCAGAGGTCCCCCCCCTTCCTCTGGTCCCAGAGAACCCCGCTCTTCCCTCAGAGCATGGCCTGCCCCCACATTGCTCATGGCCCTGGGGTGCACGGGAAAGACCCCCGTACCTGTGGTGCCCTCCTTCCCGGGTGGTGGGCTCTCTCCCAGAATGTACCTCTGCAGCATCTCGGAGAGAAAAGGCAGTCAAGCCCAAGGTGGTGGGATGGGGGAGCGTTCAGGGCTTCCATGGGGATCCAGTCAGAGGACACCCAGGGCTGACCTGGCTGCCATTCTCTCCTCTCAGTGCCCTGGGCGAGGCTGTGTCCTCCCCCTTCTGCCTTCCCCCAGTTAGCCAGAGCAAGCAGAGAGAATATGGACACTTGATAATATCAATTAATAATAGATATTATTGGGGCTCCTGGGTGGCTCAGTGGATTCAGTGGCCGACTCTTGATTACCGCTCAGGTCACGATCTCAGGGTCGAGAGATCGAGCCCCGGGAAGGGCTCCATGCTGGGCGTGGAGCCTGCTTAAGATTCTCTCTTCCTCTCTGTCCTTTCCCTCTCTAAAAAAATAATAATATATATTATTATTGTTGTTTATCCCCCATGTCTTGATTTTTCTTTTTAATAGGCCTTATTCTTTGGAGAAGTTTTAAATTTACAGAAAAATGGAGTTAATAGTGTAGATTTCCCACAGACCCTTCACCCAGTTTCCCCTATTATTAACATCCTCCATTAATGTGATACAATTTGTTACAATTAATTACCCAATACTGATGCACTGTTACTAACTAAAGTCCATAGTTTATTCAGATTTCCTGTGGGGTTTTTTTTAAGATTTTATTTGTTCATTTGAGAGAGAGAGCACAAGGGGGAGTGCCAGAGGGAGAGAGAGAGAAGCAGCCTCCCCACTGAGCAAGGAGCCCGACATGGGGCTGGATCCCAGGACCCTGAGATCATGACCCGAGCTGAAGGCAGTCACTTAACCGACTGAGCCACCCAGGCTCCCCCAGATTTCCTGTGTTTTAACCTCATCTTTCCCCTGCCTCAGGACCCCATCCAGGACCCCACATGGTGTTTAGTTGTCCTGTGTCCTTGGGCTCCTCTTTGGCTGTGACCATTCCTCAGACTTGCCTTGTCTTTGATGACTTTGACAGGTTGGAAGAGTGCTGGTTGAGTACTTCTTAGGAAGACCCCCTACTGGAATTCGTCTGGTGCCTTTCTCCTGATTAGACCAGGGCTGTGGTTTATTGGGAGGAAGACCCCAGAGGTAGAGAGCCATTGTCATCATATCGAGCTCTCATACCATCCACATGACATTAGACTCGATGCTGGCCTTGATCACCCAGGTCTGTCAGCTGTCTCCACTGTGAAGCTGCTCTCCCCACCCTCCCTTCCAGGCTGTGCACTTTGGAAGAAGCTCACGCCCGAAGAGTGGGGAGTCACGATCACCCTCCTTGAGGGCGGAGGGTCGGCAAACATTCTTTGCAGTTCTTCAGCTTGGGAGATTTGTCTCTTCTCCCCCATTTGTTAATTCCTTCGATCATTTATATCAGTCTGGACTCATGCATATTTATTTTTTTCTTACTTTGGGTTATAATCCACTACCACTTTATTTATTTTGTTGTTCTTGGGGATATCGTTAACGTCCAAAACACCTTCAAGCCTGACATCATCCATTCAAATCCAGGCTCGTGTTTGGCATGGATTAGAGCCGCAGGAAATCAGCCCAGATGACACGCAGAAATCTCCAAGCCTGAATAGAGCCAGGTAGGCAGCCGGTCTGTGGGAAGAGATTGATGGGTCTCGTTATAAAGCTGTAGCCCACCTCCCATGTCTGCAGTGTTCGTTCTCTCCTTCAGCCCACTTGTGCTGAGCCCCTGGGACGTGCCACACAGCACGTACAAACACAGCACAACAAACGGTTGCTGTGGTCTGATGGGAACAGCCAAGTAAACAGGTAATTATGACATGGAGCCATCCAAGCCATGCTGTCACAGAAGTGATGCTTGTGTTAGATCTTAAAAGCAGTCAAGGTCAAGGAAGGACATCCTTGGGGAGGGCACAGCATAGACAGAGTGTAAGAGGATCTGTCCTTTGGGAAGGAACCAGGCTCTGCTTGGCCACTGATAAGGCAGACAAGGCAGATAAGGCATCTGGGGCTAGAATGTGGGGCTTGAGATTGTAAGGGAAGAGGACAAATGGACTGTGAGTCAGTGAGGACTCAGCTATGAAGCTACCATAATGGAAATTAACCTTGGTGTTCATAAGCCAAAGGAATTTTAGTGGAAGGCATACATGGAGGAAGAGCTTTAACGGTGATTAGCAGAGACCCCACTGCAATAGGGATAACACACAGGGGTTTGTTCTGTCACGTAAACAAAGTCCAGAGGTTGGAAGAAGAGAACTGATATGGAGACCCCATAAACTCGGCAGAGACCCCGGCTCTTTCTGTTTCTGCTCCACTGTACATGACTTCCATTCTCAGATCATTTCATGATCTAGAATGGCTGCTAGAGCTCCAGCCATTGCTTCCACATTCCAAGCAATAGGAAGGAGGAGAGAGAAATGACCAAATGGCACACTCTCTCGAAAGTCCCACCCAATATTAGTGCATACATCCCTTTGGCAGGGACCTACTCACGGCTTGAAGAGACTCTGGGAAATCAAGTCTTTTGGCCAGCAAATTATAAAGCTAAAAAAAACGGATGAAATTAAGGAGGTCACCCAGAGGATCTGCCACAAAGAAACGCCAGGGAGCTCAGTGAGCCAAAGCAAAGCTAGAGAAGCAGGATGAACACTGGGCGGGATCCCAGGGCCTTCTGGGACCAGGCAGGAGAAATGACCAGGACCGCACTGCTCTGCTGCTCACAATAGGAATCTCTTCATGCAGTGATCTTATCTCGCCACCACTTGCTCAAGATTCACATTCCCAGACAGGTGTACCTGGACGGCCAGTCTAGGTCACATGACTGAGCTCAGGCAGGGGGGAGTGGGAGGGAGAATCACTGCCGTTTCCTGGAGTCGCGGCCACCTGCTGGGACTCTTATGGTGCAGGAAGGGGGTTGGTGTGGGGCAAGTCCCGGAAGATAGACAGCCCCAGGGACCCACACTGTGATTCCTCCTAGGGAAGTCCCCATCTCGGGAGGGCCCAGAGCTTCCAGACCCAGCCCCAACCTCCACTAGCTTCTCTTGCATGCTCTTCTGCCATTTCTTCCCTCTTCCTTTTCTAGACTTTTCTCTACTCTCATTTCCACCAAGGCAGGAATAGTCAATGAGACAATGTCAGAACTGAGACAAGAGATGACCTCGTATTGAGCTCTTACTGAGTACGAGACCCCACACCAGAGGCTCTGCAGGCAGTGGTGTGCTGGAGCCAGCCTTGCCAACCGTTAAGTTTTTAGGATGCTGTGAGCCGATTGTTAAACACAGCCATCAATAAAAATCAAATTAAAAAAACTTACAATTAAATAAAGTATATTAAACACAAAGGTAATGAGGGCGCCTGGGGGGCTCAGTCAGTTGAGCATCTGCATTCGGCTCAGGTCATGATCTCAGGGTCCTGGGACTGAGCCCCGAGTTGGGCTCCCCACTCAGCAGGGAGTCTGCTTCTCCCTCTCCCTCTGCCCCTCCCCCTGCTCTCTCTCTCTCTCTCTTTCGCTTGCTCTCTCTCAAATGTATAAAAAAAGTCTTTTTAAAAAAAGGTAATAAATATCCCAAACTCATCATTTCCTAATAGCTTTACTACATATTGCCATCCTCTGAGCTCTCGTCTGTTGTATCTCGATAGCAGAAATCCACGGAAATGACATGATGAGCTGCCGACATCCGGACTGAATCAGTAACATCACATTGATAGCTTGAAATCAGCCACGGTGGGAATACACACCCCATGGAGACTGGCACGCGCTACCAATCAGGGCTACCAATCGGGCCTCCCCCCCTCCCCTCCTTCCCCGGAGCCCGTCCTGTTTACCAGCACACCACGGTCTGTCTACGTGCTGCGTGGTAAGATGACCTACAGTCTGGAAACAAACGAGACGGGGACATTTAAAACAAAGGTTCATTTTAGTCCAGTGAAATGAAATTCATTCTAAGCACCTATTAATTCTGTGCCCCCTTCTTGCTTCCTCTGCTGTGACTCTTCATTTTTGAGCATCTGTTAGATACGAAGCATATGAATTTGTATTCTCATTATCACTTTCAAGCTCAGTGTGATTATTGTCCCATTTCATGGATGAGAAAAATGCAGCATGGAAGGGTTAAGACACTGCCCAGGATCAAACCTTTTGCTCCCTGCTGCAGGGCCTCTTGTCTGGCTCCGCGTGCATCTGCCCCCTTCTAGTCCGGAACAACCCAGAATTCGCGACTATATCATAGGATGTGCTGTCACTTTAAATTCCAATGGGTCTTCATAGAATGTGAAATCTGAAATGTCCTTTATTCTTTGGCTTGAGTGATTTTCCTTTCCATCTTCTCCAGCTCTCCGCGATTGCGTTTAACCACGACGGTGGTAAAGCCCTTCTCTCTAGCGCGATCTAGCCAAACGAGGGGTAGTTTGTAACCCTCAGCCGGTAATTAATGCGTGTGACAACCCATAGACACTACACATACTTCAGCAGAGGGATGGGGAGGAGTCCACAAGCACCAGAGCTACAAATAAATTATAGGGGAAACGCCTGTACCCCCTCCCCTGGGAGCCCACACTCTGAAGCTGGCTCCTCCTCCTTCCCACAGCGTCCTTGCTAATGGTGTCGGCGGCCAGCGCGGTCACCATAAGGGGGAAACTAAGGCAAGGAAGTGACTCACCCAGGGCATTAGCAAATTAGCACCACAGGTGTGTGGGGCACAGGAGTTCTGGGCAGAACCGAACCCAGCAAGAGGATTACCTTGTGCTAAGTCCCAGTGCTTGCTGAGCGACTGAATGACAGTTTCCTTATGGACTCCTTTCTCCCTGTGATTATATATAGCGTGTTACCTTTGACCCTCTGGCTTTGTTTTTGTGTTTCTTGACCTGCCTGCGTGATAGACTCCTTAAGATAAGGAACAAAGGGACCTGAGCTCCCTAAAATTGAGTTCCTCCGTCTTTACAACGGGGATCACGGGGCTGTTACGAGCAATGAGCGGCGTCCGCATTGGGCAGAGCTGGCGTCTTGCTCACAGCGCAGGTCCCACACAGACGCTCCTCTGATTGGGGCCCTCAGGGTGCCCGCCGGTCTGACGAGGGAGGGCACGAGTGCCCGTGGTCACCAGCCTCAACACAGGCCTGTCATTTGTAGTGCATCTCATGTGTCGGAGACGGTGACCAAGACTCTACGTTCCATCAACGGGCTTTGAGGACACGCATCTATGTAAGGAGACATGTGCCCGAGTTGCAGCCCAGAGCCTCCTCCATGAGCAACAGAGGAACTCTGGGCTCTGCTTGGCTGCTAATTACCATCTCCACCTGGAAAAAACCCTGGTGACTCAGCCGGGTGGAAATGCCACCTATGCCTCAGGGACAGGAAAAGAGCTGGGAACTCGGCCAGCCCCAACGGGAGGCAGCTGTCTGGCTCCCGGGGTAAGTCAACGTGGGCTGTCACCCGCCTCTCGGGACAGACCACACAGCTGGGGACCCAAAGCTGTCTCTTCTGTCACTCTGCCCTGCCCAGCCTTGTGCCGTGGGTCTGTGGAAGGACAGAGGACTCAGGTGAGCACCCGGGGGCCCCTTTGTGCCCTGAAGTCCCATGAATTCACAAAAGGGTGACATTTAGCCTGCGAGAGGCCACCCGCGGTCCCCACTACGAGCTCTCCGAGGGCAAGGACGAAGCCTGGTGCTCACACCCATCGCTAAGCCAGCAGTGAGTGCTCAATACACTAAATCATTCTGCTTGTTTTAAAACAACGCTTTAGGAAAATCCCCTCACCTCCAACGGATGGACGTGTGGCAGCAGGCAGATTTCGAGGACAAACAAATGGCAAGGTCCTCGGCATGATGAGCCAGCTGCGGTTTTATGTAGATCGGAGCAGAGCCCCGTGTGCACCTGCCAGGGGCGGGCCCGCAGACACAGACCTGACGAGGGGTCGGAACAAAGGCTGCTGAGCGGGGGCGGTGGCCGGCCCTCGTGTCCGGGAGCGAGGGGCTGCGGGAGGAGACTTCCGGGTAAACCCAGCCAGAACCGCGCGTACTTGTCGCCCTGGGATCCACCCCCTCCCATGCAAGTGGGTGGCCTGTCTTTAAATATGTGGATTTATTTGTATTTCTCGGGAGAACATAGAGTTTGGGGGCTGGAGGGATGTGTCATCCTGTGTTTTTTTCTATCCACGGCGATGCCAAGTCGAGGACTCTGCTTCAGATGAACACAGTTGTTTGCCTTAAAGGGTCAGGAGACAGAAAGTGTGACTTAGGACGGGCCCGTGTACCGCTGTGGGTGACGCCTTCTCGGTCATCCTTGAGGCCTGACACGTGGAGTGCCTTCTGCATCCAGCTGTCTCCTTTCAGTGGATAAATCAAGCTCAAACTTCATTGAGGACCTACTATGTGCTCAATGCTAGGCCACGTGCCATGGAAGGGCAGAGAAGCTGCCGGCTGTGCCACAGGCCCACTGGGGGTGCCCACTAGGGAGAGGAAGGGCGTTGGGGGCAATGGGAGCTGTTCCTGGGGCATGGGCCCATGCGCAGCTCCTCTCCCCTCCTGGCAAGGTCCCTGCTGTCCCCCCAGACCTTCACTCCTCCAGTCACCCTGTGCTGATGACCGCTAAACCTGGACCTCGGGCCAGGCCTCTGCCTGGACTTCAGGCTGGGGTCCAACAGGCACACTGAGCTCACAGTAGCCCCAAATGGAAGAACCCCCCCCAGCAGGCTGTCCTTGCTCCTGGAGCCCGGGCTTCTTCATAGTCCCCTCCCCAAGTCCTCCCTCTGCCCGTCTGCTCCACCTAACCCATTACCAAGTCCTGTTGCTTTCCCAGGCCAAATCTTTTCTAATCCATCCTGTTGTTTCCCTCCCCGCCTGGACTCCAGGGCCACCCCAGTTCCTGGCCTGCGCAGGCCTGGGCCATTGTGTCTTCCCCGGACTGTGAGGGCTAATCTATATCCATCCAGTCCACTCCTTTTGTGCTAAAGTCAGCCAGAGTCTGTTTGGATTGCTTGGGCCCCGTGAACTAGAACCGCCCCACTCCTGACCCTGCCCTCGTGCAGAGCTGTGGCCCTACTACGTGCAGTGCTCTCTCTAAGCTGGGCAAGGCACCGTGGCACCTGGCAGATTCAGGAGTCCTACACTTTGCCCCTGCTCTTCCTCTGACTCCCCTCAAAATAGCAACAGTCATACTGTGTCCCGATCTCGGAGACAGAAGACTCCTGGGGCTCTGGGCCTGGGGGGCTCGGTGTGGGGACCGTCTCCCTCAGCTCTGGGCAGGACCTCACGAGGATGCCGCTGCCCAGCCTGGACTCCCACACACCTGAGACAGAAGCCAGCCAATAAGCACCATCGTCTGAACCCGTTGTGTCTGCATCCTTCACCAAGCGCCGACACCAAAGCGTGGTCCCTTCCAAAGAGAAGGGACAGCTAAGAAATTCCACCAATCCTTCCCAGAGCCATAGCTGACCGGCGCTTCCCAGTGGCTCCCGTGGAACCACAGTGGGCTTGGTGAAGGGCGGAGAGCCCAGGCCTCCCAGCGCTAACTAGCTGGGCTTGCGTCTCGACTTGTGGCTTCCTAGCTGTGGGACCCCTGGACAAGTCACCTAACGTGTTGAGGTTTTCTTTTTTATTTTAAGTTTTACTTACTTAAGTCGTCTCTACCCCCAAAGTGGGGCTTGAACTCACGACCCCAAGGTCAAGTGTCGCACACTCTTCTAACTGAGCCAGCCCGGCACCCCGCCTAAGGTTTTCAAGTCCCAGTTAATTTGCCTGAACAAGTAGGGATGGTGACACTTCCTTGTCAGACTGTCGCGAGCAGGGAGGAACCAACACGCACCGAATGTCCACCAGCAACACATGCTCCCTGTTGGCCCCCTACCCTCGGCCCCAGTGTTTGAGGGAAGGGGCAGCACAGCCCCCGCCTCTCTGAGCCTCTCCTGTCCACTTGGGGTGTGGGAAGCCTGACCAGGCTGGGGTCCTCCCCTCCTTCCCTCACTGCCCTGCCCTCCGGTCACAGCCACACGACACAGGGAGCGTAATTATGGGACAGGCTCTGCCCAGCCTGAAGCGGGGGCTAGTTCCTGTCCACCTGGGGCGTACGGTGGGGGTTGGGAGTCAAGCCCCCTCAAGTTCAGTCTCGCTGTAACAAAGCTGCTGTTTGCATCTCCAGTGTCTTGCTCAGGAGGGAAGAGGGAATTTATTTATTTAGCAAATATTTAAATAGCGCTCTCGAGCCAGGCCTGATTCTGAGAACTTCACCCATCTCAACCTCGTAACATTTACCTCATAACCATTTAAACCTCATAACAGCCTTGGAGGTCGTGAGTACCGGTTTGACAGATGACCCTGAACTCCATGGAGATAGCGGCCCACGCGGCCTGCAGCTACCCGAGAGGCGGGTGAGGGTTTGTACTCAGGCGGCCCTGCCCCAGGGCCCTGCTCTGCATGTCGGGCAGCGTTTGGAGCCTCTGCCCGCGTGTCCCTTAGCCCTCGTTCAATCTGCAAAGCGTCATGGCCTGGAAAATATATTAGGCTGGGAGTCCTATTTTAAGACAAAGCCGTGGCTGGGAGGAAACAGATAAGGAATTTGGGCTTCCCGGAGCTCTGGGTCCCGCGGACCCTCCCAGCGGTGTGGATCAGGGTGGCTGGGCCGTAGCTGGCTGGGGCCTCCGAGGGGTCAGAGGAGCACGCGGGGGTGGCTCCCTTCTGGTCTGCCCGCCTGCAGGCGGAGATTACTAACTGCATAGCAAAACACACCAGCCACGGCGAACACATGCAATAAAGGCGTGGAAACACCCGGAAGCAGGGCCACAGACGGAAGGGGGAGAGCAGGCCAGGAGGGAGGTGCTTCCGTCCCAGCCCCTCTCCCTCACACGAGTCCCTCCCCAGCTTCGTCCTGTTGCCCTTACGGTCTCTTTGCCCAGCCCTCTGGCTCCAGAGCCTGCTCCGTCCCTGGCAACCATGAGCGGCGGCCCCGGAGTCGAGACCCCCGCTGCGAGCCCCGCTGACCCCCACTCCCCAGTGAGGAGGGAATGGTTGTGTGAGTTCTGTCCAGGGGGCCTCTGGAGCCTTCGGGGCTGCCTTCCGTGGGTGCTTACCGCTATCCTCGGTTTACAGCCCAGGACATCGGGCCAGGTGACTTTCCCACGGTCACACGGCAGGGAATACATCTCTCTCCACCGGACGTGCTCTGAACCCCCCCCCCCCCGTGATTTCAGAATACGCCAGCTCGCCAAGCCATTGATCCGATATGACTAGTGTCTGCCATGAGCCCCTCGGGGAGACACGTACGTGCTGCACCCGCACGGCTGGAGCTTAAGGCAGATCATTCCAGAAACTACAAAATAGGGCCCTGTGCTGGTGGGGGGCTCTTCTGGGGAGAGACAGGGGCCAGGAAAGGGCTCTCTGAAAAGACAGCTTTTGCAAAATAAGTCGATCAGAGAAAGACAATGATCATAGGATCTTCCTCCTATGTGGAATTCAAGAAACAAAACAGAGGATCATAGGGGAAGGGTGGGAAAAAGAAAAAAAGACGGAATCAGAGAGAGAGACAAACCATAAGAGACTCTAAATCATAGGAAACAAACTGAGGGCTGCTGGAGGGGATGGGGGTAGGGAGATGCGGTAACTGAGTGACGGGCATGAAGGAGGGCACTCGATGGAATGAGCACTGGGTGGTGTATAAGACTGATGAATCCCTGACCTCTCCCTCTGAAACCACTAATACATTATGTTAGTTAATCGAATGTAAATAAAAATAAATAAATTTAAAAAAAAAGAAAAGATAGCTTTTGGGCAAAAACCAGATGATGAGAATGAGCCAGTCATGTGAAGACAGCAATGCGGGCAGGTGGTTAACTATATATTTGTTTATTTATTAAAGGCACAGTGCTAAATCAGCAGCAGTGAAAGTGCATTTACAGTGACTTGGGGGCGGTTGTCGAAGCGGCTAGACAATTGCACAACATGGTTCCCACTGTGATTCATGCTGAAGGCAGGGCGTGCGCGGGCTCTGGGCCCGTGTTCTCTGCTCTTCTTCCCCCCACTTCAAGGCAGACCTCCTCTGACCAGATGGAATCTTCCAGGTTCCCCAGAGCAGGTGAAGGCAGAGGGGAAGGGGAGAAGCAGGGATGTGTGGCGGGAGGCTGAGCACAGGCTCCTGAGGGTGAGGACAAAGAGGGGATTTTTGGAAGCACATCCATGAACCCTGTGTCACCTTTCTGATATGTGACAACTACAGGGTAAAGGACTTGAAGGCATGGAAATTGCCCCCAAATGCTGGACCGTGCTTTTCTGGCCACGACACAACTCTGGGAAGGGATGGTGTGGGTCACGGCTTCGTGGATGCTGCGTTTCTATGCTGAGCCTGCTGTCTGTGGCCTTGGGAGGGAGTTTGGATTCCATTAGGAAGGTAACCGGAGGCCACTGAAGAGGTCACTGAGGCGGGGCGTGATGCAATGTCACTTATGTTTTAAAAATACCACCTGGACTACCGTCTGGGGAGCGGGCTGGTGGAGAGGCGCAGGCACGAACCCCCGGAAGGCCAGGTGCCAGGCCCTCGGTCTGACTCCCCGCTCCGCCGGCCTCTGCGGCCGAGGTCCCAGCATGCCTTGCAGCCAGCCCTGCCCAAGGGCGCACTGTGCCTCCATGCACGCGTCCCGGCTTGGAGACAGCGAGGCCTCTTGCCTCTCCCCCAGCCTCCAGCAGCACAGGGCTCCGGGGACAGATTGAGTCCCTCCCACGCCCCGCAGCCTCCCCGATTCTCCGCACACAGTCTTCCCACCACCGCGCTCCGAGGCTCTGGACGGCGTTCAGAAGCGGCCGAGATGCGTGAGCCTCCTGCGCACGCACACCAACGCCATGGCAACGGCGACGGCGTGACAGCAGCAAAGGAAGGCAGCCCGGAATTCGCCAACCCAGAGAGCCAACCATCTGCGAGGCCAGAGCCTCCAAATGTCACCTCTTCCGAGTGCTCGTCTCAGAGCAGAGGCGACTGCTGAGCTGTATAAGAGTCAACAGCCGGAGCACATGAAGCCCCTTTAATGTGTACATTTTCCTGCTCTAGTGTGACCACAGAAAGGAAGCCAGAGGGACAGGTCTGAGCCAGCAGGCGAGGTAGGTTCAGGGATGGGAAATTTAGGTCATTCGTGAGCGGAGGGATTCTCCATCACCTCCACGCCCATCCATCTTCTAGAAGTCCCCTGTCCGCAGGGGTGAAAGTCTGTGCGTGTTTGGATCAAAGGTCCTGATCAACTTGACCCTCCAGAGCTTGGGTTTCCATTGACTCGCCAGTCATCCTAATGACAGTGACAGTGATGGCTTTCCCACGGCCGTGTGACATCTGCAAGGACCGTGCTGAGCCCTTCGTGTGCATTAGCCCATCCAGGCTGTGACAGCCTTCGCAGGAGGCACTCCGCTCACCTTCTGCATGAGGCCAAATGAGGATGCTGAGAGATGGTAAAGAGCCCAGGTTCCAGGCAGCTGGGAGGAGGAAGGGGAATATCAACGCAGCAGGACCTCTCAACCTCCACGGAGGGGTCAAGGCAGCCTGACTGATGCACTGGTTCAAACGCTGGCTCTCGCGCATGGCTTCTGAGGAGCTCTTGCGCCAGTGCTATGGACGGGGTCCAGCCGTCTTGGAGGGTTGAAGTCCGGCCTCACCGACCACGGGGCTGTGACACACAGTGTTTCAGGCTACAGCAAGCACGCTGTACGTGAGAGCCGGCGGCGACATGGTGACGGCATAATTCCCCGCAGCAGCCGTCTGCTCCAACGCCGGTCACCAGCTCCTTGTGCCCACCTGCCCTTTCACACACGGCTCTGTCACAGCCCTTGGTCCAGGTCCAGGTGTAGGACCCCCTCCCCAGACCCACCCCTGCCCCATGCAGGGGCCTCTCCCTTTGCCCTCCTCGAAGCCTGAGTCCTTCCTCCAGCTGCCAGAGTGAGAGCAGACGAGGGTGGGAGGAAGGTGCAGGCTCTGGGGGCCAGTTTCCACGGTCTGTGAAACGGGCGAGAGACCGTCGGAGAGGCAGCCACTTTCCCACGTGTGGCCTTTGAAGCACTGTGACCGCATCCACTAGGAATGTGACCCCTAGAGTAGGAAAGACCCAAATGTAAGAAGCATTTTAGAGGAGCAATCCGCAGTACCCGGAAACCGATTGGACATGGAGTTTTGGAGCAGGGGATGGAGAATGACCGTAGGGTTGGAGCCCAAAGGCCCGGAGGCATCCACATATTCCACCCGGGCCACCCCCCACCACCCGGAAGCTGGCCAGGGCCTGTGTGGGAGGGTCAGGAGAGGTGGGGAGTCAGAAGACAGCCCAGGGCGGACCACCCCTGGGAACCAAGGGTGGACAGGGCAGCCAGCCAGAGCCCCTAGGAAACTGGAGCCTGATGGCCGTGAGCCCAAGGCTGCATCGGAACCCAGGGTCAGGACCAGGTTCAGGAATCACGGCCTCAGGGCTGCTGGAGGCAGGACAGACGGAGATGAGTTTTCTTTCACCTGCTGCCCACACCCACCCGGGCTTTGAGAGGAGCTGGGAGCAAGTGACAGCTCATCTGAGGACCTGGCGGAGGGGGAGGTGGCTCCGAAACGGGGCGGGGCAGGACAGGCGGGTGGAGGGCTGTGGGGAGAGCCAGGGACAGGGAGGGGAAGAGCCCTTTGGAGAACGAGCCTCGAGCCTCGTGCACCTGGCTGAGAATGGACAGTCAGTAGTGGCGGAGGGGACTGAGCCAGCGGCCATATGTGGGGGCCAGGAGCGCGGGGGAGGGTCAGCGAGGATAGCAGGTGTTCTCGCTCCGTTGTAAGGACACTGCTCGGCGGCCCCTTCAGGCAGCCCCCCAGTCCTGCGCCATGTCCCCAACACACGCTCACGGCTATCTGGCAGGCCCGGAGCTCCTTCCTGCCTGCCCGCCTGACCCCAAGCTCCCGGAGGCGTCGGGCTGTGCCACACTCATCTCCGGAAGCTCAGTTTCCCCCTGGGTCATCCAGCCACAGCACGTGTGGGTCAGAGCTTCCTCCAGACCCAGGGGCTCCTCGGCTCCTCTCTGCCTCAACCCCGTAGCCTCAAACAGCAGGAACATATTTCCCACATTTCTGGAGGCTAGAAAACCCAAAATTGAGGTTGGCAGTGTTCGGTGTCTGCCGGGAGCCTCTTCCTGGCTCGCAGAGAGCCTCCTTCCCACGGAGTCCTCATCGGGGAGGAGAGCGAGCTCTGGGGTCTCTTCCTCTGCTCGGAAGGACATCTGTTTCTAGGGGGTCGGAGCTTGACCCTGACGACCTCTGTGAGAGCTCCGTCTGCAATACAGTCACAGGGAGGGTTAGAGCTTCAACATACGAATTTGGGGGGACACAGCGTCACTCATCTAACGGCGGCAAGTCCTGTTGTTTGAATGGTGCCCCCCAGAAAGATTGTTGGAGCCCTGACCCCAGGGACCTGTGACTGAGCCCTAATGTGGAAAGGGTGTGTGTAGATGTGATCAGGTTGCTACATCTGGGCAGGCACGCACCTCATAGGGCAGGGGTGCTTACAAGAAGGGGAGAAGGGACACAGACACAGGGGGAGACCTCTGCGGGACATCGGGGGCCGAGGCTGGAGGGACGCAGTGGCAAGCCAAGTGGTACCAAGTGTCTCCACCACAGCCAGAAGCCAGAAGAGGCGGGGAAGTACCGTCTTCCAGAGCCTTCCTAGGGAGCCCGGCCCTGCCCACACCTGCATTTCAGACTTCCCGTCTCCCAAACTGTGAGAAAACACGTTTCTGCTGTTTCAAGATGCCAAGTTTGTGGTACTTGGTGATGGCAGCCCCATCTCTAGAGGACCCTCCCGCCTGCCCAGGGCAGCCCCTTCCCTGTCTCCTTTCATCCAGCAGCCCCGCAGGCCAGGCAGGCTGTCACCTATGGGTGCCCCGGTGACCTAGACTGTCCTACCCCTTCGCCCATGCTGCTCCCTCTGCCTGAGCTGCCTTCGCCTTGTCTGCTGGCAAACTCCTACTCATCCTTAAAAGTCCAGATGGGAGGTGATCTCCTTGGTGGGGCCGTGATGACTTCCAAGTATAGATCTCCCTCACCTGATGACAGGGTCTCGTCCCGATAAACCCATCCTAGGTTGAAAACATCCTAAGTCAAAGACACAGGTAAGACACCCAACCCACCGTCCACGCGGTCAAGCCGCACCTGCCTCAACGTGCTCGTGGCACTCCCTCGAGCCTGCAGGTGGGCAAACCCACCCCCCACAAAGCCTGTTTCATAAGAAAGGGTTGACTATCTCAGGTCATTCATTGAAGACTGTGCTGGCAGCGACGGAAGGGCTCTGTGCATGCGGAACGGTTGCCAGAGTGTCAGACCCTTGAGATCGCGGACTGGGAGCTGCGGCCACGGCCACGACCCAGCCTCACCAAAAGGATCGGGGAGACTATCATACCACATACCCCCAGCCCCGGAAAAGAGCACAATTCAAAATTCCAGGTATGGTTTCCACCAAACGGATACACCTTTCACATCATCATAAACTCGAGCCATCGTAAGTTGAGCCATTGTAAGTTAGCCGTTCCCGCCACAGCTTCTTCCAGTCCGTCTCCTTCCTCACACTCCTCATGCTGCAGCCGGGTTCATTGCTCGCGTTTTCCTATATATCCTGTTCTAAGCATGAGCACTGAGAGCAAGGATTACAGCCCCTGGCCGAGACCCGATAATTTCAGTTTGGTGGAAGGCCTGGGGAGCTGGCTGGCTGGCTGGTCAGTGGGCAGAACACCAGGGCCACACAACTGGCTGTGTGTGAGCCGTGTGTCCTGTGCTCGGCCCTGGTGTTAGCAGGGAGCGAGCCAGGCTTTGTGGGACCCCGATTTTTTTTACAACTTGGGAGGGTCCCCTTTAAGAAAAAGAATCCAAAAGCAGGTGCAGGCCGTTGAGAGTGGCCTGTGTGCGGGAGGGGACCCTGAAGCTTCAGGGCCTCACAAAGCAAAGCTGCGGCTTAGGTGCAAAGGGGCCCGGACGCCCAGGGTGCAGGCACTTCCGCCACGTTTCCCCACTTCCTCCCTGCTTTGGCCGCCAACCGCAGACCACACTTTCACAGAGATTGCTTCCCCTTGAGACAGCAGGTCGGAAGGAGGGGAAGGAGGGGGCCCAGGAAAGCCCTGGTCCCCACGGCCCCCACTGGCCAGGGCTCATGCAGAGTTCAGCTTCTGTGGGTCGCCTCCCCTGTGCTTCCCAAACCCAGTCCCCTGGCCTCCCAGCTCCCTGGGATGTCCCCAGAGGCAGCGACACGGTCAGGGAAGGAAGCTGTGCATGGAGCCAAGTGGACCAGCTCGGTCCCCAGCCCTCTGGTTGTGACAATGGAGGGGACCTCACTCTCCCGTGCAGTACTCCTTTCCCAAGCCACTAGAGGAACAAATGACCACCCGCTGGGAGGCTCGAGACAGCAGGAATGTACTCTCCTACAGCCCTGGAGGCCAGAAGTCCGAAGTCAAGGTGCCGACAGGGTTTCCTCCCAAGGCTCTGGGGGAGGATCTTAGCTGCGCCTCCCAGCTTCTGGGGGCTCCTGGCGGTCCTTGGCATGTGGCTGCACCCCTCCAGCAGTGTGTCCCCTCCCTGTGTCCTCCCTGTCCTCATAAGGACACCTGCCCTTGGATTACCCTGAATAGGAAGGATGACCTCATCTTGAGATCCTTCACTTAATCTGCCAAGGCTTTTTCCAAATAAGGTCACAATTACAGGACCTGGGGTTAGGACTTGAACACGTCTTCCTGGGGACACAATGCTGCCCATTGCACGTGGGGACCCAGCATCATGGAGAGGGGGCCGGAGGAAAAGGAAGGCGGTGAAGCAGAGAGGCTGGGGGCAGAGGGGTTCCGGCTCCCCCACGGAGCGCCCATCCAGGGGGCCCACCACCTGCCTGGCTGCCTGCTCTGGCGAGCTCCCTGCTTCTCTTGTCTTCCGTCTGCCATGAGACCACAAGCTTGGGGGTGCGTCTGGAGCCCAGCTCAGCACCCCCACATAGCGCATGTGCAGGAACTCTGGCCACTCCCCCGCTCTGCTTCCTGCTCCCTCTCTGCCTCCCTCCCTGAGACTTGTCCCTCGCAATCCCAGGCTCCCCTTCCTCTGGCTCCACATCCTCTCCTCTCTCCCTGCCCCCCTGTACTCTCCAGCTCCTCTCTGCGGCCTCCCCCCTTTTCCTTGCTGCAAGCAGAGGGCGATGGCCACCTGCTGGGCACCTTTCTGGAGGGTTCCAACTGGCGGTGAAGGCCGCCGGGAAGTCACCCTGTTCTGGGCTTCCAGCATGAGGGACTACCTTGCAAGCTCACTAGCTCCTCGTGCCGGCCCCATGTGAGTGTGTGGTGGGGGAGCTCCAGGCCTGCCTCCTCTCTGCCATCTTGGCCTGGCTCGTCCCTCCGACTATGCGCTGTCCTTCCCTTTCTCGGTAGAAGCCCCCCATGCACACCCCTGGGTTCTGTTTGGCCCAGTTACCAGCTGGTGGCTACCTCCTCCTGCCGCAGCCCCCATTCCTCAGGGTTCCATGGAGGTAAGCGACCCCACCGTCGGGGTGCGACCCCGCCCCGGGCCGCAGGACCCCCCGTCCGCAGCCGGCTCCCTTCCGGCCCAGCCTGCCCGTGGCTCCTCCTGGCTGGCTCCCAGGCAGCCTCTCCTTCCTGCTGCCACCAAATATGCAGGGGGACGAGCAAGAGCCCATCTGGTTCTGACTCAGAGCTTCGCCAGCAGCTTCTCATTTCCACCCTCCAGCCCCAGCCGCAGAGCTGACTTTTCGGTCCTCTGCCTCCTAGCTCTTTCTTCACTGATTCAGAAGAGAGGGGAGAGGGGCAGGGCTAATCAAGGTCCTCAGCTCCCCACTCCCAGACTCACAGTTACTCTGACTTGCCCAGGAGGGCAAGGAGGCAGCGAGGGCAGCCCCGGTCCCAGTCATTTGCAATGACATGCACGGCGCCTGCAGGCCCAGTGGTCACTGAAGAATACGTGTCTGCCTTTTACAGAGAGGGAAGCGAGCAGCGCACGTGCAAGGTCACACAGCTGCAAACACCGTCCGTGCTCCACGAGGGAACGGGAGACCTTAGCGGCCTGGGAGGTGGCCACCTGCAGTGGTCCTTGGTACCAAGGGCAGGGGTGGTGAGTATCCAGGCTCCCCCCTCCCCTTGTCCTCCCCAGCCCCTCTCCAGCTTGCTCTGCAGGAAGCCCTCCCTTGGTATCACTTCCTGCAGAGGAAACCTCCTTTGTCCGTGGAGGTCCAAATCTGGCCCCAAGACCGACAGCTTCTTGGGGGCTATTGTTTGGCACTTCCTTCCTGGCATCGGGCCACAGCCCCAGAGCTGCTCCCAGGCTCCTGGCCTTCCCTCGGCATGCCCGGCTGCCCAGGCTCCGGGGTCTCCCCCAGGCCCCGGGCCAGGGCTGCACGGCCAAAGCCGCAGGCAGTTAGTCAACAAATATTCGCCCAGGGGCCCTGAGATAACTATGACTCAAGGAGATAAGGGTGTGGTGAGACGTCTCAGGCCAGACCACTCAGAACCACCCAGAACCACCCAGCGGGCCCTTCCTGAACTCCACCCCTGCAGAGACGGAGAGATAATAAACCGGTCATTCTTGCTGTTCGAATTTGAACAGCGTAAAATGTACGGTCTTAACCGTTTCCAGTGCACAGCTCTGGGGCACTGAGCACATTCATTGTTGTGCGCCCATCACCTCTGTCCACCTGCAGAACTCTCTCCTCTCCCCAGTTGGAACTCTGTCCCCATTGCATACGGACCCCCCCGTCCTGGCCCCTGGCTGCCCCGTCCGCGCTGGGTCTCTGGGAGCTCGCTGATGCCAGGGCCCCCGGGGGGACTTTTGTGATGGGCTGATCTCACTGACCACAGTGGCCCCAAGCACGTCCATGTTTTAACAGGTGTCAGGTTGTCCTTCCTTTTCAGGGCTGAGTAATATTCTATCGCGTGCGTGTGCTGCACTGTCACCTTCCTCTGTGCACAGACGCCAGGGTCACTTCCACCTTCTGGCTGCCGTGAATAGTGCTGCTGAGAACGCAGGCGCGAAATTATCCCTTGCACACTCGGCTTTCAGTTCTTGTCCGTAAATACCCGGAAGTGGACTTGCTGGATGAGAGGGAGACGTGGAGACAGACGAGGATGGAGAGAAATGTATATATGGAGAGAGAAGCCGACATAGTGAGTCACAGAGAGAGATGAGAGGCAGATACACACACACACACACACACACACACACACACACACACAGCCCAGTCTGTGCACACGGCAGCTGCTCAGGTGGTGTCGGCTCAAGGACCAGCAGTCTACACACGGACCATTGCTGCCAGTGTGGACAGGAGCCCGCACCCCAGTTGCCCGCCTGGAGCCGGCCTGAGGCAGGCCTGGTTTTCGAGCTCCTGCTGGGCCCCAGGCACAGAGAGAGAGAGAGAGACCGATGGAGAGACAGAGAGAGAGAAACAGGGAGAGACAGGCAGACAGACTGTCCCTCGGCTGGGACGGTCTGAGAGGGATGGAGGGGTCCCTCTGCTTGTTCCAGGCTGTGGGCAGTGGGCTAGCACGTCCTTCTCCAGAACCTGTGCCAGCCAGCCGGGCCCGGAAGGTTCTTTGATTTCCAGCTCCCCGACTTGTTAAGCTATAGAAAGGCCTCCCCTGTGCCTCAGGGGAGGGAAGCAGGGTTCCAAAGGCTAATATATAATGTGATGACACCATGTTTGGCCCAAAGAAAACAACCCAGAGAAGCCTGGCTAGTTCTCAAATCAGCACCATGTCATCAAGTGTGAACTATCTTGTGGTTAAGGTTGGTTTGGGTGGCTTCCAAGGGAAGTTCAAGCTGCTTTGGCTCAAGAGATACGTTCATGCCTCTGTGTGTGGGGGGGTGCCTGTGGGTGTATGTGTGTGGTGTGTGTACTGTGTGTGTGTGGTGGTATATGTGTGAGGTGTGTGTGTGAGGTGTATGCTGTGTGTGATGTGTGTGGTATGTGTGTGAAGTGTGAAGTTTGTGTGGAGTGTGAGGTGTATTGTGTGTGTGAAGCGTATGTGTGGCATGTATGTGAGGTATGTGTGGTATGAGGCATACATGTGTGGTGTGTGAGGTATACATGTGTGGATCATGTGGTGTGTGCAGTATGTGTGGTGTGTGTGTGATGTGTGCGTGGTGTGAGGCACACATGTGTGAAGTGTGGATAGCATGTGGGAGGTGTGTGTGCTGTGTGTGTGACATGCATGTGAGGCTTATGTGAAGTGTGTGAGGCATATGAGGTGTACGTGTGTGGAGCGTGTGGTGTGTGTGAAGTAGTGGTATGTGTGAGGTGTATGGAGTGTGTGAGCTGTGTGTGAGGTATATGTGAGGCATGTGTGAGGCATACATGTGTGGAGCATATGGTGTGTATGAGGTGTGTGGTATGCGTGAGGTGTGTGGAGTGTGTGAGGTATGTATGAGGCATGTGTGGTATGAGATGTATGTGCATGGGGCATGTAATGTGTATGTGAGATGTATGGTGTGTGAGGTGTGTGGGTGAGGCATGTGTGAGGAGTTTATGAAGTGTGAGGTGTGGGTGAAGTGTGTGTGAAATGTGGTGTGGTGTGGTGTGGTGTGTGTTTGGCATGTATGAAGAGTGTGAGGTATACATGTGTGGAGCATGTGATGTGTGTGTGTGGTGTGTGTGAGGCATATGTGTGTGGAACATGTGGTGTGTGTGTGAGGTGTGTGTGTAGGGTATGTGTGGTGTGTGAGGCGTATGTGTGTGGTGTGTGTGTGAGGTGTGTGAAGTGTGTGAGGTGTGTGTGTGGTATGTGTGAGGTGTGTCTGGTGTGTGTGTGATGTGAGGCATATGTGTGTGGAGCGTGTGGTGTGTGTGTGAGGTGTGTGGCACGTTTGAGGTGTGTGGTGTGGTGTGTTTGATGTGTCTGTGAGGCATGTGTGAGGCATGTGTGGTGTGAGGCGTGTGTGTGTGGAGCATGTGGTGTGTGTGTGAGGTGTGTGGAGTGTGTAAGGTGTGTGTGGTGCGTGTGTGATGTGAGGCATATGTGTGTGGAGCGTATGATGTGTGTGTGTGGAGCATGTGAGGTGTGTGTGAGGTGTCTGTGAGGCGTGTGTGTGTGGTGTGCGTGAGGTGTGTGTGTGGTGTGAGGCGTATGTGTGTGGAGTGTGTGGTGTGTGTGTGGTATGTGTGAGGTGCATGTGGTGTGTGTGTGAGGTGTGTGTGTAGGGTATGTGTGGTGTGTGAGGCGTATGTGTGTGGTGTGTGTGTGAGGTGTGTGAAGTGTGTGAGGTGTGTGTGTGGTATGTGTGAGGTGTGTGTGGTGTGTGTGTGATGTGAGGCATATGTGTGTGGAGCGTGTGGTGTGTGTGTGAGGTGTGTGGCATGTTTGAGGTGTGTGGTGTGGTGTGTTTGATGTGTCCGTGAGGCATGTGTGAGGCATGTGTGGTGTGAGGCGTGTGTGTGTGGAGCATGTGGTGTGTGTGTGAGGTGTGTAGAGTGTGTAAGGTGTGTGTGGTGTGTGTGTGATGTGAGGCATATGTGTGTGGAGCATATGATGTGTGTGTGTGGAGCATGTGAGGTGTGTGTGAGGTGTGTGTGAGGCATGTGTGTGTGTGGTGTGCATGAGGTGTGTCTGTGGTGTGAGGCGTATGTGTGTGGAGTGTGTGGTATGTGTGAGGTGCATGTGTGTGGAGCGTGTGGTGTGTGTGGTATGTGTGAAGCGTGAGTGAGGCATATGTGTGAAGAGCGTGTGGTGTGTGTGTGGTATGGGTGAAGTGTGTGTGAGTTGCATGTGCGCGGAGCGTGTGGTGTGTGTGGTATGTGTGAGGTGTGTGATGTGTGTGAGGTGCATGTGTGCGGGGCATGTGGTGTGTGTGTGTGGTGTGTGTGGTGTGTGTGAGGTGTGTGGTATGTTTGAGGTGTGTGGAGTGTGTGAGGTGTGTGTGAGGTGTGTGTGGTGTGAGACGTGTGTGTGTGGAGCATGTGGTGTGTGTGTGAGGTGTGTGGAGTGTGTGAGGTGTGTGTGTGGATGTGTGGTGTGTGTATGGTATGTGTGAGGCGTATGTGTGAAGTGTGTGAGGTGTGTGTGTGGTGTGTGTGAGGTGCATATATGTGGAGCGTGTGGTGTGTGTGTGCACTGCTGTGGGTCCGCAGGAACAATAAGGCTCCGCTGGCACAGCTCTCACTGGACTCGGATGTGCAGATGTCGACAATTCCCGTGTGGCCAGCGGTGCTTCTCTGTGTCCACATCTTTTCCAGACCGACGACCTTGCTTGCACGTCCCCCGCCGAATGGGGCTTCTTGTAGTTTTGTGGCTGCGGGAACAGCAGCTGAGAGAGGGGAGCTGACGGCACAGCACTAGGACTCGGTCCTGGGGACGGGAACGCAAGCTCTGGGCCCTAATGCTCTACTCTTTCTTGCCTGTGGGGCAGAAGCATCCTGCCTGGTGCTCGGCTCAGAAAGAAGGGGCGTCCTTGTGAGTGTGAGTGGGGCCCTAACCCCAGGAGGTTAGGACACGTAGTTAGGACACGTGGACATGTGTGTCTGGTTCTCTGGGAGGCCAGCGTTAACTGGGATCTGGAAAGAGCCAACTCCATGTGAGAACACAACGCCCAGGACTGCATCTGCCAGGGGAATCCAGGAGGGCGTGCTGGAGGAGGTGTCCCACGAACTGCTCTTTGTGCCAGCTAGGATTTCCATCACTAGGCGCCCCGGTTCACCATGTGAACCACAGTGGCTTCGCCAGAAGGGGGTTCTCTTTCTCCCAACGATGTGAGAAGCCTGGAGGAGCTAGCCTGGGGCTGGAGCAGCCGCCTGGGAAGGCGGCCACAGAAGAGACTCCTTCTAACTTCCTGCTTTAGTATCCTTGGTGGGAGGCTCCATCCCTGGGCTTCGGGCTTGCAGACCAGGAAGGAAGAAAGGGAGTGTGAAAGTCAGAAAGCAGAAGGTTAGCAGGGTCAGGACTTCCCACTGGGAACCTGGTCGGGTCCTGGGGCACCAGGGCCCTCCGGGTAGGGTAGAGCAGAGGGCAGGGGTGGAGGGGACACTGAGTGGGCTGAGTGGGCCGCATGGTGGAACCTGACTGGGGGGAAGGGGAGGCAGGCAGCCAGGACACTGGTGAGGGGCCCCCTCGGAGGCGGCAGGTCTGAACCACACACGAAATGCCCATCCTAGTCTCAGAAATGCGGCCCAGGTGGGAGGATCCAGGAGCCTCCCCGGCGGGTGTGCCCAGAGGCCCTGGAATCTGGGGTCCTGGCTGGCGGGCTCGGGAGGAAGCTGCCTGCTCCCACTCGCGGCTCCACCACTTCCTCCGTGGCCAGGAGGGAGTCCTCTGGGCCTCACTCTCCTTGTGTGAAAAGCAGAGGCCACAATGGTGCCACCACAGGGAGGCAGAGGCGGTCCTGTGGGCAGAGTGAGTGGTGTGCTTGTGCTCATCAAATACCAGCTGCCACGAGGCAGACACGGCCACAAGGTCCCGTTTTCCTCAGACGGCCTAACCACGGTTGCTTCTAAAGGCGCCCGTTCTGTCTGCTCCCACATGAGCTCGTGTGCATACCGTCTGCCCAGACCCACGCTTGACAAGTGCGCCCCTCAGACCTGGGCCTCCCTGAGCAGCTGCTCTGAAGTGGGGTGGCCTTCTGGCCCCTGGCGAGAAGCCCTTTCCGGAATCACTGATACAAAATCCGAGAGGATTAGTGAGCTAGAATTTAGGTTTCGAGGAAATGTTCAGACAGAAGCATGGGAAAAGTGATAGAAAGGGAAATACAGAAAAAAAATTAGAGAGATATGAGGCATGGTGGAAAAATTTAACAGCCCTAGAAGGAAAGCAGTGGATAAGCCGGGAGCAATACTTGAGATGTAATAGCCGAGCATTTCCAAATTGACAAAAGACGTCAAGCCACAGATTCAAGAAATTCTAAGAATCCCAATCAAGAAGAATAAAAAGAAGATTGCACCTGGGCATATCATTGCCAAAACAGCAAAAACCAAAGTCAAAGAGAAAATCTTAAAAGTAGCCAGTGAAAAAGACACAATTACTTTAAATGGAGTGAGAGCAGAACAAAGATGGCCTCTCAAAAGACATGATGGAAGCCAGAGACGATATTCAAAGAACAGAAGGAAAACTATGGAGAGCCTCTAATTTCATAGTAAGTTAAATACACTTCAAAAATGAACATGAAATAATGATGTTTTCAAGTCAACAAAAGCTGTCAGTGGTCCCACTGACACCCACACTAAAAGAAACAAAAAGAAACACTGGAGATAGTTCATTAGATAGGAGAAAAATTATTCTAGATGAAGGTAGTAATGTAGGAATAAAGAGTGCCCGAATAAGCAAACAAGTAAATGCAATTAAATAAATGTTGACAGTTTAAAATAATAATAATTTTATGGGGTTTAAAACACACGCAGAATAAAAATAAAAGCAGTGCAAAAGTCAGGATAGGGTTTATGGAGTTAAAATATAAGGTCCTTCTATTGCCTAGGAAGCGACGAGTGAAAAAAATATAGTAAACTCTAAAAAGTCAAGGATGCATGTTGGAATTCCTAGAATAACTATGAAAAGATAAATGACTGAATGCATAATTAACAAGCTATAAGAAGGAAAAGGAAATAGTTAAGATATTTGAATAATCAAGTCAAAAGGCAAGAAAGGAGAAAAAGAGAACAAAGAACGGGTGGGGCAAATAGAAAATAAACAGTAACATGGTAAATTTAAGCTCAAATAGATCAGTAATTGTACTAAATGTAAATGAACTAAATACTCCAATGAAAAGAACAATTGCCAGATTGGATTTAAAAAAAAAAATCCAACTATATGCTACTTTTAAGAGACTCATTGTAAATTTAAAGACACAAGAAGATTGAAAGTAAAAGGATTGGAAAAAGATGGCATTCAAATGAACACAATACAGAAAAAAGGAAGGAAAAGGGAAGGAAAGAAGGCGGTGCAGTTAAACTAATATCAGACAGAAAGTTGAGCAGCCTTCATTATGTTATCAATATTGGCCTTAGGAGTTAAAAGGGACATTTCAAAATAATAAAAGGGTAATTCCAGCAGTAAGATATGAAATCCTAAATTTGCACTCACCTGATAACATAGCCTCAAAAGATATAAAGTAAATTTGGCAACCTAATGGATTAAGGACTATTGTATAGGACAGAGGAACCAGCAACTAATGGCTGCCAGAAAGTAAATGGGGTTTCGCTGAGAAGACCTTCAAGCTGGGTCTTCAGACATGAGTAGGAGTTTTCTAGGTCGAAATGACGGCAAGAATAATAATAACTGCTAGATCCTCATTTCTTTACCTACCCCATTTCACTCAACTCTTGCAACAACCCTGCGATTCAGGCTCCATTAGATCCCCAGCAGATAAATAAGGACACTGAGGCCAAAAGAGCTCCAGTAAATTGACTAAGATGATGAAGCAAATGATCGATGAATCCAGGATTTGGACTGATCTGTTCGCTTCCAAAGCTGGGATGCTTTGCCTCTAGGCCGCCCTGTCTCACGTGCAGAAGCATCATATTTGTTTGCTTTAGTCTCTTGTCTGACTTGTGTCTGAAGTGTTTATTTGAGGAAGACAAGTAGTTGAGCATCCTTGATTGTAATGTTCCCAATCCTAATATATCTATATCTGTATATAGATATTGCAGGTTGTAGATAGAGATATAGACACAGATGTAGATACACAGTCATATATAGATATATGCATATAGATATATATAACAAAAATTCTGCCAATGAGAACTTAGAGATCAGTTAACAGGTGGCGTGAACAGAAGTCTTATCTCAGATTTGAGCGGAGCCCTGCAGCCCAGCCCAGAATACTGGCGTGCCTACTGCCACCTAGTGGCAGTGCATAATAATTACAGGGAGAGGGTAAGAGGAAAGGTTCTACGTGAATGCAGTGACTGAAAACCTGAGGCCATAAGAGGATGGGAGACATGGAACCCTGGCATCAAGTCGTTCAATAAATATTTGTCAAATGAATAGATCATTGCCAAGCTATTCTGTCAGCCGCTTTTGATTCCCGGTCTCCACGATTTCCTTTCCCCCTCATTTTAAAAGTAAAATAATGTTCCCTTGATTTTAGAAATTAAAGAGAAAAATAGCAGTCATCCCTGGCTTCGGTACTCAGTTTCCAGAATGAATTCTGGTTAATGATCTTAGTGCTTTCTTTACATCTTACTTTTTAAGAAAAAAAAATCACATTAAAACAAAATAGAAGTGATACCTGCTCATTATAAAGAATTTACAACATGCTGAAAATCCCCAAGATGGACGTGAGAAACCAGCCTCAGTCCCCCCAGCCGGAAATAACCATGGGCATTAGGTGAGCATCATTTCGGGCAACTTACATGCAAATACACAAACAGAAGGATGGGTGAGGAGCAGATGGGTAGAAAGACTTTTATAAAACCATGAAAATCATATACTGGATACTATTCTTACTTAATTTTACTCGAATTTAACAAAGGAAAAAGAAAGGGAAGCTAATGGAATTTCTGGATTCATAAACATAGTTCCTCTATACAAGAGATATTTTCAGTAAAATATCCCTCTACGTTTAAGAGAAGAAATGATGGGGACATTAAAAGGTTGACGTCATTATGATTTTTCGCAAAGACGTATTATCCTTTCTGTTGTGTAGACTGACTTCTTGCTGTGAAACATGAGTTCATGAGCGTGCGGTTTTGAGAATATGGAAGTCCTTTCGACCAGCTGCTAAGTATCGGCTGCTGGACTCTGTCCACAGTGCTCTGCATCCCAGCTATCCTGATCCACCGCCAGGAGCAGCCCCAGCCCCGTCTCCCCAGGATCCAGGGCGGCAGGGTAAATGGAACTCTGGACCCTTCCCCAGGACCGCCTTCAACCCCCTGGGTGTGGAGCACAGGCACACCTGCAGGCGGCGG
Organism: Potos flavus; assembly: GCA_028534135.1. NCBI lineage: Eukaryota > Metazoa > Chordata > Mammalia > Carnivora > Procyonidae > Potos > Potos flavus. Next base: position 167,710,036 of record CM052900.1, on the reverse strand, counting down.
GAAAGGAGTGAGCTCTGCTCAGGCTCGACCCCGCACCTGGCCGTGCGCCCAGGTTCTCATGCTGAAGATCTTCCCCCATCCTGTGAGAGGGGCTTTCTCTCCCCACGCCCCAACCCTGCTTACAGGTGAGGACACTAAGGCTTAGCAGAGCATGTGCTTGCCTGAGACCCTCCCGTCCCCTCCAGGTACAGCCTGGACGTGAACTCAGGTCTGTCTCATGCCGAAGTCTTTGCTCGTTCAGCCCAGCCTCCGAGGACACCCCATCCTGTGCGGAGAGGGCAGGGAAGTCAGGAGCTGCCCCGGGAAGGGGCTGGGCGTGTGAGCTCAGCTCCCTTTTGGAGACAAAGCCCTTGAAATGTGACTCGGCACCTTTATGTCGCTGAGCGCAGCAGGGCCAGGGACGGGAAGACTCTGAGTACGTGAGTAAAGGGGCTTTGGAGAACATGAGCCCCTTGGAGCCAGAGTGGCCTGAGTTGGAGGCCCGGCGCTGCCGCTTATCCCTGGGGCCTCGGACAGATCACTGTCCTCCCAGAGGGGTTTGTCCTCCTCGTCCTCGTCCTCACCGTCCACACTTTATCTTCACACTGAGTTCAGCCAGACCCCGTCACTCTCACATTTTCAGTGACCTCCAGCAGCAGCAGTGGATACCAACCCTGGGAGTCCGTCGGAACCAGCCGGAATCTTTCTAACCGTGGCCTGTGGATCTGAATCCAGAGCCCAAAGCTGTGCCCTTGGTGAGCAAGTCCAAGGTCATTGGCCCAGAGGAAAATCTGCAAGCCCCTTGCCCGGCATCTAGGCACTTTGTGATTCTGGTTTCCACCTTCATCCAGCCTGATCCCTTGCTAACCCCCAGCCCCACACCCATACTTCTTTTGCCCCAGACTCCTCCTGGCACCTCGATCACATTCACATTGGAGTTCACACTCATCTTGCTGCCTGGACCATTCTCCCCCGACCCACTTTCTTTCTGACAAACTCCTACTCACCCTTCAAGGCCCCATTCAAAGGTCACCTCCTCTGTGAAGCCCTCCTTGACTGCTCCCACAGCCATACTTCTACACCACATTCTTCTTCGGTGGCATGGTGGGTATGTGGTCCTTGTGCCTGTCTCCCTGTTAGTCCGGCAGCTTTCAGGGGGCATGGGGCTGACACAGAGTAATGAAGGAATGAATGTGCAAATTAATAAATCCACGGCCACCTTTGGGTGTGGAGCCTAGCTCATAGGACATGTTCCCAAGGTGGATTGAGGGCCGAGTGGAAGACAGAGTTTCTGGGGCTTTGTCACAACTGCCCAGCAGTGTAGAAGTTTCCAGGGGAGGCGGAGACCTTGGGGTCATCGGATATTTCTTTTCTTTTCTTCTACAAATATGTATATAATATATGCTGTTGGTAAAAATCCAAATAATCACGAACTGTGCAAAGCAAGCTGTTCACGCAGCCGGCCCTCCTCCATACCCACAGAGGCCGAGGCCTCCCCTGCCGGGGTATTGATTTTCAGTGGAAAGTTTGGTTTCTCCCCACCCTGGACCTGGGGCCCCGCATGTAGGGGACGCCCTCAAGGGGACGGCTCAGGAACCTCTGTCCCCTGCCCTCCAGCTGTCGGCCAGCCCCGCAACTGAGGGCTTCCGAGCACAACCTGCTCGGTTGCACAACCGGCTGGGGCCGGCCGGTCTGCCTGCAGCTGTGCCTCCCTGACCCTGTGTCTCTAAGCCCTCCTCCTAGCTGCCTGCGTGGTCGTGGGGGCTGCCGGAGGCCCGGACACGTGTTCATCCTTCCGCCACCTGCAGCCGATCCTGTGACTGGCCTTGGAACAGGGCTGCCGGAGCTCCTGGTCCTGGACGGGTTGGATGGGTAGACGAGACCCCCGGACCCACCAGAGCCTCGGGTTCCTCCTTCCCTCCTCTCCTTCTTCCCTCTCTCCCCCCTTCCTTCCTCCCTTCCTCCCTCCCTCCTTCTCTCGCTCCCTCCCTCCCTTTCCTCCTTCCTTCCTTCCTGCCTTCCTTTCTTCCTCCCTCCCTCCTCTCCTTCTTCCCTCTCTCCCCCTTCCTTCCTCCCTTCCTCCCTCCCTCCTTCTCTCGCTCCCTCCTTCCCTTTCCTCCTTCCTTCCTTCCTTCCTTCCTGCCTTCCCTAACTCCCTCCCTCTCACCCTCCTTCCTTCCCTCCCTCCCTCCTTCCTTCCCACACATTCTCTGAGCACCCACTCTGGACCCAGAGAGCCAAGCCCCATGAGCTGGGACCCCCAGGAAGGAGACTGTCATAGGCCAGGAGGCCGACAGGCCACAAAGGGCGGAGGTCTGTGCTGGGAAGCGTGCGGACCGCAGGACCAATGTGCCCGGGGCAGTGTGAGTGGGGGAGGATAACCAGGTACACTTAGATCTCATCAGCTCCCTCCGTCCTTCCCTTTCTTCATCTGCATTTACTGAGCAACTGTCTGTTCCGGCCTCGGGACACCGGGTAGAAAGAAGTTCGCATCCCTAAGACCTCACGGCCCCATGAGGGCACAAGCGGCGGGGGCAGGTGCAGAATGCAGGGGGAGGCTTCCCGGTGGGGCCGCCTGTGAAGGGTGAGGAAGGGCTGACCCGGTGGAGGGAACTGCATGCTCGGAGGCGCAGAGGCAGGAGAGCAGCGGCTGCTGTGGGAGCTGCCAACAGACAGCCCCTCACTAGGGGGAGGCAGCGGCTGGAGCCCTTGCTCTAGGAAGCCAGCCCCGGCTGGGCCGGGGTCCCCTGACTCATTTCCTGGCCCCTTGGCCTCTGTGACCTCCTTTGCTCCCGGCTGTCCGGGAGGAAGCAGCACGGGCTGCTGGCTGCACAAAGGGAGGCTTTGACTTTGGAGAAAGGGAGTGAGGAAGGAGGGGCGAGTGGTGTGTGTATATTTTTGGATGCAGCTCAGGAATCTGCTCGTCTTTCTCCTCCTCCGACGCCATGGCAACCAGGCCGGCAGCTGGGGGAGCTCCCTGCAGGGGAGTTGCTTAGCCGAGGGGGCGGGCGGGGCTCTGCTCCAAGCCTCAGTGTCGGCATCTGCAGTGTGGGGAGAGGGACCAGCTTGGGCAGGACAGGGCTCCCCGGGAGCAGATGCCCAGGCAGGGTTCGTGAGGTAAGGGAGGGGGCAGGGGAGCCTCCTGGAGGGCCTGTGGTCCCCTTCCGTTTGGCCAGGCCGCCGGGGAGTCCTGGAGCCCAGTGGCCCATCAGAGGTGGCCTGCACCTCTCCCGAAGTTGGTGGCCTCCCCACCCTCAGTCCCTGCCCAGGAGCACCCAGGGGAGTCCGGACTGTGCCAGAGCAGGGAGCCGGGGCATGGCGGGCCCCTGTAGCTGTGGGTCTGAGTGGGGGGGGGTCTTGTGGCCGCCCCACCGCCCAAACCCTCCCCTGCCAAGGTACTGGGGCTTTGCCGTTTCCAGGACTCAGTCACAGCAGAGGAGGGGATGGGGAAGGAGGGGACAGCCCCGTGTTTGTGTCCTGGGGCTGCTGTGACAAATGACCACAAATTAGCTTAAAAAACAGGAAATGCCCTCCCACAGTCTGGAAGCAGGCTCTGAAATCAAGGTGTCCATGAGGCCGGACTCGCTGTGAGACCTGGGGGAGGGTGCTGCCCTCCTCTTCCAGCTTCAGGTGCCCCGGTCCTCCCCGGCTGTGGCTGCATCCCTCAGTCTCGGCCTCGGTCTCCACGGGGCCTCCTCCCGTGTCTCCGTGAGTCCCCCCTCCTCCTACAAGGACACCGATCCCTAGATACAGGGACCGCCCTGCTCCCACCTGACCTCATCGTAACAATGACATCTGCAAACATGCTTTTCCCAAATGAGGCCACATTCCGAGGTTTTGGGTGATCACGAATTTTGGGGGGACACTTCAACCCGCTACAGCCTGTTGGGCAGCCGGGTGGGGGAGCTGGCCCCGCGGTGATCAGGGGGCCCAGAGGGTGGGATGGGGGGGTCAGTGCTGAGGGAGAAGCAGCAAAAGGAAGGTGGGACTGAGCCAGAAGATCATTGTCCCTGTTCCCTGCCTCCCACCCAGCCTCCCCACACACAAGCGTGCACACACATGCACAAGCATACACATACACACTCACATACATGCAGGGCAAGGTCATGTCCCTGAGTTTGCCCGCCATGGCCCCGGGGTCCTGCTGTCCCCTCAGGCTCCTCCTAGGACCCAGTGCCTGCAGACAGTCCTGCCCAGCAATCCTGGGCAGGAGGTGGGCAGTGGAGCGAGACTCCTGTCTGGGCCGCACTCTGCCAGGGCCTCAGTTGTCCTCATCGGGGAAATGATGCTGCTGGGGGTGACTTCAGCATTGGGCCCGTGGGGGTGTGCCCTCCAAGGTGGGATGGGCCCTCTCTGCCCCGGCAGGAATGGAGATGAGATGGGAGTGGGGGGCCCAGCTCCTGGGCTGAGGGCAGAGCCTCAGGAAAGTCCTGCATGGGTAGGGGGGGCCTTCCTGGTCCCTGGGCCTCCTGGGCTCTGCTGGCTGTCACCACAGGCACCCCTCACAGCTGCACGCACCCTCACACGGACCCTCACTTGCTCTCACTCACAAGCACACACTTTTTCTTACACACCCCTGCTCACACACTCGGCTACACACACCCGCACTGACCCCTCCTTGCAGCCACTCACGCCAGACCCTCCACCCAGCAAGTGTGCAAACAGCGCCTTCCAGGATGCCAGGTCTCCCTTCCCCCTCTCCCCTCCTCTCCTCTCCCTTCCTCCTCTCCTCTCCTCTCCCCTCCCCTCCCCCCCTTCCCCTCCCCTCTTCCTCCTCTCCGTCTGGGCCTCCCTGCCCCAGTTTCTGGATTGTCCCAGTGGAACTCGGAGAACAGGGAGTCCCAGCCCATCCCACCACTTCCCTTCTCCTGCCCTTTCCTGGAAGCTTTGGAAACCGGGAGAAGGAGGCCAGGACAGAAGGAGGATGGAAGCCCAGTGGAGCTGAGCACGGAGCTGGGCAGAGACACAGCCCAGCACACGGCGGGGCCTCAGGGGTCCAGCTTCTGCCCTCCAGACCCTGCCGGGGCCTAGTTCATTTAGGGAGGGGGGAGCACCCCAGCTTCTAAACAGGCGTCCCCACCCTCCCCACACCCAGCTCCTCCTGCACAGATGCCCCGCATCTGTCCCAGGGTCCCAGTTCCCCTTCGGTGACAATGTGACAGTAGCACCTCCCCCCACCGTGTCTGCCGTGTCGGCCTCGAGGCCCACAGCTGTCCTGTGTGTGGGTGGCACAGCTTCTGCGTCCTGTGAGATCCTCTCCTTTGCTCCTGTGCAGCGAGGGGGTGGCCTGGTGGAGGATGGCCTATGGAAGCCCAGACCCAGGGCCCGCTCTGGCACCCACCTCCGAACCGTACTTTCCCAGCACATGGGGGCTCCGTCTGGGTCGTACTGAGCTCATGTCTGGCAGAAAATAGAGGCTTAGCCCCCGAGGGCATCATTCCTGAGCACACAACTTCATCTGATGCATGGAAAGCGGCCCCATGTCTCAGGCAAGGAGGGCTGGTTGGCCTCTCCCAGTCCCTCCACTGTGCCAAGTGTTTCAACCTCAGGGCCTTTGCACTGCTGTCTCCTATGCTGGATCTCTGTTCCCCTTGCCATGCGCCTCAGTGATTCCTTGGTGTTCTTCCAATCTCAGCCCGATGTCACCTCCTTGGAGAGCCCTTCCCCCACCCTGCGCCCCAGCCCCCTCACAGAATCCAGTGACCTGCCAGGAGGCCCTTGGAGCAATGGGTCCAATGTATTCGGGCACTTGCTGGTTTTCTGCCTGTCCGCTCTGCTGCCTGTGACTTCCCTGAGAGCAGGAGTGAGGCCTCCCTTGTCACCAGGCCCAGCGCAACATCTGGGACATGGCAGGTACTCAGTGAATAGATAGGACCTATTGCGCACAGGGCTGAGGGCTTCCAGACCACAGGTCTCTGGCCAGAGTGGGGCCAAAGGCTGTCTCCAGACTCCGCCATCTGGAGGGGACCGAGTGGGTCAGGCCAAATGGACGGGGCTGGGCTGGAGTCTCTGGGAAGGACACAGCAGGTCACAGCCTGTGGGGCGGAGCCAAGCCGTAAGGCCCAGAAGCACGTGAGCCAGTGGGCCGGGGGCGGGAAGGGCCCTGAAAGGGCTTAGTGGCCAGAGGCTGGAGCGTGGGGCCCCCACAGCACACAGAACATCTGGGGTGGGACCCACGGTCACTACTGTTTGCAGATTGTCCGCTCTCCCAGCAGCTGCGGCCCCGGGGGCGTGGGGGCAAGTCAGGGGGTTGAGCTCTGGCCAACCTGGTCCGATCCCCACCCCACCCCTTACTGACCATGTGCCTGAGGCTCCATGACCCCAATACCACCGTGCGTCTCTGGGGACGTCCCCACAGGCCCGAGAGCGGACCGCCCCGCCGCTCACTCTCCATCCGACTCCCGCTGGGCTACGCACGTGCGAGGGTTCGCCCGTCCAACACTGCGCTTTGGAAACGAGAACAAATCGCGAACATCTCATAAATAACGAGAGTCGGCATTTATTAATGAAAGTTCAAAATAAGGACGTGATTTTGAAATGATGTCTAGACATCACAGTTCTTTTCCTTCCAGAAGCACGCGCGAAAGTGTTCCCGGGGAGAGCACCCCCCTCGCTCCCAGGGAGGTCTCTCCAGGATCCATCAACTTGCCAAGAGGACGGCAGGCCGTCGGAGTCACCTTCTGGGCCCCGAGTGTCACTCCCCTTTGCTCAGCCTCCCCCAGCCCGGGACCTGGAGACCAGGGAGTGCCGGGGGCGCCGAGGGACCCTTCCATGGCAGGCTCGGGGCGCGGAAGCTCTCCCTCCTTGCCCAGAGGGGTCGACCGAGAAGCAGCAGACCAGGAGGTGAAGGAAGGAGCTCGTGGGGACTTAGTTCCGGGCTTTATACGGGGAAATGTAACATTGCATAAAAATCAACTTGTGTTGTTGGGTTCGGACACCCGGGTCACCGAGGTTCCAGTGTTACGTGGTGACAACCAGCCTCCGAGGGGACCTCCAGTGACCACGCGTCCTGGGACTCACACCCTGAAGTGTCCCCCTGTCAGGGGCAGGCCGACCCGTGGGACCCAAGGCTGGGGTGGAAATGAATGACTTTTGGCACCCAGCCGCCACGGGCGCGTGGCTTCCGTCTTGCGCCCCAGACCACGGCTCCGGGGGAAGGCAGCACCGCGGTGAGGATGCTCGGGCACTGGGATGGAGAGTCCCAGGCTGTGAGGACAGCGGCGGGAGCGGGACAGCCTGGCCGAGGACATGTCCGCTGGCTCAAGCCTTCAGAGAGCGCGGCCTGAGCGGCTGCCTTGACTGCAACAGCGGGAGAGACCTGGGGCCAGGAGCAGCCAGCCGGGATCCCGGGTCCTCAGAGGGAGGACGGGAGTGTTCCCTGTGGGGGACTCCGTCACCCAGCGGTAGCCAGCTAGCACATGCATGTTTGATACGCCTTTTCCTTTCAGGCTCCCCTCGTTCTGAGAAAGCCGACCCTGAGCAGCGCTCCGGTGGGGAGCCCCGGCTCCTGCCCCTGCTCCCGACGGAAAGCTGCCGCCCTCCTTCCTTCTGATTTCAGGTGGATCAGAACGGTGGCTCCGAGCCCGGGAACACGGAGTAATGGGTTCAGGGCTGGCCGCTCTGCAGAGCCCGTGTGGTCTGATCTCAGGGAGCGGAGTGAGAGGAGGAACTGAGGCACAGGGTACCACGTTGGCCACCGCCGTGCACACCCGGGTTCCATCCTGCGGTCGCTCTCGGAGAGCCTGTGAAGGGATCCCAGAACTGTCTGTGGGGGAGCGTTTATCCACTGGCTTCTCCCCTGGCCGAGTGGTCAGGCGCGGCCGTGTGGGCATGACTGCTTAGGTGTGGAGCTGCCCCCAAAGGTGTCCCACCCGGGGAGAAGCCTTGGGGAGGACGCAAGTGGGGTGTAGCCTGGGCCCAGGAAAGTGGCCAGAAGGTGACCCTCCAAGTGGGCGCCTGCACAGAGCTGGTCACCCCAGTGTGCCTGACATGGAGTGGGGCAGAGGAGATATGATTTGGCATCAGGACCAGTTCGATCCAGGGGCCTGTCGGCCCCACCCCCACCCTGCTGTGGAACAGGTCCTGGCAAATGACCCTAAGACACAGGTTTGCTCGTTCTCCTCACAGGAGCTCTCCTTTTACACAACTCTGCTGAAAGAATGTGTTTAAATATTTTATACGGCAAAGAAAACACCAGGGGAACATGGCCCAGTGAATTCTCTCATGGTATAGCTTAATTAAGTGATTTCAAATGCCTACTGTGGAGAAGGCCCCATAAGTTTCCACTTTGAACCAACTCTGACCTCTCGGTAGTGGCAGCCTGAGGGTTGGGTTAAGAAGGCTTCTGCGGCCATGCACAGGCTCCGTGGGCAGAGTGCTGGGTCCATGGTGATGACAGGCATGGGCAAGGGTGCGGCAGCCCCGCGGCCATTTGCACACTGCGGTAGGCTGGGTCAGGGTCCCCAAGGATATCCGGGTCCCAATCTCCAAAACGTGTGAATGTTACCTGCTCTGCAAGAGAGACTTAGCCCATGTGATTCAGTTAAGGATCTTGAAATGGGAGGAGAATGCTGCAATGTCTGGATGGGCCCTGAATGCAGTCTCGAGTGTCCTAAGAGGGAAGCAGGGTGAGAGTTGATGCGGACAGAAGGCAAGGCTCACTCTGCGGGCACTGAAGACGCGGGACAGCCCCGGGGAGGCAGCTCCGCACGCTGGAAAAGGCAGGGAACGGACTCTCCCCAGAGTCTCTGGAGCGCTCGTCCCGCCAACATTGTGGATTTGGTCCCTGGACCCACGCGCAGACTTGAGGCCCCCAGAACAGCGAGAGAACGACCCTGGGTTGTTTTAGGCCACGAGACTGCCGTAGCTTGTTACAAGGGCCCGGGAAGGAATACGCACACTGTCCCTGCTTCTTCCCGCCCCTTGGGGAGGACCCGCTCCCCACTCCCCCTGCATTTACTGAGCATTCCCTGGGCCCATCCGCCCGGCCCCTGTCAGCTCCCACCGCTGCCCGACACGCGGCACACACCCGGCAGGGGAGGCCGGCAGGCACAGGGTGCAGACGCGGGGGGTGGAGGGGGCCTCGGCCGCCCAGAAGGGCCTTCGGTACGTGGAGTCTGAGTGACATTGTCGCCGGACATCCCGGCGGTGAGCGGAGACGCTGGACCAGCAACACGGGTCCTGCAACACGTATGACGTGTCTGGTGAGAAATGTCCCTCTGTCCACAGCGGGAGGTGGGGTCACCCGGTGGCCTCTAGTGGCCTCTGTTTCCGAGGTGCCGTCTTCCTCGGAAGCTCTCTCAGCTCTCCCCCCACGCCCATCCACGCTCCCCTTGCCGAAGCCCTTCCTGAAAATCGTGTCCTGCGGGGACGGTGATGGTACTGTCTGCAGAGGAGACACGGACGGCGGTGGCCCCATCCAGAGGTCCAGAGCGGGGCCCTCGGCAGCCCGGGCGGGGCTCACGGGGAGGATGGCGAGGCGGTGCCCTTGGGGTGGGGGTCCCACACCTCACCCCACGCTCCTGGGAGGAGCAGCCATGGCCCACTGTACAGGCGAGGCCCCTCAGCACAGAGAGGGCCAGTGATTTCCTCGAGGGCACACAGCAGGAAAGGGGCAGAGCTGGGAATGGAAGCTGCCCTGCCCAGGGCCGTGACTCCTTTCCCGGTGACCTCTGGGTAAGTGTCCTGTCGCCCTGCGGCAGCCTGCCTGGTCCCCCGCCAGCTGTGTGTGTGACCGCGCCTCAGCCACGGGGAAGAGCGCCGTCCCATTACAGCGCACGGTGTCCCACTAACCACTCAGGTTCAGAAACCATATGGTCCCGGGTCACAGCAGGCCTTGGCCCAACAAGGGGACCTCCTCATTGCAGCTTCTGGGCATCCGCTCTCCTTGTCCCCTCCCATCCCTCCAGGCTGGTGACACATTGTATGGGGCGGGGGCCCCGTCTCCCCAGCTACGGCTTAGAATGCACAGCACCATTCTCTATTCTTTGCTTCCACCTGCCTGCCTTCTTCGCAGTTGTTTTTTTTTTTAACTTCAAAAAGAAAATGGATTCAGCATTCTGCAAACCACCCATCAGACTTCCTGCATGAACTTGATGAGAAACGAACGTGGGATCCTCACGGATCCCAGCTCCCAGCACCGCCCCACCTCTCCACAGCTTCGCTTGCCCCCGGGGGCCCCGGCCCAGGGCATAGCACCCCCCGAGGCTCCCCTGCAGCCCCAGGTACCCTGCTGAACCCTGAACCCCGTGTTGTCACCAGCCTCCCAAGTCCTGCCCATGGCTGGGGTCCTCAAGCCACTCTGGGAGGGAAAGGCAAGTGGGGAGCTGCGGTCGACACAAGCACAAATGCTGGCGTCGAGTCAGAGCTCACATGAGCTGCTGGAGGTCACTGCCAGCAGCAGTGTGACCCGCGGGGAGGGGTGCTCCCGGGCCACCAGGTCTCAGGGCCAGGGCAGAGTCACCACGGGGTAGGATATGACATTGGTCAGGAAAGCTGGGCCCAGGGGATCTACCCATGTGCCTTTCAACTTGAGGGTGGGAGCATTGCTTTAGCCATTCCTGGGGAGATGGGATTTCTTGAAAAGGAAGAAAGAGGCTTCTGGGGAAAGACGCAAACTCCACAGGACCAGAAGGCTGTCTTGGGGATGTGTGCTTTGCGGAAGCAGTGCCGTGTCTGGAAAATTCTGGGGCTGCATTGTTACCCCAACCTGGGTTTGAGTCTTCATTCTGCCGCTCGCCGGTGTGTGGCCCTGGGCAAGCGTCCGCAACAGTCCTCGCCTGTGAAACGGTGACTCGCTGACTCGCACTGTCTCAGGAGTTGGGGTACGGCAGTGAGCAGCGCTCGGGATGCTGAATTTTCACCAAACCCTGCAACGCACACACTGTCTCCCTTCTCAGATAGGAAAGCAGGTTCCAGAAACCGAACGTCTTTTGCCTGGGGCCGCACAGGAGATAAGTTACTTTACGTGATTTCTTGCTCTGTAATAAGACAGCCCTAAACTCGGTGGCTTAAAACCTTTCATAATCATGTTATTTTGTTCCCGAGCCTGCCTTTCGGCAGGACTCAGCGGGGAAGGCGGGTCTGTGCTCCGTGGCGTCAGCCTGGGCAGCTGGATGGGGGCCCGCCTCGCGGACGGCGTGATCCCCACCACCAGGCTGGCTCTGGCTCGGCCCGGAGCCTATGTCGTGGGCGTCCTCCCGGTAGGGAAGCCTGGTTCCCAGAGCAAGTGCTCCAGGAGACAAGAACCCACCTCTCCCTAAAACCCCAGGCCCAGAAATAAGCACGACGTCACTTCCGCCGTATTCTATTGATCAAGCAGTTGTGGGGCCTGGCTCTCAAGGAAAGGACATCAGAGAACTTATGGTCATCTTTCGGCTACCGTAGTGACCAAGCCAGGATTCAGACCTAGAGCTTCCTGATGTCTTCACGCCCTCCGGTGCAGAGACCCTGGAGAGACCGGTAAGCTCCTGCTGGCAGAACTGTGCCCAGGACTGACCTGTCCGGCCGGCTGGGCCACCTCACATTTACCCAAGCTAGAAGAAGCTAGATTTGAAGACTGGGCATCTCCCAGCTCGGGCCAGGGCGAGGGTCCGCCGGCCCCAGAGGTCTGGTGTGGTCCCACTCCTTCCTTCCGGGAGCCGCTACTCCCAGCTCCACCCACACGGTTCCCAGGGACCTTCTGCCCTTTCGCACAACCCCGTCCCTGGCCACAGCAGAACCCGTCTGGGCTGGGCGTCTGCCCCATGTGGGGCCTGTGGCTTTCTTCTGTGGAACTTCATACCTGCACTGGGAGTTGAAGAGGCCACATTTACTGCCACATGGAGAACAGGTGCAGGAGAGAGGGAGGGAGGAAGCCAGGGGCCGAGAGGAGCAGAGAGGATGGAGAGATAGACAGACAGGGTCCTGATGGCTTTCCATGCCCTGACTTCAGTTTCAGGGGGCAGGTGCATGGCCACCCATGGAGGGGGCGCTCCTGGAGCTTCCTGCAAAACTGCCCTTTGCAGATTTCCGTCTCCGGTCACCAGGAGAGGCCTGAGCGAGGCTCTCGAACCTGCTGGAGCCTCCCGCCCGGACCGCTAGTCCTTCCCCACCCCACGGCTGCCGGGAAGGTTCCACGCGCAGACCTGCCCTCGTGAGTCCCCTGCGTTCAGCTCTACAGCAGTTCTCTTCTGTGCCCTCCTTCCCGTGAAGCCCCTCTGAACGACTGGGCCTCTGGGCCTCCAGTCATGCAGTTCCCTCTGCAGGAAGTCCCTTCCTCTCCTTCTCTGCTGTTAAGTTGTCCTTATCCATCGTTCCCGCCTAATCGGGAAGCCGGGGCCGCTTCCACCAGGCACAGGGCACGGTGGTCAGAGTGTGGGTGTTACCGCATCACCTGGGTTCTCGTCCCAGCTCTGCCACGGACCTGCTGTGTGACCTCAGGCAAGCTCCTAAACCTCTCTGTGGCTGGGTTTCCTCACACGTGACATGGGCTGCAGGAAGGATCATGTGAGTTAAACGTGCCTGGGCCTGGAAGTCTTTACCAGCAGAGCCCTGTGGCCTCCCCCGACCCCACGGCTGGGCTGGCATCACCTGAGGCCCAGTGAGACACCCGGGGACGGTGACCCCCGCTGGAGGCGGAAACCTGTGTCGCCAAGCGCTTTCCCCGGGGCCCGTCCCCAGGCTGGCTCGGTGCACAGTGTCCCAGCCCAGCCCACCCACTGTGTCCTGGAGCTCTGCTGGGGGACCTGTCGGCAGAGGACAAGGTAGACAGGCCTCCCCTCCAGCGTCCCGGTCCACAGGCGCGGTAGCCAGAACCTGAGGTTTCAAGTCGCTCTGGAGACCCCTGCTGGCCAGTGCCAGTTACTGCAGGTGGCGCGCCCCCGCCCGGTGAGGGCCCACCTAGCCCCGCAGGCAAGGTTACCCCCACTTAGTGCTGCCAGGTCACTCAGCTGGAAACTAGCAGAGTCGGCATGGGGAACCAGGACCGGCTCCCGAGCCCATGGGCTTCCAACACAGAGCGGTCCTATTTTCACTAACCTGGGAGGCTCTGTGGGCTTCTGCACCAACCCCCCACCCCCACACCCCTCCAGCCCCCTGCCGAACGCTCCCATGCCCAAGGCTTCGTCCGCCCTTGGAAAATGCCCTTGGGTCACAGACTTCGCTGGGCATAAAGTCTAGCCGAGCCTGGGCCGGGGCTGCCAGGAGATCCTGGGAGTGGGGGGGGGGGGGGCGCGGAGATAAACGAGGTGCTACCCTGCCCCTGGGGGCCACATTCTGGTGAACAACTTAGGGCAGAAGTCACTTAATAAATGCTTCTTGAGCGAATGCACGACTAAACAAATGTACTCGGCGACTGTCATAGAGCTGCCGAATCCCAGGCCAATCGGCAAACTCTTACTCATCCTTCAGAACCCTGTTCAGGGACACCTCTTGCAGGAAGGAAGCATCTTCCCTTCCGGGAGGTCTCTCACATTTACTTTAGGGCGGACCGTGGCGGACATGTTAAGTTGGGTACAAAGCACTATGAGATATGGGGGTTGGGGGCACATACTTGAAGAAGCAGCCGTTGGAGGGAGGAGGGGGGTGGGGCTCAGGGAAGGTTTCCTGGAGGAAAAGGAGGCTCTTGAGGCGAGCCTGGAAGGGTGAGATTGCACTGGGACAGGGGAAGTGATGCTGGGGAAGGGAGAGTGTAAGCGTGAGTCACCTTGGGACCTCTAACAAAGTGCCACGAATTCGGTGGCTTGGAGCGACAGGAACATATTGTCCCGCAGCTCTGGAGGCCGGAAGTCTGGAATCAAGCTGTTGGCAGGGCCGCGCTCTCCCAGAAGCCTCTAGGGGAGGATCCTTCGTTGCCTCTTCCTGGCCTCGGGTGGTTGGCAGCGGTCGCTGGTGCTCCTTGGCTCATAGACCCCCCTCCAATCTCTGTCCAAATGTCCCTCTTTTAAGGACAGCAGTCACTGGGTTAGGACCCACCCCGTTCCAGTCTGACCTCATCCGAACTTGCTTCCATCTGCAAAGATCCTATATCCCGATAAGGTTGTGTTCCCAGGTACCAGGGATGAAGACTCGAACATATCTTCACTGGGGGACGCGATTCGACCCTCAGCAGGAAGTAAAGTTGACTCGTTCCTGTTTGGGAAGTGGGGAGGGTGGTTCCGTTTGGGGAGAGCTGAAGGGGAGGGACCAGGCACTGAAGATGCTGGAGACCTAAGTGGGGCGATGCAGAGGGCGTGGCCGCCCTGGGGGTTGGGGCGTGGGAGGGAGGGGGGGTCGGCTGGGAGGCCGGAGAGGTGGCGTGGGATCCCAGCAGCCCCAGGGTGGGGCTCTGACTCAGGCCCAGTTGGCCCCCCTTCCCTGCCAGCCCCCAGGGGGCTGCTGTCATCAGCTCGGGGTCACAGCCCAGAAATGGGCTCAGGAAGACAGGCCCATCGGCTCAGGGGTGTGTAGCTGGCAGGTGCTGGGCTGAGCTTTGCATCAGGTCCTCACCGTCTGCCACCAAACCGCGAACCCAGTGTGGTTGCTCCGGGCAGTTCTGCAGAAGGGGACGTTTTTACGTGTGATTCGTGGATCTGTGCACGTTCGCCGCCTTTGCTCCTGGAGACGATGTCTGGGAACCGCGGTCGCTCCCGGTTAGCATCTCACCACTTTGTTCATTCCCCTTGGAGGCGTCACATGTGGGCGGGTTGTTTTTAAACTTCCTGCTTTGGGGTTTTGTCTCTAGGGCTGAACTTTGAAGGGCGGTGCTTGGTGAGGAGGGGGCTGGCCTGGCCGGGCCCACGGCACACACCAGCTCCCCGAAACCTCCTGAGCCCCACCAGGGATTCCGATACCAAGTGGCAGGGGTGGGATAAGCGCCGGCGTCCGCTGGACGCTCAGGCTGGTGCTCATGGGTCCTCACCCCTACAGGGGGTCTGTGAACCGTCCCCCCTCCTGTGAGCATCCAGGGAGAGCTCCCGACTGTGAAACCCTCGAGACCCCTGGGCCTCGCTATGGAAAGCGGTATGGAGATTTCCCGAAAAATTAAACAGAATTAACACACGATCCAGCAATCCTGCTTCTGAGTGGAAACCTGAAATAATTAAAAGCACACACTTGAAGAGATATTTGTCTGCCCATGATCATAGCAACTTTATTCACAACAGTCGAGGGCTGGTGTCTGAGGGTCCACAGACGGACCACAAACGGGAGCACAAAATACGGCGTATAGACACACTACGGAATTTTACTCAGCTTTAAAAAGGAAAGAAATTTTCATTGACTTGTACACCCGAAACTAATATAACACTGTATGTTAATTATACTGGAATGTTTAAGAAAGTTTATTTATTTAAGTAGTCTCTATACCCAACCTGGGGCTCAAATCCACAACCCCAAGATCAAGAGCCATGTACCCTCTGACTGAGCAGGCCAGGCACCCCTAATTATACTGGAACTTTTTTTTTTAAGATTTTATTTATTTATTTGAAGCGACAGAGAGAATATGAGCAGGGGGAGGGTCAGAGGGAGAAGCAGACTTCCCACTGAGCAGGGAGCCCGACATGGGGCTCGGTCCCAGGACCCTGAGATCACGACCTGAGCCGAAGGCAGACGCTTCACCGACTGGGCCCCCTGGGGGCCCTTCCGGACAATGAGTAACCCTGGAGGACAGTGGGCTGAGAGAAGCCAGACGCAAAAGGAAAAATAGGGCCCGATGCGCTTACTTGAGAGAACTGGAGGGACAGAGGGCTGAGCGGAGCCGGGGGTTGGCGCCTGGGCAGGAGGTGGCAGGGAGTTCCTGTTGGTGGGGACGGGCGTCAGACTGGGGAGACAGAAAAGTTCTGGAGGTGGATGGTGGTGATGGCTGCACGGTAATTCAAATTTATGTAATACCGTTGAATCCATACACTTAAAAACGGTGAAAATTGTAAATTTCCTGTGATGTGTATTTTATCACAATAATGATAAAAAAAGAATCCTTGCTGTTCAAAACCTTATCTTCCGCTGACTGTTCCCGAGGCTCACGGTGGGGCGCCGGGCCCTCCCACCAGCAAAGCATAAGGGCTCCGATCCCTCCGTGTTTCCTACGACACTCCGTATCATCTGTCTCTTTGAATAAGCCAGTCCCATGGACTGAATCGTGTCCCCCCGAATTCATGTGTTGAAGCCCTAACCCCCCAGGGAAATTGTGTTTGGGGATAGGGAGGTCCTTAAGTTTAAACCAGGTCATAAGGGTGAGCCCTACCCCCACAGGACAGAAGAGACAGCAGACTCCTCTTTGTGTGTGTGTGTGTGTGCGCGCACGCGTGCGTGCGTGCTCGTGCACGTGAGCATGCACTGAGGGAAGGGCATGCGAGGACACCTCGAGAAGATGGCCGTCTGCACACTGGGACGAGAGGCCTTGCCAGAAACCAATCCTCGTAATGTCCTGATCTCAACCTTCCAGCTTGCAGGACTGTGCGAAATAAGTTCCTGCTGTTTAGGCCCCCGGTGTGTGATGTTTGTCATGTCAGCTGAGCTGGCCGATACAAGTTGCATCTCATTTCGGTTTTGATTTGCCCTTCTCTGTTGGCTAGTGGTTCTGAGCACCTTCTCATATGCTGGTTGCCACTGGTATGTCTTCTTAGAAGTACCATTTATTCAGATCCTTTGCCCATTGTTAAATAGGATTAAATTAAATTTGCCTTTTTATTTTTGAGTTTAAGTGTTCTTCATATGTTCTGGATATAAGTTCTTTATCAGATGTATTATGTATTAAGATGAAATATTCTTTCCCGTTCTGTGGACTGTCTTTTTACTTTCTTGATGGTGTCCCTTGAAAAACAAAAGTTTTTGCTTTTAATGAAATCCAATTTGCTTGTTATTTTTTTCTGTTGTCTGAGCTTTTCGGGTCATATCTAAAACCATTGCCTAGTCCAGAGTCACGAAGATGAACTCCTATGTTTTCTTCTAAGAGTTTTATAGCTTATCCCTTAGATTTAGATCTTCTATCCATTGTGAGCTAATTCTTGTGCGTGGTGTGAGGTAGGGGTCCTAACTTCATTCATTTGCATATGGATATCCAGTTGTCCCAGTACCGTTTGCTGAAAAAATTATTCTTCCTCCTTTATAAAAAATCAGTTGACCATAAATGTGAGGGCTTATTTCTGGACCCTCAATTCTGTTTCATCGACCTATTTCCCATCCTTATGGCAAACCACACAGACTCCAACGACCACAGTTCATAGTAACTTGTGAAAAGAGTCTGAGTTTTCCAACTTTGTTCTTTTTTCCAGATTGTTTCAGCTTTTCTGGGTCCCTTCAATTTCCATGTGAAATTTTGGGTCAGCTTGTCAATTTCTGCACAGAAGGTAACTCTAGGGCGATGTGAATCCCCAGCCGCTTCTGACTCTCTGCAGGTGTAGACAAAGCAGGATCCAGTAGCCCAAGGTCTCATTCACTCTGGGATTTTGGTAGAGATTGCATAGTGTCTGCACATGAACTTGGAGAAGGGTTGCTGTCTTAACAATGTTAAGTGTTCTGATCCATCAACATGGCAATGCTGGTTTTCAATATATATTTTTTTGAGTCAGTGAAAGTCGCATATGGTGAAAATTTTAAAAAGAAGGTACAGAAGGTGACAAGGAAAAGTAAGTCATTTGCTCTGTCCCCAGCTTCCGGGAGCCTCCGCGGAGGCAGCCACCACTATCAGACTCATGGTGCTCTCCAGGGGCAGCAACGACAGTCTGTGTCCTGACCTCTGTTTGGCCCACATGGTAGGTCTATGCTCACGGCTTTGCACTTGCTTCCTTCCCTTAACGATCGTAGTAGAAGGCATGGGTGCTCTGCCCACCACTCCTCAGCCTTTGTGAGTGTCTCCATGCACCCCTCTTTCAGTTTGGTTTTGGGGTGCTCTCTATCTCCAGGGCCGGCATCTGAAGCTCTTACCTGAAGGACTGACCTTGGGCTACTAAAGTGAGTGTTGTCTACACATGCAGAGTCAGAAGCAGCTGGGGATTCACATCTCCCTAGAGCATTCCTTAGCCAATGACCGAGGTGGGAGAGAACCGATGGCCTGCTCTCTTGCCTCCTTCCCTCGGCTGGAACAGAAGGGACCCTCCAGAGTCCCCTGCGGGATCAGCACCGCCCTCTCCACGGGGCCTGCAAGGGCTCCCTGCTTGCGGGAACCCTCACTTAGGGAGTGCCGCGGGGCGCTCGAGCTAAGACGGGAACTCTGGGTCGGTTCCTAAGGACCCCGCTCACTTCTTACGACCGTACAGCATTCGTGACTTCCATTGTATTTGTCTGACCCTATGTGATGATTCAACAGATAACCTCAAATGGACGCCCACTTGCCCTCTCTCACCTGTGTGCATGGACCCGTTTAGAAAAAATGCCTGGAGGTAGAGTGGCCGGGTCAAAGGGTCAGTGTTGCTGCATCACCCCCTACAGACGCTGCAGTAGTTCATGTCCCAGAGAAATCTGGAGGGACAAGCAGGCAGAGACGGTTTTGTTCTGGGGGAGACAAGGCCTGGCCCCGTTTTTCCGGTTCCCGCTAGGGGGCGCACACACCACGCTGTAGGAAGGGCGGGGAGGTCTCCCGGTTCCGGATTTGGGGAAGGTGAGGTGGGGAGCCCGGACTGTCAGCGCAGGAGGGATGCACTTAGCGTCTGCATGAGGAAACAGAGGCACAGGGAGGAGACGGGCGCGCACCGCCCACTAGCGCCCCAAAGCTCTCCTAACGCTCTGCACCCCACAAGCTGCCGCCTCTCCCGAAGTGCCCTCCATGGCCCTGAGGTCAACCTTGACTCCCCAGTGCCCTGTCCCAGGACATGCTGTAGGAGGGCACTACGTGCTGCCGAGTGAGTGAATGACTGTGGGGGGGGGGGCTCCAAACAGCGATGGTGAAGATCAGGGTGAGCCGTGCTCCCATCCTGGGGCTGCCTGAACTCAGGCGGGGGGCTCCGAGGGGCCTTGTCCCCACCTTTCATCCCCCCTGACTGGTCGTGGTGCTTTTAATGTGCTAGTTAATGTCACTGCGAGCAGTGAAACATGAACATTGAAATTTCACATCGTTGGTTTGTTGAATAGTAGATAAGATTAATACTGCTAATAGAATACAACCTTGAATTTTGTCGTTCATCTTTATGTTGTGGGATGCCGGGTTCGAGTGCGGACTCACCCAAACGGCACAGACCGTATTCCGTGGGTCGTCCGTGCAAATGCGTGCTGTTCTCACCCGCAGAGCGGGAACCTGCACAAACCACTCAGTCTCTGTGTCACTGGGCAGGTGCCCGTTCCCTGATCCTCCACGGAAGTGGGCCGTGGCTCAATGGGCTTCCCTGGTGCTCCCTGCAGTCCCCCCGAAGCCCCACGCACAGGGGCCCGCCAGCGCTCACGCGGCGCCACCAGCAGCAGGACCGGCACAGAGGACACAGGCAAAGGGCAGGCAGCAGAGACAGGCTGGCAGTGGAGCTGGGGTCAGGCAGGAGGGAGAAGTGGGGACAGACGGTCCTCTGGGCACAGGGTGGGGCCACCCACCAGAAGAGCGAGCCGCCCCGAGAGCCTGGACACGTGGGTCCTGCTGCACTCCCTTCGCAGAGTCGGGCGGCGCCCGCTGCTGGGGGGCAGAGCCGAGAGCCAGCCCTGGGCTGTGGGCTCAGCCCCACTCCTGGCCCAGGACCCTCCCGTCCTCCCGCTCCCCGGGCCAGCTTCAGGGACGCGGGAAGTGGCCCTTCTTGGGCGCCTCTGCCGCAGACAGTAACAAGTATCGGCAAAGCCTTGCTTCGCCCTGGGAACAGCAGGG
This sequence comes from Potos flavus, assembly GCA_028534135.1. Taxonomy (NCBI): domain Eukaryota; kingdom Metazoa; phylum Chordata; class Mammalia; order Carnivora; family Procyonidae; genus Potos; species Potos flavus. Next base: position 167,690,316 of record CM052900.1, on the reverse strand, counting down.
CGGGGAAAGGGAAGGAAATGAAGCTGCCCTGAGTGCAGGCAGGGACCAAGCCGCGGGACGGCAGCAGTCACTTCTCACCACTGGCCGAGGGCTCCGCCATCAGCCCACGTCACAGGTGGGGAAACCGAGGCCCCTGGAGTGAAGTGAGCGGCTCTGGAGCCCTGGGTCCCTCGCGCCCCACAGTCCTGTGTCCCCTCCTGGAACAGACCCATTGCCCCAGCGGTGTGATAAGCAGGTGGCATGAGCGAGGGAAGAAAAGTCCCCCCAGCTCCCCACGGCGTGGTTCCTTCCAGACCCTCTGTGCGTCTCGGCCACCTGCAGATGTCACGTTGGCCGTTGTGACCCTCGGGGCCTCGTAGGGCTGCTGTTGCCCCAAACCCCTTCATTCCCTGCGGCCACGCCAGGTGTGCAGTGACGAGGTTTTGAAATCTCTGTGGTTCTTTGTTTCCCACATTAAAAATTGTATGTAATTATTGCAAAAAACTGTAAAAATAGGCAAAAAGAAAGAAAAACTGTCCCTTGGCAGCGCCCATCCTTTGTTCATCTGCTCATTCGGCGGCTATTTACTGAGCACCTACCGTGTGCCCAGGTCACCAAACACACACGTGCATTTACAGAGGAGGGCCAACTCGGGACCTCAGTATCTCTCATCTACGCACCCCCCCACATGTCACGGTGTGGGGCGCCTGGGCGGCTCGGTCGGTGGAGTGGCTGACTCTTGGTTTCCGCTCAGGTCTCATGATCTCAGGGTCACAGGATCGAGCCCCACATCGGGCTCCTCGCTCAGCAGGGAGTCTGCTTGAGACTCTCTCCCTCCTCCGCCCCTCCCCGTCACGTGCTCTCTCTCACACTCCCTCTCTCTCTCTAAAATAAATAAATACCATTTTTTAAATAAAAGAGTATCTTCTCTTTTTTCTTTCTATTTATTTCTTTTTAAAGATTTAGTTATTTATTGGGGGGGAGGAGCAGAGGGAGAGGGAGAGAGAATCTCAAGCCGACTCCCTGCTGAGTGTGGAACCCGATGCAGCGCTCGGTCCCATGACCCTGAGATTACGCCTGAGCCAAAATCAAGAGTCGAATGCTTTTTTTTTTAAAGATTTTATTTATTTATTTGACAGAGAGAGAGATCACAAGTAGGCAGAGAGGCAGGCAGAGAGAGAGGGGGAAGCAGGCTCCCCGCTGAGCAGAGCCCGATGCGGGGCTCGATCCCGAGATCATGACCAGAGCCGAAGGCAGAGGCTTTAACTCACTGAGCCACCCAGGCGCCCCAATAAACAAATCTTTAAAGAAAAAAGAGCATGTCATGGTGTGGCCGTCTACACTGGGGTATATCAAAACAGCGTGCCTCCAGGCATCTCCCCCTGTGCGCCATTTAGACGGGCAGGGAGGGCGTGCCACCTTGCCCTGCCAGGCCCCCCCGGGTGCAACCCCTTATTGCGGGAGCAGTGGCCGAGCCACTGCGGTGGGTCTGTGGTGCGTAGGGGACAGGGCCCTGGCTCCCACTCTGGGCCTTCCCAACTGAGCCTCCCTGCGGGGCACACTTCTCGTGCCTGTGCTTGCCCTGGAAGGGCCCCTCATCGTCCCT
>CM052900.1:167660290-167688231 GCA_028534135.1 Potos flavus | reverse complement strand
AGGGGTCAGGGAGAGGCCACAGCTGGCAGGGAAGGGGCCGGGCCGCGGCCGCGGCTGCAGGTGCTCGGACGGCACAGCGAAGGCCAAAAGCGCGGCGGTAACTAGCCTTCCGTGGTCTGTTTCAGGTGTTGGATACCTACATGTTTCACTCTTTCCTTAAAGCCCGGCTCAGCAGAAGGATGGACGCCTTCGCCCAGATGGACCTCGACACGCAGTCCAAAGAGGACAGGTGCGGTCAGCGGTGCATGCGCACGACTCTGGGGACCAGTCGAGTAGCATGCACTTATTTGGGGGGATGAATGATACATCTGACCAGAAAATCTCACACTTAGAAACATATACCACATTGGGCTTGTCCCCAAGAGTTTCTGTTTGGGGGGAGGGGGACACCGAGCACGGTGTGCATGCCCTGCCATCCACCTTCTTCCCTCTCCTGCCGCATCGCCGCTGCCCCCCATGCTGTTCCAGCTCTTCCCACACTGTTCCCGATAGACCTTGTTTATCTGTGTCCCTTCCGGGGAACGGTCTGTCCTCCAGCCGCTGGCTCCACCGGGGGAGATTCAGACGCGGCGCTCCCGCTGTTTTCCACTCGCGTGCGGGAAGAGCGGGCAGCGGGGGTCGCGTGGAGAAGAGGCTTCGGCGCTGAGACGTATTCTGCAGCCGTAATGGTATCTATGAGGTGTTGCTTTTCTCCGACCCCAGATTAAACGGGATGCTGGCAAGTCCAAGAAGACCAACCATCGAGAAGGTGGCCTCACGGAAATTCTCGCCCCTGCACGTCGCCCACAGGCGAATGGTGGTCAGCATGCCCAACCTGCAGGACATCGTCATTCCCGAGCTGCCTGCCCGGAACTCGTCACTTCGCCAAGTGGACACCATGGGCTGCGGAAGTGGCAGCATAGGTGATAAACCGGCCCCCATCCTGGCGCTGCTCCCACCGCTGGGCTCTGACGGGCGAGTCGCTGAGCGCAGCGGGGTCTGTCTCAGTGCAGGAGAGTGCGGGGTTTTGTTTTGTTTTGTTTTTGTTCTCATTTCTGCAGTTTGTTTTAAATATTTTTAGATTGATTATTTTGCAAACTTGTTCGTTATGGAAAAGGCTTTCTTACCCATGTTTTCATCTGCCAGCCACGTGCTGCAACTAGCGGCTCTGCACGGTTTCCGTGTCACTCACGTACGTGCATGCCTGTGTGCACGTGTAAAACACCGTGAGCTGGGGGCGGGGGGGAGGTCCCATGGCCGCTGCCTCCGGCTGAGGCCCCCAGTACTAGGTGCTGCACCCCGATGACTGCACCGGGCCGAGCGGCGGGCTGAGTGAGGGGCGCACCCAGCCGGCCACAGTGCGGGCCATGTCTCCAAGAGAAAAGCCCTCGATGACAGAGCAGGCGTCCTGGAGGCACCTGCCGGGTCTGACTCCCCTCGCCGCGGCGTTCGGGCTGTGTGAGCCTGGGCAGGTAGCTTCACCTCTCTGGGCCTGTAGTTCCTCTTTTGTCAAACCCAGGGATGCTTTTCACCCCTGGCTGTGCTCACTCCACTGTGGGGAGGCGCTCTGCCCTCTCTGCCCTCTGAACCTTCCCCTGGAGCCCCCACCCCTCCCAGGCCCCTCCCTCTCCTTCGGGTTCACGGCTGAGACGCCACCTCAGTGGCCTACCACTGAGTGGCCTACCCACACGACGCCTGGTCCTGGTCCCCTGGTGCCACGTGAGGGGCACTTCGATGAATCAGTGGGAGACGCACCTGGATTAGGTTGGCTCTGGGCACCTGGGACGCGTGAAGCCTCAGTTTGCACGTCTGCACGATGGGGTCGATGGCAATGGCCGTCTCACAGAGTGGCCATCCAGCCGAATGACACCAGCAGTGTGTGGGGCTTGGAGCCGCCCCGCGGTGTATCTTGGCTTGCATCATCAGCGTACCCCTCCCATGGAGACTCACTACCAGATGTTTCCATTTAGTGCTAGCGTTTTAGCAAATAAAATTATTCCGTATTCTCAGGGTGCCATCGAAGGGGGGGGCATCTAGCTCGGGGGCACGTGGAGCTTCCTGAGAGGCACAGAGGTTCTCGCTTGACGTTGCACCCAGGGCCCAGAAATGTTGACCCAGACGAGGTGTCGGGGACCCGGGTCTGTTCCTCGGGTCTGCTGATGGCGTGCGTGTTTCCTCTCGGCTCTAGTTCTGAGTGCGAATCCGAAGCCGACGTACACGTTCAAGATCCCAGAGATCCACTTCCCGCTGGTGAGCCAGTGCGTGCAGGCCTACTACGCGGACTGCGTCGCCCTGCTGAGCAAGGCCATGAGCCTCCTGGCCCCTGACAGCTCCGCGCTCCTGGCCCGGTACTTCTACCTCCGCGGCGCAGTGCACCTGATGCACGGGCAGCTGCTGGACGCCCTCCTGGACTTCCAGAGTCTCTACAAGACAGACGTCCGTATCTTTCCCGCCGATCTCGTGCGGAGGGCGGTGCGGTCCCTGTCGGGCCCCCAGCGCGCCCAGGCCGAGCGGGTACCTGAGCTGCGGCGGCTCATCAGCGAGGTGGTGGACAAGCCCGGGGAGGCCCCGAAGCCGGACGACCGCGTGAAGAACTTCGAGCTGCCCAAGAAGCACATGCAACTGGACGATTTCGTGAGGAGGGTTCAGGAGTCGGGCATCGTGAAGGACACCAACATCATACACCGGCTGTTCGAGGCGCTGACCGTGGGTAAGAGGCCGGCCGGGGCCCAGACGGCGGGGCAGAAGCACGTGGGGAGGAGTCCATTACCTGCGCCGCAGGCCCCCGCGGGGGGAGGGCTCTACCGGATGCGGGCAGTCACAGGACCCGGGGGGAAGGGATGAGAGGCTGCCCTAGGGTCTAGGGGAGCGTGAGCGGAGACCCCGAGGCCGCGGCAGACTCACTCCTGTCCCGCGGCCCCGCTCACTGCACCATCCCCCCGGGGGCAGGAACGTTTCACACGACCCGACGGCACAGACGGGCGTGCTGCCTTGTCCCGAGTGTACTGTCGCTTCCTGGTTCGTTTGGGACCTTTCTGCCCCCTGCAAAGGGACCACCATCCCCAACTTCATCTGCTCCTCCTACCGTGTCTTTCCGTGTTTACTGAACACGGTACGTGGGTGCGTGTGGTTTTAAATGACACGACGCGTGCATCCTGCTGTATTAGTCTGTGGTCGCTCGTTACTCAGCCTTCCGTCATCATGACTCACCGTCTGGTTTATTCACCGGACCTGCCGATGGCGGCGTAGTGGGAGCAGGGCACGGGGCACATGTGTGGCCGTCGGGTGGCGTCCAGGCCTCTTACTTTCCCAGATACTGACCTAGTGAGTGTCACCATGCCCGCTTCTGTATGTGGTTGTGCGCGGGTCTCCTGGGGACTCGTGCCGAGAAGCCCAGTCTGGGCGCGGGGACTGCCATCCTGACAGTGAGCTGCCTCCTTGCCCTCAGGGGCGGCATGGCCCATGACACCCCCACGTCGCCATCCCCGCCCCCACGTCTCCATCCCCGTCCCAGATGGTCGGCCGGTCTGATGAGCGTCCGCTCGCATGCTCAGAGCTGCTCTGGTGTCTTCTGTGCGTTTCTGCATCAGGATGTTCGTCTTTCCTTATGGCGTGCGGGAGCGCCTCGTGTCCCCCGCAGCCTGGCAGCATCTCTCCCGGGTCTCGTCTGGGCCCCCGTGGGCGGGCTCGGCCGGCTGGGTCCAGGGGGGACAGGTGCTCGCAGAGAGCCCCGGGCAGCGGTGCTCGGGGGCTGCCGGGAAGGGAGAGTGCAGGCCCCCATGACTCGGAGCCTCCCAGGGGAGACCCTGCCCCTTCCCTTTGGGTGGCCTTTATGAGGACACCAGGCCAGCCGGTTCAGCGGCAAGCCCCGAGATATGGCGGACAGCCGCTGGTGTTACTGTTCTTGGGGAACGAGATGCCCAGGCTGTGCCCGGCTGCTCCTGGACGTCACCAGCTCCCCTAGTGTGGCCTCACGGCACGACACGCTGATGGCCCCGGGCAGCGCTGTTCTCCCGGCGGGAAGAACAGGGTCTGTCCCCACACCTGTGGCCAGAAGCGTGTCCCATAACACGTAGCAGCCTGGGAAGCATGGTGTAATGGCTGGACCCGTGGACAGTGTCCAGCATTCCCAGACTTATGCTAGCAGGGACACAGAGGATGCCCGGGGGGCCATCAGCAGACATGGCCCACGCTGCTGGTCACTTTGTTCCATTCACATCACAGAATTCATTAATGGTCTCGACTCTGGGACGTGAGTTGCAGTGCAGGCAACACCAGGGGGACGTTTTGGCCTAATGGCCGCATGTTAGAAAAGCTCTGTGAACTCGAAGTTGAATATTAGCATCTCGGAACGAATTGCTGTGGTCTGAGAACACAGCTGAGATTTTGTTCAGAAGGTTCCTGTTGCAACCTTGTCATCACACGTGTTAATAGATGTTTCAGAGTCTGGTGTTGACACTGCAGGACCGGTAGCTGCCCCCGACGGGCCACAGGGCAGAGAGGTGGACGTGGGCGCAATGGGGGGCGTGCGGGTGACGGGGCACGCGAAGGAACTGCCGGCGTTTCTGGGCGGGACTGGGGACAGGAGAAGCTGTCAGCACGGGCGCGTGCAGGAGCCGTGGTGGTGTGTGGCGGCCCCCGGTGTGCACGGCGGGCGTGTGTGGCCCTCACGGATGTGCGCAGTGTCTGCAGGCCTACACTGTGCAGTTCCGCTGCGGCCCCGGAGGGTGTGGTGGCCGAGGCTGCAGACGGCTGCGGGGACGGCTCGGTTAGGCCAGGCTCACGGGTGGCCGTGATCGCCAAGTCCCCGGGGACTGTCCCCTGACACCGCGTTCTGGGGCTGGAGCGGGGACGTGGCTGCCCTGGACCTTTCCCGTGTCTTTTGTCCATTTCAGATCCGGCCTCCAGCGGGGCTGGTGGGGAGGGCACGGCGGGAAGGTACAGCCACCCACACGCACAGCCGAGGCCCGGCTCCACACCCACCCTGCCAGCAACGCTTTTCCTCCCCGTGCCTCGGTTTCCTGATTTGTGAACAGCCTGCCAACAGTGCCGGCCTCCTGAGGGGGTGGGAGGATCGAAGGGGACCCCGTGTCGTGTGGAGTAGTGAGGGAGGGAAATGTGAGTGCAGCTTGGCAGTTGCCTGGCCGGGACACCCGCCTTGGTGGGGAAGGGAGCATGTGAGATGTTTGATCTGGGTCTCGCGTAGGGTGCGTAGGAGTTTTCTGGTCCAAGCACCCTGGACCGGTGTGTGCAGAGGCACGTGACAGAAGCCAGTTTCGGAATATACTCGGTATGACCAGAATGTGGGAGCGTGAAGGGCCGGGGGCGGCTGGTCCTGGAGGAATTTTGGGCCCGGTGTAGACAAGAAGCCCTGAAGTGTTTGAACGAGAGAGAGGGAGTGCCTACTTGTGTCTTAGGGCATTCCAGGAGCCGAGGGCAGCAGACCGCGAGGGCGTGTGGGAGTTTGTTCCTGTGCAGGACTGGGGGGGGGGTGGCAGGGAGGCCCTGCATGACCGAGGGATGCAAGCAGAGGCAGAACCCGGCCAAGGCAGCAGCAGACACAGGGAAACGTGGGGGTAGAGTGGGCCGCACTTCCTGGCAGTCGGGTGGAGTGGGAATGGGGTGGTCCCATTTCCACTGGAGGGATGAGCAGGTAGGTCCTTTACACAGCTTGCTTGAAGTCCCACCACTAACCAGGAAGGCTGGGCTCCAGACCCGGTCTCTCTTTGACTCCAGAGCGGGTGACTGTTGGGCATTTAGAAAGATTACTGTATCAAGTTCTTTTTGGTTACAAATAATAACTTATTTGCTCACATAACCAAAGAATACTGAGATAGTACTAGCTTCAGGCAAGGCTTGCTCCAGTGATGGAGGAGGGTCACCAAGGATCTGGTCTCTTTAGCATTCGCTTCCTCTGAGGACTAGCTCCCCTCATGGCCCCAGGATGCCTGCCACCGGGTCTAGTGGTGACCCAGGGCTTTGCCACCATGAAAAGTGCCCCGAGAGTCACCGTGGCCACCGGGCTCAGGTCACACGGCGGTCCCCGTCCCCGGGATCGAATGCCCACACTGGGCGCGGGCAGCTGGGGCAGCGGCAGGGGCAGCTGGGGCGAGGGGACCTGGGTGCTGGCGCCACCTGCTGGCCGTTGTGGACAGCGCGCCACGTCTTGGGGGAGGCGGAAGTCTCCCACGCACGGGCTGTGTACGTAGCTCCAAGAAATCTCTCTTCTTTACCCAACCAAGGACACCAGAAACAGATTGACCCAGAAACATTCAAAGATTTCTACAACTGCTGGAAGGCAGCAGAAGCGGAGGCCCAGGAGGTCAGTCTCCCTGTGTCGGCGACGGAGCGGCTGGACAAGAGCGAGTGTGTTTACAAGCTGTCGGGCTCCGTCAAGACGAACCGCGGCGTCGGCAAGATCGCCATGACCCAGAAACGCCTGTTCCTCCTGACAGAAGGGAGGCCGGGCTACGTGGAGATCTGCACCTTTAGGAACATAGAGGTAAGGGTGCCACTGGCCGGCCCGTGCCTTTTGCTGCCTTGAGGGGCCCCTTCGAGCGTGAACGTGGTCCCCTGCCCCCGAGGACACTCAGCTCTGGCCTCATCATCAGCCCTTTGTTTATCTTCGAGAGGCGTGTTGGACGTGTTAACCCAGCTCTGAACACTCCTGGAGATGGGAGAGGCAGGAAGGTGCTGCAGCCGCGGCGAACGTGACCTGTGGGTCCCCCCGGCCCGTCCTCCAGTCCCCCCCACACTTGCTTGCACAGACTGCCTCCCGGACTTGCAAAGAGAGAGAAGCATCTCGGGAGGCAGAGGAGCGAACCCTGCTTGAACCCTGTGGACGAGCGCCTTTGTGCGGCTGTGCCGACGGGTCATGGCCTTGGTCAGCCGGGAAGGCCCGTGAGCTCTCGGACACGGGCCTGGGACCCCGAGCCGCTGGGACCGGTGTCTGACAGCACGGTCACATGGAGGCGCCTCTCTCCGGCTGTCCCTCTCCTCCCACCCGGGACCGGGCTCTGCCTGGGGCCCCCTGCACCGCAGCCCAGCCAGCCCCAGCTCTGCCCCCTCGGTCCCGGGCCTGCCTCCCCGCTCGGCGGCCGCTGCTGAGGCCCCCGGCAGTGCGCGCAGGGCGTGCGTGCGCCCAGGGTGGCGGGGATCTCCAGACCGCCGCTCGGCCGCCTTCCCTCGCTGACCCCAGAGTTCCCACCAGGTGCCATCCCTCTGACCTGCTTCTTCTTTTTTCTGCCTCCACAGGATGTGAGAAGTACCACTGTAGCTTTTCTGCTTCTGAGAATACCCACTTTAAAGATTAAAATGGTGTCCAAGAAAGAAGTGTTTGAAGCTAATCTGAAGACGGAGTGTGACCTGTGGCACCTGATGGTGAAGGAGATGTGGGCCGGGAAGAAGCTGGCTGACGACCACAAGGTCTGGGGATGCGCACGCCCGCTCAGCCCGACCCACGGCTGGTCTCGGGGGCTCGGGCGCGGCCCCGTGCGCACACGTCGTGTTAGACGAGGTCCCTCTAGAGGCACCGGAGATGCCGTGGTTTTCGTGGCCCAGTACATGGCCAGTGGCATCTGGGGACACTGTGCAGGGACAGGGGCTGGACTCCCAGGTCTGAGTTGGGTCTTCGGGCGCTCCCTGCCCCAGGTGTCTCCTCCTCCACCCCCTGGGACTAGGGTTCTGGCAGGGGGCACATCATCCACTAGACTTGCGTTTCCAGCCCAGGGATTTGTGTGTTTTCACTGACTTCGGGCCACATTGGTGGCTTTGCATACGTACAGTGAGGACTGCACAGGTATGAAGGGCCCATGGACAGAGGCCTGGAAGGGGCACTGGTGGGGCAGGAGGTCCGTGTTGTCTAAACAGCGGGTAAGACCGGAAAGCCCACAGCCCCGTGCGCAGAGCGTGGATGGGAACTCACACGGGGGGCAGGGCAGGGGCTGCACAGGGGTGCGTGGCCCACAGTCATCAGGGGGAAGGTGGGGGAGGCAGCCGTTGCCCCAGGGCAAACACTAGTAAGCACAGACACGCACACGGTGGGAGTGCTCCCTTCGTGAGGGAGTCACCGGGGCCTAGACCGCGGCCACGGAGGGAGTCCTTCTGTCTGGAGTGAGGAGGGGGACCAGGTCCTCTCCAGGGTTGGAATGCGCCGTGACTTTCAGACCAGCCATCTGCTTTTACACCCGCTGCTTTATTGTGCACAAACCAGTACAGTCCCACTAGAGCCCGCGGGCCACGGACCGTGTCTGGCTGTTTTCGAGCCCCGGCCACAGAGCTGAGTGGTTGCCACGGAAATCCCAAGGCCCACGGAGCCCGAATGGGTGTCTGGCCCCGTGCAGGACACGTCTGCCAGCCCCTGCTGTGAACGGTCAGCGTTTGTCTTAACTCGGGTGGACAAAAGCAGTCCCGTGACGTCCACTCCTCGCGTCCACCGTCCGAGCCGCCTGGAAAAAACGCGCCTCTTTGAAGGTGTTGTTTGCCGCAACCTCACAAAGGCCGGCAGGCGTTTTGCTGACTGTTGACACGAGCGCCCTTCTCCCGCAGGACCCCCAGTACATCCAGCAGGCACTGACGCACGTCTTGCTGATGGACGCCGTGGTGGGCACGCTGCCGTCGCCTGGCGCCATCTACGCCGCCTCCAAGCTGTCTTACTTCGATAAGATGAAGAACGAAAGTAAGCAAAGCATGTATGCGACAGAGCCGTGGTGCCCCGAGTGTGCCTTCACAGCTTTATCTGGCAGACGTTAGAACCGATCCCGAATGTCTCACTTTTTCCTTTTACACTTTCACATGTGTATTTTTGTGTCACCCACGTCCCTCTCTTCTGTTCCCCGGGCGCTCTGCACCTACCGGGACCCACAGAGGGGCTTCCTGCTCGAGCTCTGAGTTGCATCCCACAAATGTGGGGTGCTATCTGTCGGGGTTTTTAGCTGCCAGCAACGGCTCCCCGGCAGCTGGTTACGTGCGGTAGGGCTCTGTGGACGGCTGCTGAGTGGCTCGTGGCGTCCCCGGTGAGGTCGCCGGAGCGCTGCAGTCAGGAATGCGCCCCCCGGAGAGCAGAGTGCGTGGTCGGTGCGTTGACCGGAGGCCCCCGGGTGGACGGGTCTTTTCTTCCCCCGGATGTGGTCGGTTTCCCCTGATAGGAATTCTCTGATCACCTGCGGGTAGATCTGAATCTGGCTTTCACATTTCGGGAGCCAGACAGAGAGAGGGGGGCGGTGGGCTGTTTTTATTTGGCAGGGGGTGGGTTTTTCAAGTCTAGGAAATAGCAAATGGGTAAGAACAACTTTATGCATCTTTTTAGCTACTTCTGTTGTGTTTCCATTTTTAAATGATCTAAAAGCCAACAGTCTTGTGATTTGCATAAAGGAGAGAATACAGAGGACACTTAACCTCTTACCATCACCCCGAGCCATGGCCGCCCCGTGCTAGGTCCACCAAGAACACCAAGCCCGTGAAACACAGGCGAACCACGTAGGGGTGTTTTTAAGACCATCTCTAGTCCTGTTTGTATGCTCTGTTTTTTAAATCACAGCTTCGCTGAGATGGAATTTACACACCATACTCGGGGAAGGTGTACAACTCCGTGGCTTTAGTGCATTCACAGGCGTGTGCAGCATCAGCAGAGGGAACTTTAGGACATCTTCATCGCCCCAGAAAGAGACCCCGTCCCACTCAGGGGCCACCCCCAGCCCCCAAGCAACCACTGAGCCACTCTCTCTCTCTCTCTCTGGATTTGCCTGTTCTGGGCATTTCTTGGACACGGCTCCTACAGCACGTGTCCTTCTGAGGATGGCTTCTTTCCTTTAGCACGGTGCTTTCAGAGTCTGTCCCTGGAGCAGGTGTCCCGTGTCACTCCTTCCTGGGGCTAATACTCCATCGTGTGGATGGACCCCTTGGTTCACCCGTCATCAGCTGACCGCGTGAGTTGTTCGCACCATTCGGCCGTTGCAGATAATGCTGGGCACACTCGCGGATGGGTTCTGTTTGTGCACGTTGTCATAGCTCCTGGGTCCACAGCTGGGGACTCTGGTTTTTAAAATGTTCTTCCAGATTTAGAAAAAACACATCTAAGTGTTGATTCGTTTTGGTGCATGTCACCCTTTGCCACGCCTGTCGGTAACTGTGGGATCTCTGATGCTTCCTGGTCCCAGAATCCCCCGTCCCGTATCCCAGACCCTCCCCCACACTGTGTCCTGGAACCCGGCCCCCCACCCCCCATCTTTCCTGGGAGCAGGCAAGATGCTCTGGTCACCGCAACCCCAGCAGAAGGGACTGGGAGGGGCTCTTCTCAATGGTCCTAGAAGCAGACGTTGGTGGCTTGTTATTTTTTTCATTAGGAACAAAATCGAACACTCAGTTCAGGTCTTTTATCTCAGTCCTCTGCCAGAGCCTTCTAACTCCTTTACAGACGAGGCACATCGTCGCCTTGGTGGCCACTAACGCCTGCCGGCTCTAACTGTCGTCCTCCCGGTAGCGTATGGTGAAGGCGGGCTATCTAGGCTCAGTGTTCCTGACCCCTCATCACCCACAAGAACTGCTCTCTGGCGAGCAAAGCTTAACAAGGTCAAGGCAGGAAGCCCGGCTTCAGTTAGCAGCCTGGGGGCCGTTCAGGATGGAAGGTCTAAAAATTAAACTTTATGAAATGCTGCACCCCATCCCGGCGGGGAGGCATGGGGGATGCTGGAGACATCTGTGGTTGTGGGGCAGAGCGGGGCGGGGGGGGGGGGGGGAGACTTGCGGCCAGGCTGCTGCTGGCTGGCCCGCGGTGCACGGGTCGGTCCCCACAGCCGCCACAACCACGGCCTGAGATGTCCACGGCGCCCAGGCCGAAGGACTGCTCTCGGGCTGGTTGTCTTGGTTTCGTCTTGAGACTATTTAGTGGCTGAGAAACGGTTTAGGTCTTGTCTGTGGTGCGTGATCAGTGACGGCCGAGTGCAGAGGTCAGGTCACACCGCTCCCCAGCTGGACGTGAGCGGCGTCCCGGTCTCGCACGCAGTCCGCACACAGCAGGGGAGGGAGCCCCCGGAGGGGATGCTCTGCTCTCACGTCTGCCGCCCAGCGTAGGAAGCTCCCGGAGAGAGCAGAGTGCGCAGGCTGGGGGACGACACGCGTCTCCCTGGCCCCGGGTCCGCGACATGAACAGTGCTTGCATTTCAGTGCCCACGGCGGTTCCAAAGACAACGTCGGAGACCCTGAAGCACAAGATAAACCCTTCAGCGGGAGAGACCTCGCCCCATGCCGTGGACGTCTTGTTGTACACCCCGGGTAAGGAGGGCCGCTTGCCCGCTGCTCTTCTCCTCGCTCCAGGGCCCTGGGGCTGTGTCCGAGGTCAGCCGACCCGAAGGGGGACAGGCCGAGACGTAGGGCCCGTGGGGACCCGGTGGGGGGTTTCTGCCTGTTGAGGTGAAGCCCTGAGTGAGGAGGGGAAGCTGGGGGGGGAGCCCGTGGAGACCCCGTGTCGGGGGTGGGGGGGCCGGGCCGGGGGAGCCCGCAGAGACCCCGTGTCGGGGGGGGGGCCGGGCCGGGGGAGCCCGCGGAGACTGATACGAGATGGACACTCCACGGACACTCTGCTCCAACCCAGCTAGTCCTCACGTTGCACAGCACTTTACGGTTTACAAAGCACTTGCACGCACACCCTTTCCTCTGGGGGCACTTGATCCGGGCCTGCTGTGTGAGCGACTGCACCCAGAGTCTCGTCTTAGGAACTGTAGGTATGTTTGCGGTCCGAACCACACGGCTCCTCTTGGTCCCACGCGGCTGGGCGGCCGGCCTCCCGCACGCGCGCCTCCTGGCTCCCCGCAGGCTGCGGCAGAACGAAGGCCGGGCGGGATTGGGCACCGCCGCAGCTCCAAGCAGGAATGAGGATGCCCTTTGTGCAAGCCCTCCTTGTAAAGAATTGCGGCGGGAGGGTTGCTCGCAGGCTCCCGGAGTTGGAAAACAAAGGACTTCGTTCTGGGCAGGAAAGAACCTACGTCGGGGGCTTTGCTTTGGCTCCGACTCCGGAGCCTGCCATGTGCTCCCCTCCGCTCTCCGCGTTCTGACCACACAGTGTCCCCCAGCTCACCGGTGCCAGAAGGACAAATGGCAGCTCGATGGCAAAGCCGTTTCCTGGCAGGCGAGGACCCCGCAAAGTGACAGGCTGGGCGTGAAGGAGGACAGAGCCCAGCGGGACCTCGCCCCACCGGAGACGGACCAGACTCCTCCGGTCAAGGCTCCTTGTCGACTCTGACACCACAGACGGAGACAGTTGTCCTCTGGGGTCTGGATAAATGAGTATTTTTGGACGTCAGTCAGTTTCCTGTACGTTAACACTGAGTGGACCCTGGGCCTGGTGATGGGCTGGTGACTCGAGAACATCTAGAAGGGCCAGACAGGGTATGAAACCACCATGAAGAATGGTGGGGCCCCTCCTCCTGCGGAGCGTCTGCCGGTCTCTGAGAAGCGAGGATCTGAGCAGCGCTTCGGCGGCACCGAGGGGCGAGAGGGACGAGCCCGGTCAGGACCTGCTGAGAAGGGGAGTCCGGGTAAACCCGTTAGCGGGGGCTCCGGGCTCCAGGGCTGCCGAGCGTTTTGAGCCAGCCGTCCGGCACTGCAGCCCCGCCTCAAAGCGCCCCGGTCCCTGGTGGGGTTGAGGAGCATGTGGGGCCGTATCTCCCCAGGGGGGCCCGGAGGCCGGAGAAATGAATACCCCAGGAAGGGCGACACATTTCTGCTCCCTTGGTTGATGCCAGAGGTGACAAGACCGAGCAGGGGTTTGAGGAAAAGACAGTCGTCACCATAAAGGACGCTGGGACATCGTGCATCCCCATGGAAAACGCAAACCTTGGCCACACCTCAGGTCACACACAGTCTGTTCCCAGCGGATGGAAAGGTACGCGGGGAGGAACAGACAAGCGTAAGCGAATGAAGCAGGCAAGCTTCCAGCACCCAGCGTGGAGGGGGGTGTTCTTGACCTTGGGGTAGAGAAGGAAGCCGTACGGAAGCGCTAGCCGGGAAGAGATTGGTGGATTTGACTGTGAAGATTATGGATTTTAAAAAGATGCTTTCCGGGGGCACCTGGGGGGCTCAGTCGGTGAAGCCTCTGCCTTCGGCTCAAGTCATGATCTCGGGGTCCTGGGATGGAGCCCGGCATCGGGCTCCCAGCCCCGCGGAGAGGCTGCTTCTCCCTCTGCCTCTGCTGCTCCCCCTGCCTGTGCTCTCTCACTGGCTCGCTCTCCCAAATAACTAATAAATAAAATCTTAAAAAAAAAAAAAAAAGAACACGTCCGAGAGAGAACAGGGTAGTGCGGACTGGGGTGCTGGTAACGCAGCAGAGCCGATGAGGGGCTCAAGTCAGAGAGAGCGCCACCCAGTTCAGAAGCGAGCAGATGGAACACCTGCCCCCAGGAGATTCCCTCCACGTGGCAACCGGAGCCGTCAGCCGCTGGTGCGGTCAGGGAAAGGCAGAGCAATCCCAGTCCCAAACCCAGAATCTCCACACCGTTAGAGTGGCCAAGATGCAGGACCGACCCCGCCGGGTGCCGCTGAGGACGTGTAGCCAGAGGACGTGCGTGCACCGGGGCCGCCCGCCCGCCCCCCTGCCTCCGGTCCCTGGCACACACCTGCTCCTGGGCCCCTGCTCGGGGGCTGCTCTGCAGGGACCGCGCACCCACCCTGCACACCCCGGCTCGGGGAAGCCGCCCTGCCCGCTGTCCATGTGGTTCTCTGGTCAGGGCCGGCAGGTTCCCCGGGGCACGGCGCCTGGCACGCGCAGGGCAGGCAGCACCCAGGGCATGACGTCACCGGGTTTCCCTTTAAAAACACGTTCCGGTTGCTTCCCTCTTCAGGGCACCTGGACCCAGCAGAAAAGGTGGGGGACGCCCACCCCAAGTTGTGGTGTGCTCTGAACGAGGGCAAAGTGACCGTGTTTGACGCCTCCTCCTGGACGGCTCACCAGCACTGCTTTAAAGTGGGCACTTCTAAGTCGGTGAGTAAACCCCACGTCCTCTGACGCGGCGGCTGCCCAGATCGGGCTGTGGGTTCGGGAAAGACGGACGCGTCCACCTGCCCACGGCGGTGGGATGCACGTCACCCGACAGCATCGCCCCGTTGGCTGGACTAGCCGTAAACCCGTTCTAGCCTGTAAATGTCCGTAAGTCCGTGAGCAGACGGTGCCTTTAGCCGTCCCCCAGCCTGGACCCCGAGCGTGGTTTTCAGCGACGCAGACGCAGGGTCCTGTCTCGTATCTGTGTTCCCGATCCCAAGCAGACACGTGCAGTACTTTCCCATCTTTGGGGTTGGAAAGCAGGTCTTCCATTCCGCGCTGCCTGGTGAGGCGCCCGCCGGCACCAGGGTCCTCGCAGTGGGCCAGCGCCGGCACGTTTCACGTGCACCCCGGTGTCTGCTTCCACACCACCCCCCAACTCGGTACGTTCCCACCGACCGTCTGGTGGGAGGCACCTGCTCGGGACCCTCTGAGCCAATACAGAAGCTGCTGTCCCAGCAGGTGCTGCTGGGGGCGTCCTCACCCCCCCCAACGCGAGAACAATCTAGTGGAGTTAGGGACCTCAGCGTTGAGCATCGCTCACTGTCAACTGTGGCGGCCACGTTCCATCACTTAAAAATAACGTGGCAATCCGGGGCCCAGTCTAAGCTTTCCAAACTGCTGTGAACAGGAGAAATACCGTGAATTCAGGAGCGTATTGCTGGGGGCTGGGCTCATACTTCACTGCGCGAGCAGCAGGCCTCACGTTAGCAAGATCGTAAGAGGCTACTAAATTATTTCCCCCATAGCCACACAGGGAGCCTCAGACGGTAAAGCAACACGATCCGGGATAAAATATTTCCTAAGGTCTAATAATGCTTGAGACCAAACAAAAATTAAGGAAATCATTTGTATTCTAAATTTAATTTTTTTCCTGTTACATCTTAGTTATGTGCATTTCCAAGACTTTTTAATAACAGAATAACTTAAAATCCTAGTTAAAATAAGATCAAAAGCTCGCATTATGAGGCCATCTCTGCTGCCCCCGATCAGGCCAGGTAATAACATTTAAGAAAGCAGTAAATTCTCCCACTTCTGTGAAAACACCTTTGTACTCGTCTGAGATACTATGTCCTGTTTCATGAGAAAGAAACTCGGATAATTATCTCAAAATGCTGCCTCCTCTGAAGCTTGAAGTTCAAAGTAGTTTATCTAAGATCTCTTTGGGCCACTAAAAAAAGACATTTTACTAAAATTATACCAGTTCTCAGGTAGATGCCTCAAAATAAAGGGCTTTTTTCTTTTGATATTTAGGGTTTTTTGTATCAAACTAAGTAAACTTTTTTTTTAAGATTTTATTTATTTATTTGACAGAGAGACAGTGAGAGCAGGAACACAAGCAGGGGGAGGGGCAGAGAGAGAAGCAGACTCCCCGCTGAGCAGAGAGCCCGACGTGGGGCTCGATCCCAGGACTTCATGACCTGAGCCGAAGGCAGATACTTAATGACTGAGCCTCCCAGGCGCCCCAAGAAATGGCTTTTTCAAATGATTAATTCTGAAATTAGTAAGCTAGCATCGTTTTCTAACTTACAGGAATATTTATGGGTAAAATTAAAACTATTAATTTTTAGGGGTGTCTGGGTGATTCAGCCTGCCCCTCCCCCCACTCATGCTCTTGCTCTCACAAATTAAATAAAACTGGGGCGCCTGGGTTAAGTCGGTGAAGCATCTGCCTTCGGCTCAGGTCATGATCCCGGGGTCCTGGGATTGAGCCCCGTATCGGGCTCCCTGCTCAGCGGGGAGCCTGCTTCTCTCTCTCCCTCTGCTTGTGTCTCTCTCTCTGTCAAATAAATAAATAAAATCTTAGGAAAAAACCACATAGCGAGTTTATGCACCAGGCCGTGGACAGACCGTGTCCGGGGCGCAGAGGCGCGGGGCGGGGGGCAGCGAGTGTGGGCTGGGACCGCGGGGCCGACGACCGTGACGGTTGGCGGTGTCTCCTCGGCCCGCGGCAGAACTGCATGGCGCTGGTGGAGCAGAACCAGGTGTGGGTCGGCTCGGAGGACTCGGTCATCTACATCATCAACGTCCACAGCATGTCCTGCAACAAGCAGCTCACCGACCACCGCTGCAGCGTCACAGACCTGGCTGTGCAGAGCGGGACGCCCAGGTACCGCCGGGCTCCGCCGCGGGAAGGACCCTGGGGCTCCTGCGTGGGCGGGGAGCCCCGAGCGGGCAGGGCTCACGGGCACGGTGGGCGACCGCCTGTGGGGGCCGGGCCGGCCGTGTGGAGCGAGGTGGGTCCGTCTCGAGCCCCGTCGGGTGACGTTCGCACTGGTTTCTGGTCGCTCCTGCGGGCCCCCTGCAGGGTGAGCGCTGCGGCGGCCAGCGGCAGTGGTGTCTGGGCGTCTGCCCAACGCCTGCAGGTGCATCGCTCCGGTTCTCTGTCCTCCCACGGTGCTTCCCTTGTAAGGACGCCAGTCACACTGCATTCAGGCCCCACTCTGTTGACCTTGACTCGAATGGCTCCCTAAGGGCCCCGTGTCCCAAGTACGGTTGCACTCTGACGTCCTGGGGGTTAGGACTCCAGCACATCTTTTTGGGGATACAGTTCGGTCCGTAAGGTGTATTTGCTTCATTCACTGTCCTCACCGTGTCCCGCACGTCCGCTCAGAGGCCGGCATCCCTATCTGCTCTTTGCCATGGGTGCCATGCTTAGAACCGGGCCTGGCACACAGCAGGTGCCCCGGGGAGCCTGGAGAACGCGGAGGGTCCCCTTTCCCTCCGGGAAGGACGCAGAGGCTCCGGGAGCAAGGTCACCTACTTCCAGCTGGCAGCCAGCCCCGGGGCGTGGGCACCCCCAGCTCGGCTGCTCTCCTCCATGCCTTGCCCCCTGAGTTTTAGGGGCGCCGTCTGTCCTCAGTTGGGCCCGGCTCAGAACATAAGGCACTGACCTGAAAATCACTCTCGGGAGGTGAAGGGGCCACACATCGCCCCCTCCTGCAGCCGCTGGCGGCCGGCGCTGGGCGGGTTCGTGAACTTGGGCTGGTGCGTGTGCGTGCATGCCCTCGCCCTGTGTCGGGCTCGACTTGACTCAGGGGTCGTGTCACGGTTCTCCAGAGCTGGCAGCAAACGCTGTGGGGCGAGGAGAGGCCCCCAGAAAACCGCCCGTGCCTGCTGCGTGGGTCCCGCCGTGACTCGTTCGGTCCACGTGGATGGTGTGGGCTTGGGCGGAACGGTGAATTCGGCTCTGCGGGGCCAGAGTGTGTTCCAGCCGGACTCACTCGCGTGTCTTCATACCGCCAGCAAGGTGTACTCGGGCAGCACGGACGGGACCGTCCTGGCGTGGAACGCGAGCACCCTGCGAGTGACCAGCAGGTTCCAGCTGCCCGGCGGCAGGCTCTCATCCATCAGCCTGCATGACGGCTGCCTCTGGTGCTGTAAGTCCTCGGTCCCCCGCCGTCCCCGGGCTCCGGAGCCCTGCCCCAGGAAGAGGAGACTGAACGCGAGCTCGCAGCCTCCTTCCTTTGCCGTGCACCTTCCAGCTCAGACTCCTTCTCTGCGCTCGCTGGCTCCCTGCTCCCCTCCTGTGCCGGCGGCTTCTCGGGGCTCCCTCCTCCACGGCGGCCAGGACGCAGGCATCCTTCCTCCTGCTGCCTCTCTCTCTCCTGCTCACCTCTGATCTCGCCGAGCCCTGCTTGGGGCGAGAATGCAGCTCATGCCCCAGGAATCATCACTGCTCTTTCTGGGAGCCCTCTGTGGCCCCGTCACTGTGTGTGTGGCCCACTTCCCCCCCGCCGAGGGCAAGCGGGGCAGGGCCTGCCGGGCACGCCTGCACCCAGATCTCGGGCCGGGAGTGTCTGTGCAGCTCGGCGGGGCATCCTGCCCGGGGTGCGACAGGGATGAGCAGGAGCTGGGCCTGGGGGCGTAGGTCCTGCATCTCTGAGCATCCCAGAGCACAAACGCTGTCTGCACTGGGCCGTGCCAGATGCCAGGGCGATGGTCATGGACGCAGCTTTTTAAACTTGGAGCCTATATGGTAAAATGCATAAACTTGTTTGTTGGCTTTGGACCAAAGCGCACACCGCATCACCACCCAGCGACCCAGCCATTTCCATCACAGCGAGAGGTTCCCCTGTGCCCTGTTCCGGGCAGCGCCCGCCCAGAGGGCACCTGTTGTGGATGCTGCCACCGTGTCGCCTGTCCCCGAGCCTTCCCTGCACGGACACCGTGGCCACGCTGTTCATGAGCCTCGTGTGCTCAAGGCCCCCTGCAATGTTGCTTACGGCTCGCTCCTCTGGGGGAGGTCGATTTGGTTGTACGAATATCCCGCGACATGGTCGTTCGGGGGTTAACCCCGTGTTTACCCCTTAGAGAAGCCGTTGGACTCTCTTCCAAAGCTGTTGCCCCGCGTGGCAGTCCCGCCAGCCGCGTAGACGGGTTCCAAGTCCCCGGCATCTCCACCAAACCCGCTGGCTTTTACCATCGGTGCCCACGTGGCTGTGCATGGCAGCCTCCCACGGTGGCCGCAGTACCTTCCCAGCCACTTGCCGGTGTGCGCGCATGTGGGGTGCAGAAACGTCGGCGCCGACAGCTCGGGCGGGAGCCCGCCATCCCCTGCAACCCCCTCCCTTTCCCACCTGTCCTCCTTTGCTTTCGTTACTCCATCGAAAAGAAGGCAGGAAAGAAGAATTTTTTATATTTCGTTTGCTTTTGTCTGCTTAGCTCTCCATTTTTTGGTTTTACTTTTTCGTGGTTGCTCGAAGGATTGCGATGTGCAGCCCGACGCCCTCACGTGGAACGGAGGCACCTCGCGGCTGTAGCAGCAATTCCGTTTACCTCTTCCTGCCCCTTTGGCTACTGGTGTTAAAAGCAGTATCTCATTTCTACAACTGTGATAAACCTCCGAAAATATTTTTAAAATTTTTGCACGAGTACTGATTTTTGCCCACAGATTTAACCGTTTCTGGGGAGGTTCATGCCTGGTTTCCGTCAAGCATCGCCTCCCCTAGCATTAAGCATTTCTGTTAGTATTTCATATGACCTGAGTCTGCTGTAAGCGAATTCCAGGCTAATGGACTGTACCCCCCCCTCAGTTTAGAACTATCTTTCCATCGTCATGTAGATTTGTTTGTTCCTGATGAGAAGTCTGCCCTCGTTCCTATTGTTCAGATGAACACGTCGTGTCTGGTTTCCGTGGCCGCATGGAAGGGTTGTCTTTGCTTTTCACGAGTCGGGCTGTAGTGTGGTTAGATGTGAAGGTCTTCCTGTCTGTCTCGCTTGTGGTTTACTTTTGTGAGGGGGGAGACTTTTAACCATTATCCCTTCCAGTATTTCTTTTGTCCATTCTCTTTCTCCGTGTCTTCTGGGATTTTGTGTGTGTGTATATTTATGTCTGTGTGTGTATGAATGTGTATATACATACATATTTATATTCTAGAATCATATTAGAGTATAGTGTAAATACATATAACAATATAATAATATTCTAATATATATATTAGGCTATTTGATAATGTCCCCCAGGTTTCAGGCACAGCTATAACTTTTTCCTTCCTTTCCTCTGCTTTAGTTTGGTTAAGACCTGAACCTTTCTTCATCAATGTCCTGTCTGCTCAGTGGACCGGTCCAAATTTTCATTTCAGTCTGAGAAATTTCCGTTTCTCTTCTAAAGTCTTCATGTCCACCCATCCTTTTTCTATCTTCCTGTGAGTTTTTAAATCTATTCATAATTGTCGTCGATGTCCTTCTCTGCCGGATCCTGGATCATCTGTGGGTCTGCTTCTATGTGCTATTTCTTCTGTTGAATTCTAGGTGTAGCCTCGTGTGTCACGTGTGCGGGAGTTCTTGTATCCTGGATGTCGTCGACACATCTAGAACACTCTGGATTATATCCTTTAAGACTATTAGGTTTTGTTCTAGAAGGTCATTAAATTAGTTACTGGCCAATCATTTTAATCCTGTGTAGAGGCTTGGTGTTCAGCTTTTCTGGAGTAAATATGTTTCATTTTTGACCCTAGTCCTGGAGCACATAACACCTCGTTCTGGTGTGTAATCTTTACTTTTATAAGTGTGGCTCTTTTCGGGTCACAAGGGGGTGCCTGAGGTGTGTACAGAGCCTTTCTAGCTAGATGAGCTCCAACTCTGAGCTGTTCCAGTTCTGCCTTTTGTTTACACAAGTTTAGGAGTCAGCCGAGGATTTGAGAATCTATACATATGTTATTGGGCTCCCTTGTTTGTGGGTAGTCCTTCTCTTCCCAGCCACGTTGGCAGCCCCAAACCAGACCCTCGAGCAAGGTGGACTGGGACATAGTGCGAGAACGTTTCTCCCACAGTGTCCCACGGAGAACCGGGAGGCACCCTCAGGGAAAGCCTGGGTGTGCGTGTGCAGGGTAGGAGTTTACTTCTTCGTTCAAGGACCATATGCCTCAGCCTTGGTTGGTCTCCAGAGTGTGTGTGTGTGTGTGTGTGTGTGTGTGTGTGTGTCCACGTCCACCCTGGGTGCATTCTGGGCTAAAGGTGCCTGTTTCGCATAGTGAGGGAGCAAACAGAGGACAGAATCCCTGATATCTGCCAAGTTAATAGAGTAGTTTTCCTTTAACATCGAGAGGAGTGGGGTTTCTTCAGGCAACAGCACGCGCATGCCCGACAAGTGTTGTCGTAAGTCTCCTACAAGCGCAAACCTCGGTCCCTCGTCAGACGTCACCAGCGCAAATGCTGGCAGCAGTTCCCTTAGGGTTCTCCCATTGGGACGTCAGCATGCTCGGAGGCAGGGCCTGGCAGTGAGGGCCGGCCGGGCGGTGCATCCCATTGCTCCCCAGGTGCTTGGAGCCTGGGGGTCTGCGGCCTTCCTCTCCAGTCCAGCAAGGCCACCTCAGACCTTCGCGTCTTCCCCGAGGGCTGCGCGGCCAGGCAATGCGTCTGAGAGCCAGTCGTTTTCTGGGAGGGAGGCAGACCCCGTTCCCACCCACCGTGGTTCAGGCCGCGGCCTTCAGTTCAGCTCCAGGCTTTGCTGCCAGACAACCAGTCACCTTGGGGTCTGTGTCTTTATTTGAAAAGTGAGATCGAATCCCACCCTTCCCCCCGCGGAGCTCGCTAACGGCTACGAGACACGGGAGGCTGGAGCGCTGCCGTCGGGGACAGGAGCCGTCCTCTGTTGCTGTGCTGTTCACGCCCTCTTGAGCCTCGTGCTGCCCTGTGCCCCTTCTTACCGGGCCCCTTCTGGGGATCTGTGTCCAGTGCACTGACGGGGGCCCCGGGGGACCATGCCCCTTATCGGGCCCCTTCTGGGGCTCTGTGTCCAGT
This sequence comes from Potos flavus, assembly GCA_028534135.1. NCBI lineage: Eukaryota > Metazoa > Chordata > Mammalia > Carnivora > Procyonidae > Potos > Potos flavus. Next base: position 167,666,975 of record CM052900.1, on the reverse strand, counting down.
GCACTGAGGGGGGCCCTGGGGGGCAGAAGTGCCTTTCACAGGTGGACACAGTGTTCCTGACCAGCCGCGGCATCACAAGGGCCCCCCCAGTTGGTCCAAGTGGCTAATGGCGTAGCTGGCCGCCGCGCCGTCTGCAGGATGAGGTTTGCTCAGGTGGACCACCCTGACCCGAGCTTAGAAGCAGGAAGGAGAGAGGGGCGGCAGCTCTCGCTTTCCATGACTGAGAACCCAGCTGAGCTTCCAAGTCCTCGGGGTGGCCACGGCCGGGGGGTGTCCGAGGGGCTCGCAGCCCGTCTGGGGCTCCCGTCGCCCTCTGCACCCAGCCGGGGCGCCCCCCGAGGCTGCGCCTGCCTGTCCCCATGTCCGGGGTGCCTCAGCGCTGGGGCAGGGGCGCGGGGCGCCGTTCCAGCGGGACGACCCTCAGCTGCCCGGCCACCTGCGGCCGTCGAGCTGTGGCGGCTCTCGGGTTGCAGATATTCTCAAGTGAGTCACAGACGCAGACACACTTGGTGACGTGTGGCACGGGGGGGAAGGACTGGCTGGGGCTTCGGGGGACAGGAGACTCACAACAACTGGGGCAGGAAGGGTTCCTAACACCGCTGTGTCCTCGCCGGGTCTGCGGGGCGTCGGGAGGTGCGGTGGGCGGCAGGCTCCTCGTCAGTCCCGGCGGGGTGACAGCCACCGGGACTGCGGGGAGCGCTCGGCCGGCGCCGCACCCGCTGGTGGCCCAGGGTGACGTTTGCAGTCGCTTCATCCCTGGGCCCCGGGTGCGCCCCCGGGCCTCACGCTCGGCCCCTCGCTCTGCAGGCACAGGGAACAGTATCGTGGCGGTGACGCTGAGCGGACTCCTTAGTCAAGAACTGAAGATCGGCGAGAGCTTTAAGGAGATCAGCACGTCCTTCCTCAGTTTCCAGCTGCTCCCCGAGGTATCCGTCCCGCAGCGGCGTCGGGGCGGGCTCTCCAGGGCAGAGCGCGGCCGCCAGCCACACGGTGACTTCCGTTTCAGCAGGAGCAGCTCTGGGCGGCCTGTGCCGGCTTCGACAGCATCTACATCTGGAGCCTGAAGGACCTGGCCCGGCGCCCTCAGGCGGTCCACCTCCAGGACTGCTCCGAGGTCAGCTGCATGATCAGGGTGAAGAAGCAGGTAAGGCGGGCTCCAGCTCTCGCCCGGGCCTCGTCCCCTCGCGGCCCGTCCAGGAAGGACTTGGATTTGGGGGTGCACCGTTGCACACCTTCAGGGGTCTCCCTTCCCGGGCCAGGCCGCGTGTGGCCGACGCCCCCTCCGTCTCTCCCTGGCAGATCTGGGTAGGTGGCACAGGCCTGTCACAGGGCAAGTCCAAAGGGAAAATCTACGTGATCGACGCCGAGAGGAAGACGGTGGAGAAGGAGCTGGTGGCCCACGTGGACACGGTGAAGACCCTGTGCTCGGCAGAGGACAGATACGTGCTGAGCGGGTCGGGCAGGGCGGAAGGGAAGATCGCCATCTGGAAAGTCGAGTAAACGTGGGTGAACGTGCTGAGCCGGGCTGTGTCCCGCCCCTGCCGGTGCCCCCCAGAGAAGGTGGGGGAGGGAGCCATGTGCCGGACTTTCCTGATTCCAACAGCCTTGCAGCTTGGGGTGTTTCTCCGGCAGGCAGCTGGATCAGCTTGCTAATAGGCTCTGCCGTGAAGTTACCCTGTGTGTTATCCAGAAAGTTCCAGAACTCACGACTAGGGGCCAGCACCAGAGCTGGAGGAAGCGATTTAGCCCAATCACCTATGACCGGCAGACCTCAAGTCTGTGGTTTGCGTTTTCTCTGCTTCATTCACCCAACAAATGTGTAGTAAGCATCAGTTTGCAGGAGGCCCGCAGCCCACGGCTGACCTCTTGTTTCCAGCAGAGTTCATGAGAGGAGGTGCTTTTCAAATGACAACTTTGTGGCTGAAGAGATCGGTGGCTGCCCTTGCTGGGCCCGCTCAGAGCAGATGACCGAGGAGGGGACAGGGAGGGGACAGCCCTGGGCTCAGGGTGTCTGGCCAGGGGCTGGGCTAGCGGAGGCAATCTCTGTGTTTCTTTAACTAATGTCAAGTTTTATAATGAAGAAACCTAGAGAGTTTGCTTCCAAAGATCACAGATGAGGAGTTCCACCTAAAAGAGCATCCTATAATCGAATTTTCTAGTGAAGGTGCTCCCACCCACAGTCACATACATTTCAACCGTCTGCATCTCGTATGTCGCCGTAGGTGGTGCGTTATTTATCTGAAGATGATCTTATTAGCTATAAATAAGTATCTGCTAGAAGACCTCGTACACCTTTTTACTATAACATTGAGCTGTCCCTTCTTCAGCGTCCAGGAGGGAGCACGTCCCCCCAACGGCACCGAGTGAGGGTCTGTGACCTGTCCCCCGATGGACCTGCCGTAAGTTCAGCCGCAGACGGGGCCGCTGGACCCTCCGCCCTGCGCTTGTCGGACTCAGAGGCCGCGCCGGACCTCACTCACCCTGAGAGGCCGCAGAGGGTGTTTTCCGGACGCCCGGGATGGGGCCGAGCACAGTAGCGTCCGGAACCTCCAGAGGAAAGCTTAGACCAGGCCTTGGTCTGCAAAACCTATGTGCTTTGCATGGTCCAGATCATGGACCCAGGTGTTGGGGTGTTCTGGGAATGTGGTGCAGAGGACAGCCAGGCGGCCTCACGCCCCCACGACTGTGCTTACGAAGAGGCGGTGTTTGGTCCTGACTTCTAGAAGCAAGACTCGGTCATAGTAAAGGACAGAAGGTTGAATTCTGCTTTCGTAAACACATGAAAAATTACAGTCAAGTCCGGTCAGAAATACTCATAAATTATTGAATGTCAATCCACACGTAACCAGCTATTTTCACCTTGTCGGTAATAAATTCCTTTGTTTATTAAACACTGATGTCCGATCTCCTTTCCCCACAATCGCTGGTGGGCGAGAGCTAAATAATCCGGGGCCATTTGGGGTTTGCTGTTGATTCATTCTAAGCACACATCAAGTTATTTTAATGCAGACTTTTCATTCCCTTTATTCTTGGTGATAATTTCCAAGATCTTACTTGACAGTGATCGAGCAGCCGGTGAGGGCTGTTAAAATGGAAAGGGCACTTTACGCCTTCGGGATTTCCTCTGTGCTTGGAGAGGTTCCGTGATGAATGCTTTGTCACGGGAAGCCCCAGGGAGCTGGAATCCATTAGACAGACGATGCCTTCCCCACCTTGGCTCCAGAAGCCTGAATTAAGTTGGTACCAAAAAAAAAAAAAGGGTTTATCGAGAAGCTAGTCAACTTTACTAGGATTTCAGCGCTCCAGCTGTATTTGGAACGAGAGGAGAGAGCTGGCTTTGGGCTATGGTGCCAATGGCAGGCTTGCCCCGCTCCCGCTGAAGCTGCACGGGTGATCCCTCGGCCCCGACGTCACGATCTGAAGATGCGAGCGCATGACTTCCGTCCATTTCTAGAAGATTCCTTAGGAAGATGCAGAGGTGCTTTCTCCGCAGGGCTGGGGAGGGCTTGGCTAGAAAGCCCGGCAGAGTTGTCCCGCTGTGTCTGCTGCCTGGAAACGTCTGTATTTCCTGCAGCAAAGCCGTGGGATCCCCAGAGGAGTCAGAGGCTCGGACACTCGAGCGCTAGTTTCTCCCTTGTTCTGCTAACTGTTCGGCTGCAGCGTGACCTTGAGCTTGCACAGGACTCCAGAGCTCTGGGTTCCCGTGCCTCGGAACAAAGAGGTGGCCCAGGGCCCTAGTCCAGGCCTAGTCCTTAAAGTCCTGGGCTGGTGTGGTGACTAAGAAGGGCACTGGGCCCAGGACCAGCCCAGAGAATACTCCCGCCAGGCTGCTTTGCTGGGCACTTGTGAAAATGCTCAGAAAGGGCTTGTAAATACGTGACAGCAGCTGCAGTGGCCCAGAAAGGCTGGTCTGCGTCCTGACCCCAGAGCCTGTGGGTGTGGCCCTGGAGATCCTAAGATGAGGTCCTCCCAGATTAGGGCGGGCCCTAAACGCTATGACAGGTGTCTTAGATGAAAAGAAGCCACAGACCAACACACACGTCATCTACGAGAGATGTGCTTTAAATACACCAACCCCGGGGCGGGGTGCAGTGGGGAGGTCGGGGGGGCAGTGAGAGCCAGAACAAGCACACCAGGGAGACAATCAGCACAGTCGCGGTATCGCTGCTCGCGTCAGGATGAAACAGACAAATCCACACTAGGGGCCAGGAGACTGTCACACCCTTCTCTCGTAAGTGAGAGAACCAGTAAACAAAACCTCAGTGACAACGTAGAAGGTTCATCACCGTCCGCCAGTGCGACCTGGCATTACAGAACGCTCCGCCCCAGACCGCAGAATCCCCCTTCTTTTCAAGCGAACATAGAGTGTTCGTCCAGCTAGGTCATATACACTGGACCACGAAGTGGAAAGATTTAAATCTTATAGGATGTGTTCTCACACCACCCCAAACTTAAATTAGGAATCAGCAGCAATTCCCTCAAAATCCCCAAATTAAAATGTTGGAAATTAAACATTACTTCCAAATAACCTATGGGTCAAATAAAAATATCACACAGGAAATTAAAAAAATACAAAATTCATGGGATGCGGTTAAAGCAGTGCTTAGAGGAAAAGTTATCGCTTTAAATGCCTCAATCAGAAGAGAGGTTTAAAGTTAAACTTCCATCATGAGAATATAGAAAAAAATAAAAGCATATTTAATCCCAAATACGCAAAGGAGGGAAATAAAGGTAAGACCAAAATCAATGAAATGGAAAGCAATCAACAAAGCCAAAAGTTGGTTCCATAAAATAATTGGTAAACTCTTGTAAAACCAATAAAGAGAAAAGGAGCAGACACAAATAACCAGTATCAGGACGAGAGACAGGCTGAAATCTTCTAGACATCAAAGCAGTAAGGGAACAACTTTACAGCAATAAATTTGATGAAATGTACAAATTTCTTGAAAAACAATTTTATGAAACCAATGCAAGAAGAAGTAGACAATCTTAATACTTCTATATCTATTAAGGAAATTGACTTTAGTCAAAAACCTTCCCACGTAGGAAATCGCGGGCCCTGTGGGTATCATAGTGAATTCTAACAAACTCTTAAGAATGGAACCCTAGACTCCCGCAGAAATCCGTCAGAACGACAGGGAGCATCTCCTGACCCATTCAGGAGACCAGCATCATGTACTAAATTTTGACGGAAGATCTTAAAGGAAAATAAAAGTACACATCGGTTCCCCTCATGAACACAGATGCAAAATGCCTGGACGAAATCTTAGCCAGTTGAATCCAGCAACATTTTGAAAGGATAACACAGCAGGACCGAGTGGGGCTGGCTCCAGGAATGCAAAGTTAACTTAACAATCGACAATCTGCAAATTCCACATATTAGTGGAATAAAGGAGAAAAGCCAGTGGTCATCTCGACAGACGCAGGAATTAACTGATGGAATAAAATAATCGTTCACGATAACTATCCCATCAAACTGCGAAGGGAACTTCCTCAGACCAATACGGAGCACCGGTGGGAACCCACCTGATGGCCGCAGTCCCGACGCTCCCTCCCCTCTAAGGCCGGGAACAGGCACGAACGCTTTCATCCCCCCATTCAACACCACACCACGGGTCCTGGCCTTGGCACGAAGGCAAAGATAAATGATTGAAAGGTTGGACTAGAAGGACAAACTGTTTTTATTCACATATCGATTACCTAAATCCTAAAAAATCTCTTTTTTAAGGAAGTATCAGAGCAAGCACATTTAGCAAGATCATGGGATATAGGTTAATATATAATAATCATTGCATTTCTATATTGTAAGAAACAACCGGAAAATGTAAAAATATGACTTCCAATCGCATTCGAAACACATAAAATGGGAATAAATTTAATGAAACAGATGTGCTAGACCTGTCTACTGAGAACTCAGAAACACTGCTGAGAGAAATTTTAAAAGCCTAAATAAATGAAAAAGTATACTATATTTAGGAATGAGAAGATGAAATATTGTAAAGATGTTAGTTCTCTCCAAGTCAACCCAGTAGATTCAAGGTAATTCCAATCCAAATCCCAACACAATTTAAAAATATATTAACAATTCGACACGCACAGGCATGCACACACACATGGAAATGCCAAATTGAATAGTCAAGATAACCTTGGAAAAGATCAGAGCTAGAGAACTCACACTATGTGATTTAAAGCTTCCCCCAAAAGCAACAGTGATTAAGATGGTAACAGTGTGGGCATAAATAGATCAATGGAACAGAATAGGATGTAGACACACTCATACAGTCAGTTGATAGTCAACAAAAATTGCAAGACAATTCAGTAGGGAAATCTTTTTCAAAAAAGAGTGCTGCAACAACTGGATAAACGTATGGAAATAGGAAAAAAATGATAAATTGAACATCATTAAAATACATCATTAAGAAATTTAAAAAAAAAACCAACCTGGAAGGAAATATTTACAATGCTAGATCTGACAAAGACTTATAGCCATGACATATAAAGAGCAGCTACAAATCAATACAAACAGCCCAATTAAAAAATGGGCAAAGAAAAAAAAATGGGCAAAGGATATTTTACCAATGAAGATAAACAGATGCCAATTTGAAAAGATGCTGAAAATCATTAGTCATTTAGGAAAGACATTAAGCCACAGTGAAATACTACCTGATGGTCATTAGAATAGCTC
>CM052900.1:167627945-167659790 GCA_028534135.1 Potos flavus | reverse complement strand
AGGAACGTGGCCGTCAGGAAGCCCAGGAAAGAGCCCACGGAGGCCACCATGGGGATGACGTGCACGGTCCCGACGGCGTCCACCACGCCCCCGAGGGCCGACGCCACGAGGATCTGGGAGATGTAGACCTGGCAGGACAGGATGGCACAGTCTATGCCGAAGCCACGCTTGGAGTTGCCGGGGCTGTGGTGGACGTACTGCAAGAGAAGGGAGCCCGAGAGTGAGGGCCGCGGCGGGAGGGGGTGGGGGGTCCGAACCGTCGGTCGACATTGCCGTGGTTTGAATACGAGCTTGGAAGTCTGGAAACAAAAACTTGCCTTCCACTCAGCTGCTTGGCGACTACTCAGCCTGTCTCCCCGACCCCATCCCACTTCTATTCAACACTGTCTTGGAGATTCTGGCCATTGCAATAAGGCAAGGAAAATAAATAAAACGTATTAAGGATTGGAAAAGAAAAAATAAATCTCATTATACACAGGTGATGGGATTGTGTGCGAGGTCCGAAAAAATCTACAGATATGCCCTAAGAGTTAACAGAAGAATACACCATATTTATGAGTACAAAGCCTCACTACTATCAAGTTTGGAACTCTCCCTAAACTCATCTACATAATCAATGTGTTTCCAATGCAAAAGCCCAGAAACTGCTCTAACGTTTAGATGGAAAGTAAACCGTCAAGAGCACCCAAGACGATGTTAAAGAAGAACAGAGTCGAAGGACACACAGCACCAGGTTTCAGTCTCATTACGAAGCTACTTTAGACCAAACACTTGTCTGAGGACAGACCGGCCAGCGGGAGAGAGGACAGAAGGACCAGAAATGCCACCTCCCCCACAGAGAGGCACCCAACTCGGACAAGGGCTGCACTGCAGTGTGGGCGGGGACCACGTGGCCCTAACAGTGAGTGGCCCGGGGTCACACAGCTACCCGGATGTGGGGAAGCAATGACCTTCTACCTCAAACCACACACGCACGATGCATCCCAGGTGGACTGTGAGCGCGCACGGGACGAGGGCGCCAGCGATGGCACCGCTGGCAGAGTGCGGCACAGACTGTGGCCGTGCGGTAAGATATGAGAGGGAGGAAGAACTGCCCTTTGCGAGCACAGGAGGGAAGCACGGGCGTGAAGTCAAAGCAGACATTCCGGGCACGTAAGGTTCAAACACGGGCGAGAGGACGTCACGGGGTCAGAGGTGAGGATGAGGACCCGCTCTCCGTTGTTTCTGGGTCTGCGTTACTTTTTCCAGTTTGTTGTCCAAAAACCCACTAAGCTGTTCGTTTACAGTGTGTGTACTTTTGTGTAGCCCTGTTACCCTCAGCTTATTAAAACAGCTTATTAAAAAAAAAACGATGCAGTTATTTGGATTTTCATTAGTTTGGGATTTGGTAGGTACCTAATCACAGTGGATTTACTTTGCTTCTGTAATTGTGCAAGAGAAGATTAAACCTAGTTTGGGTTTAGAGAGAAAGAAATCTGAGCTTTTCTGTGTTCTTCCTTTCCTTTTAGGGTCTGGGTCTGAGGTTTGAGAACCACAGTCTACACCGGCGCTGTGGCTGCAGAGCGCTTCGACAGGTGGCCGGTCTGAGTCGAGAGGGACTGTGGGTGTCAGACACACATCCCGTCAAGGCTCCGGGAGGACAATCAGTGTTTCACACCGAATGTGTTGAAGCAATGGTGTCTGGGACGCATCTCGATAAACAGAACACGCGGTGGGAGTGACTCCGCCTGCCCACCCCTCGTCAGAGGTGGCTGCTCGCGCCCTACTGTGCAGGCCAGTGCCGGCCGAGCTCCTCCCCGGGGTCTGTGAGGGACAGCAGCGGCAGGAAGCCTCCCGGGTGCCCGGCCAAAGTCCCTCAAGATGCACCCGAAGCCTGCAGGCCGGCGCCGGGGGGGCGGGGGGAGCGGCCAGGCCGCAGAAGGAGCAGGGCCTTGGCAGCCGGGAAGCCGGTGCCTCAGACTGACCCGGGCAGGGGGCAGCTCTGCCGGGCCCTTCAGAACCAAAGACCTAGGGGAACCATTTGCACCCCAAGTGTCCCCCCAGTGGAAGGTACAGAGCTCTCTGCCTAGAGTCAAGTGGAGAACGAGCTGGGGCTTTGGAGCCGGGTGGCTCTGATGACCTGACCTGAGTTACATTTTGGGCTGGTGACCTTGGGCCCCGACATTCATCCACTGCCCCCGCCCCTGAACAGCCCCCCGCCCCCAGCCAAGGACGCACCTCCTTGATGTCGTGGTACTGCCCGAGCAGGGCGTAGGGGCAGTAGGAGATGCTCATGGAGACGATGCCCATGGTGCTGATCATGACCATGGCCACGTAGACGTTGGCGAACATGGCCATGACGGCCGTGCCGATGGAGAAGCCCAGCGTCCCCAGCACGTAGATGACCCTGATGCTCAGATCGTAGTTGTCCAAGTACTTCTGTAAGAGCGCTGCAGGGAGAGCATGGCCACGGGACAGTGACCCACAAGGCCCGGAGCTGTGGGCTCACCCCACTCCTGCCGGCCGTCCCCTGCTGCCCCGTCGCCTCCGCTACATGGAGGCCCCTCCGAGGCCCACCTGCCCCCACCACGCATGCGAGCCCTCGGTGCCCCCCTCAGCTCCCCGGGGCTCCAGCACCTCAGACGTCAGCCCAGTCTTGACTTGGGATCTGAGTCGTGGCTGGTTTGCTCAGGGATAAACCCCTGGGTCTAGAGGGACCGACTCCTGGTTGACCTTTCCGGCCCAGCAGCTTAGTGTGCCCTCCCCCAGGAAGCCTCTCTGAGGCCTCGCAGACAATGCTGCGTGAGAGCCTGGCTTCCCGCTGCTCCATGGCCTTGACCTTGGCCATCCTCAAACAAAGCTGACTAGGCAGGACGCAGGCCAGACTTGTTCAGGAGACCCCGGACCCGGACTGGGCCCCATTTCTGGAAGGGAGGCCTAGGCACGCTGCTCCCAAGACTGAGGCCTGTCACCCCGACCCCCCTCCCTCAAGGATAAAACCGCGCCTCCAGGAAAAGGCCCCCCACCCCCATCCTCCTAGCTAAGATGCAAAAGACCCCTGTCCCAGGCCCGCGGGCCCGGTTCCTGCGGCCCCCCGAGCACATCCCCAGCCAGAGCCCCTCTCTGGGGCGCCCCCGGGCAGGAAGCAGCATGGAGCGCAGCCTGCGCGGGGTCTCAGGAGGCCCAGCTCCAGACCTGCGAGCTCCCGTGCTTCGGCCCCTGAGCAACGGCCCTGTTCCAGGTCAGGCCCACCCTCTGGGCAGGACGACCTCAGCCCAGTTCCCGCCACTGAGCACCCCCAGGGGGCGCGGCGGCTCCGCCCCGAGGACACTCACCTGAGCAAATGGCACCGGTGGCCGCGTAGATCACCAGGCCCCAGCAGCCCATCTTCACGCCCGCGTTGTAGGCCTGCCAGGCAGTCGAGTTGGAGGGCTCCTGTTCCAGAAAGGAGACGGGGGCTCAGGGCGGGGACAGGTATCACGTGCCACGGCCTCTGGGCAGAGGAGGGGACCTTACAACTCAACTGCCGGTGGGCTGTTTAGTTTACGAACCGCAGCAACGCTACGCCGGGGCGGGAGACGCGGCCCCGGGATGGGCTGGGCTCCGAGCGGGCGCTTCCGACCCCTCCCAGCCTCGCCCCTGCCTCGCACCGGAGTCCGGGCAGAGGCCACCCAGCCCAACGTCAGAGGCCAATCCCGGCCGGGCCCCGGGGCAGGGCAGGTCCCTCCAAGGGGCCGCCGACGCAGCGCAGGCTACTGCCCCGCAGGGGCGCCCCAGCTTCTCACCTTGGGGTCCCCGTGGAAGATGACCTGGCCCATGAAGTCGGTGTAGAAGACGGCCTCGGCGATGACGGAGAACCAGGTGAGCAGGTGGCAGAGGCAGAGGCGCGTCAGCTCCTTGGGCATCTTGAGCATGGACAGCCACAGCAGCCGCACGGTGGTCTCGCCCTCGCCCTCCTCGCTCTCCGTGTCCCCGCTGGAGGCCGTGGCCCCGCTCTGGTGGCGGTGCCGGCAGCGCTGCCGCTTCTGCAGGTCATACAGGTCGCTCATGCTGCGCGATGGCTTGATGAGGACCACGGCGTTGGCCCGCCGGTAGCGGTAGCGGTGGGAGCCGATCTTGCCGTAGTAGGAGAAGGTGCTGGAGGCCTGGCGGTGGAACATGTGCCTCCGCCGCCTCATGGAGCCGGACGCGGCGGCGGCGGGCCTCCCGTCCACCCTGGCGCAGCCCGCGGGGCCGTCCTTCGGGGGAGAGCCGTGGCCGTTGGGGACTTTGGCTCCGGGCGCGTGGTTATCGAGCAGCGTGTCGTCCTCCTTGGCGGCTTCCTGGAGCAGTGAGGCGAGGCGCGGCGGCTGGGCGCGGGCGAGCTCCTGGCTGGTGCTGCGGGGCGTGCCGGGGAACGAGCCGTCGTGGAAGATGGAGGACGCGATGTCGGGCAGGAAGGGCAGCTCGGGCTCCAGGTCCAGCGCGGCGTCAGGCACGTGCAGCACCGAGTCGCTCTTGCTGCGCACCATGTCCGCGCTCAGGCAGTCCAGCGCCAGCTCGTGCTCCGACTGCGCCTCCTCGGGGAGCGGGCCCGTGCCGCCGTCCAGCGCGCTCCCGCGGGCAGCGGGGGGCAGGGGGGCAGTCGCCTCCCCGGCGCGCTCCTGCTGGGGGCTGTACTGCTCCTCCTCGATGCTGAACAGGTGCAGGGCCACCGACACCACGAAGATGATGGCCGCGAAGAAGAAGAGCACCTGATTCTGTGTGCGGAACCAGGCGCCCAGGAAGGTCTGGGTCCAGTCCAGGCCCCCCAGCACGTAGCCGACGGCCCCGCCGAGGCCTGAGCGGGTGGGAGACACAGACGGGGGCCCGTGAGCCGCGGGGGCACCTCGACACCCCCTCCCGGGGCGGGGGCGCCAGGAAAGATCGCGAAGGGCCTGTACCCTGCAGCACGGAGCAGGCCCGGCATTCGTAGCCCCGTCCTGAGTCAGGACAAGCTTTGGGGACGGAAAATGAAACGGTGGGAAAAACACGATGAGAAGCCACAGCTGACCTGAGGTTGGGAGCTCGGACTTAACGGGGTCCCGCCTAAGGAATGAGGAGCAGCTGTCTGCCAGGATAGGAAACAGATGCCTGCCCACGACTCGGGGCAGCGCGGACCGCCATCCCTCCAGCTCAGGAAGCTGCCGTTCCCAACGGATGTGAACGGTGCCTGAGTGCAGGGAGAGGTTAGCGGCGGGCTGCTCGCCGCCCCGCTGACCAGCACCCGAGGTGGGGAGCAGGGCCTTGGGAACGGCCTCCGCCATGCTGGCCGTCCTGGGACGAGCCGGGTCAGGGCGGGGACAGGGGGCGCGCTCTCACCGGCAGAGAAGGCATGGATGTTAAGGGCCATGTCCTGCTCCTCGCTGTCCACCACGTCCAGCAGGTAGGCCCGGATGGGGCCCTCGGTTGCATCAGCACTGAAATCCAGGACGACCACCCCCAGCACTGTGAGGACGATGCCAATGGGCTGTCGGTTGGGGACATCGCCGAGGGACAGACCTGACGGAACACATGGGGCGGTCAGATCGCAGCTCCTAAGAGTGGAGCGCCACCTGCAAGGGGAGGTGGGGACACTCTCGCCAACGCAAGAAAGGCACGTGTTCCTTGGCACGGACGTTCGGTATGGCAGACGGGCCTTGTGTTTTCCATTTCTGTTATTTGCACGGTTATTTTTTCTCCCCAGTCACGTTCACTGCTCGGTGAACCTCAATACTTACTTACCTTCACATTTTGTAACTAAAAAAGGAAAAGGATCCTTCCTCCCTAACCTTCACTGGGAAAGGAGGGGCGTGTTGGGAGCACTAAGTGAGCACCCGGGAGAAAAGGTGACTGTGACACACGCAGTCACACACACCTAGGCGCACGCAGCGCATTGGGGTTCAAGGTCAGCCCCAGGGCCAGGGCCCGCAGGGGGCGCTCCCTCGGACCGCCCTGAACCTGCGATGGGTCTCCTTGGTCGTCCACTGTGGTTTCACACCTTCCAGCGGAAGACCCTGGAATCTGTCCCACCGGTGCTACCTGCTGGGCGTGTTTATTTTCCGGGAAGAATTAACCTTTCAAGGCCAACACCCATTACGTTTCATACGTCAGACTGCACCCAAGGCACCCAGCCAGAAACACGGGCCAGCTGCGCAGAGGGCCACAGTCAGACCTCAGGTGACAGACCACCCCCGACCTCGGGAAGTACTCAGGACCTCCCCCGGGGCCGTCGGGTGCATCCTCGCAGGGGCCCAGGTTCCAGAAAGGGGCAGCTCTGAGGAGTGAGGGGAAGGCCCCGCTCCCAGCACGATGCCTCCCTCAGCAGTTGTAAGCACCCCAAGGAAGCGGCAGTCACACGCCCCGTCTCGCCTGCCTCGGGGAGTACGCCCCGAACCCGGGGACCAAACCGGTCCCCCGACAGCCGAGCTAGAGCCGGGTCTGTGAGACGGGCGGGTATCCTGCGCCCACAGATGCAGGGGGAGGGTGCAGGGGGGCGTGGGTATGTGACCCGGGGCCCGGGGCAGGTTAGCGGCAGCATGGGAGGTGCAGGGGAGAGGCCCAGGAGAGGCGTGAGCACGGCCAGACACAGGGTGTCACAGCAGGTGACACGCCAGCAGGCCCACCCCACAGACACAGCCTCGGAGAATGCCACGGCCTTCTCTCCGGGGAAGAGTGCTGGGAAGGGACACCTGCCCCATAGGCTGAGAGCCAGCAGCCCCGAGCCCACAGGGTCCCGGAGAGCGGCCCCCTCGGACCTCGGGCCGGCCCGGCACGGTGGCCCTCCCGGGCCCCAGCCGGGCCCCACACAGGCCTCTGAGAAACCATGGGGCTCTGGGGCCTCTTTGCGAGTGCTGCTACGTCACTGCCTTCCATCGCACTGGATGCCGACCTGGGGCACGCGTGTGTGCGTCACAACACAGGCGAAGCCTCGGTCTTAAAAAGTTGTTGCCAGACAAGAGTCGGTTTTATCTCTGGCAGTTCTGATGAGCTCCCTCAGGGCAAAATCTATTTCCCACGTAGAGCTGCTGGACTTAGAAACAAAACAACAACAATCCACGAGGACACGGAACAAAAAACCAAGTATGAAGCTGGGTCTGGACGCTTTCAATACGGAGTCCGAGAAAGGAGAACAGAGAAGGGGGAATTTGTGTGCCAGCGCTGGAAACAGGACGTGCTGTCAGATACGTGGGGCAGACAAGCGGGTCACAACAGGAAGGGCTTCCCTGTGAACAGGTCCCCACGGCGTTCCCACGTGGGGCCTGGCCCCAGCCCTGCCAGCAGCGCCCGGAAGCCCCGAGCCTGCCTGCCGGGCGCCGCCAAGCGCGCGGCCCTTCCCGCCGGGCCGCAGGGACACTTACCGATGGCCGAGCCGTTCAGGAAGAGGGCCACGCCGAACAGCACGCCCACGCACAGGGCGAGGATGAAGGGCCGCCGGCGGCCCCAGCTCAGCGTGCAGCGGTCACTGGCGGAGCCGATGATGGGCGTGAAGATGAGGCCGAGGATGGGGCTCAGGAACCAGGTAAGGCTGTAGTACTGCTCCGGAAGGCCTGCGGCACATGGGGCGGGCGGTCACGCGCTCACACGCACACGCATACACGCACGCCCGGGTCCGGCAGAGACCCCACAGGGTGCGAGCACCAACCTCCAAGGCTGTGACATCTGAAACCCACCCGAGGCCGACAGAAGCACCAGGTGGCCGAGGCCAGCACCTGGGCCTCGGAGCAGGTGCCCCCGGCAGCCGGGCACCCAGTGTGACAAGTGGCACTTGCCAGAGCCAGCAGAGCCCGGACCACTCGTGCTGACCAGGGCCCCTCGTCTCCGGCTGTGCAAGGCTGCATCACAGGCACCGGGCCCGGCGCCCGACTCAGGCCTGAACTGGGGTAGCAGTGAGGGCCCCCCCTGCCTCCATCCCGGGCCCCACTGGCCGAAATCCATGACAAGAGCCCCACTGAGGGGCCGCATAGCTGCTGACGTGCTCAAGGACCCCCGCGGAGGGGCCGACGAGAGGGGGGGCATGGGCAGGTGTCCACCCGGCGCCCAGGTGTCCCATCGGGCACCAGATACCGCTCTGCTCTACCCTCCTGACAGCCCAGGGAGGTAGGAGTTATCATGCCCATTGTCCAGGAGGGGAATCTGAAGCTCAGAGAGGTTAGGTGACCTGCACAGGGTCGCACAGTGACAAGATAGGACACCCCACCCCCACCCTGCACAAAGCCCATTCCCGTTGCCAGGGAAATGGCACACTCCACACACCAGAGCGCTACTCAGCGGCCAGGAGACCGGGCTGCAGCTAAGCACGACAAGCCGCATCCCACACGCGCCAGCCATGGCACAGCACATGCCGTGGCTCTGTGTACATGAGGTCCGAGTGGCTAATGGAGCCCCTTCCAGCAGAAGCCGGGGTAGTGGTGGCCCCTGGGAGGGACGGGGGCTCCGGGGCTGGTGTGCTCTCTTCCATCTGGATGGGGTCACTGGTGACCAGCCACCCCACTGCGGGCTGCCAGTGTCCTACCTCCATGAAAAGTTGACTCAGACGACGACAGTGCCCCGGCATGCCAGCGATCCCCCGGCTAGCGCTCTGCCCAGCCGCGGGCCCTGGGAAATGGGGGGCTGGGCTTCCCCCCCGGGAGCCACACTCGTCTGGCAGAGGGAAGCACCCGCTAAAACACTGACGCACACAGTCCACAGTTCAGGGCATCGGCTTTGGCGTCTACACCACACAGAAGCCCAGGGAAGGTGGACCGGGCTCGTACCCCAAGTCAGCAGACTGCACAGATGTCTCAGGAAACGAGCGGCCGGCTGAGCGCGTCCCCTTGGCAGGCTCTGGTTTCTACCGCAGGCCTGGGGCCTCGCCCCTGCTCCTCAAAGGCAGGTGGAAGGGAGAGCAGCAGCCGCGCAGGCCGGGCCCACGCTGCCCCTGGGTGGGCGCCCGTGTCGGACACCGCGAGCCTCGGAAAGGACCGGTGGTGCCACGTGTGCGACACGGCCCCCGTCGCACCAAGAACGGACCGTGGTCCTGACCGCGGGCACTCAGACTCTTACTTCCGTTGGGGCTTTTACTGTGGCTTTTACTGTGTCTCTTCGCGCAACGCGCCTTGCCCCCGTGTCCCATCTACAGGCAGCGTCAAGCCCGTCTGTGCTACGGTCCCTGCTTTAAACGGTCGTGTTTAAGGGAATTAAAAGGGAAACTCCTTTTATTTTTACCTCCCATCGAACCACATCTTCCTTCCTTTCTGAAGACCCGAATGTTCACATGGTATCGCATCCTTCTGCCTTGAAGGACTGTCTTCGGTTTCTTCGGCCTTTCTTACAGCAATCTGCTGATGACAGACACTCCTGCATTTTACCCAAAATCTCTTTCATTTTTATTCTTACAGGGTATTCTTGCTGGATGAAGAATTCTGGGTTAACTCCTCCCACAACCCCCTTTGGAGCTGTGGCGCTGTCGTTCCCGTTTCTGCAGGGAAGGCGGTGACATTTCATGTGACTGGAAAGGTGAAACGTCCTCCCTTCCCTCCCTCCCTCCCTCCGGGTGCTTTCAAGATTTTCTCTTTCTTGTTGGTTTTTAGCAGTCTGACTACGATGAACCTAAGCGAAGTTTTCTTTTTCTCCTGCTTGGACTCCGCTGAGCTCCATGAAGCTGCACCCAGCCACCATCCAGCACACGTGGGAAATTTCTGGTCAGTACCCCAACTTTTCTATGCCCCCAATCACAGGTGCGTCCGGCCTGCGGGCAGTGCGCCACAGCATCCCAAGGCCCTGTCCCTTTCTGGTCTCCGTCTTTGTCCTCTCTGTTCTTCAAACATTTCTGCCAACCGAGCCTTCGGTATGCTGCATCTTTCTTATGTCAATCCCGATCTCCCCTAATTTTCTCAGATATTACGTTTTTCAGTCCTAGAATTTCCATTTGGTTCTTCTTCGATAGTTTCTCTCTGTTGAGGTCTCCCTCTTCCCGCTATGAGCGTGTTTTCCTTCATATCCTCGAGCACGCTCACACATGCCTGCCGACTCCGACGGGTCACCACCTTGGAGTATGGGTCACGTGTCCATCTTCCCCGTTTCCTGTCTCTAATAACACTAAGCTGTAGCCTGCGAGCTGTAAGTGACGGGCTGTGGAGACTACGTTCTGGTATATTCCTTCGCCGGGCACTGAGATTCTCACCGTGACAAGTAACTTAGCTAGACTCCACTCAAAACTCTCCCCTGCCACGGGAGCCAGCAGAAATCTCTTCTATTCTTTCAGCTTTGATCCGAGCTGCTTCAAATCTGGCCCGTAAATTCACATGTCAAAAGTCAGCCAGAGGGGCGCCTGGTGGATGAGTCGGTTGAGCGTCTGACTCTCGGTTTTGGCTCAGGTCATGATCTCAGGGTCGAGGGATGGAGCCCCGCGTCACGCTCCACACTCAGTGGAGTCTGCTTAAGATTCTTTCCCCGTCTGCTCCTCCCCCTGCCTTGCTCCTTCTCCCTCTCTTTCTCTCTCGAAAATGGATAAATAGGGGGCGCCTGAGTGGCTCAGTTGGTGAAGTGTCTGCCTTCAGCTCCGGTCATGATCTCAGGGTTCTGAGATGGAGCCCCACATCTGGGTCCCTGCTCAGGGGGCCTGTTTCTCCCCCTGCTTGTGCTCTCGCTCACTCTCTCTCCCTATCTCAAATAAAACCTTTTAAAAACCAGAAAAATAAAATCTTAATAAAAAAAAAACCCCACCACCCAGAGATCTGAGTAGAGCTGTCCCATGATTTGGGGCTCCCCTGGCTCAAACTCTGCCCCAAACATTGTCCTTGGGTCCTTCCGGCGACAGAGCACACATCCAGCCATCGCAGCTGCCCACCTTCAGGTCAAAGGCCGTGAAATGATGCGACCTTGCCCAGCACCGCTCCCTTCTGATTTCCAATATTCTCCAGTGGCTCCAAGAGGCTGCTTTGACTTTCGGCCCGCGATTCCTGTTAGCGACAGAAGAGCTGTGCCGATGGGGCCACTGTACCCGAGCTTCTGCTGGGTTTTCAAAACGAGTAACGCCGAGGATCTTTGTACTCGGTCCTCACGCAGCTCCGGGAGGCCCAGGGCACCGCCATACGGCACCCCGTACGCCCACCACCTCCTCGGGCCTGCTCCCTGCCACGGGACGCTCCGGCCCCGTGCCCCCCGGAGCTCCGGCGGGTGCTCAGTGACGACTGACCGAAGCGGAGGGTGCCCTTCAGCAACTGCCGGCAGCTCCCCGGCCCGTGCTCTGGACTGGATGAAGGAGGGACCTGGGCTCCCCGTGGTACGTGACGGCTGGGCGGGCGGCTGGTAGCTAACTGGTGGAGGGGACGGCTCCTGATGCCCTGAGGTCACCAGGCCACCCCACTTTCCAGCTTCTCCCGATGTCCCCGATGACAATGACCTTGTGAGACAATTTCCAGAGCACGGTCACATCTCCTTTACCCTCACAGGCAGCCAGAGGGGTTCGCACCACTGTCCCCGTTCTACTCATGAGGGACTGAACGCTCGGAGAGGGGACCTGCCTGTCCAGATGGCGAGGGACACGCCGACGCTGCAACCCGGCACTGTCACCAGAGCCCACACCCTCCTGCTGCTGGACCACACTGGTGCCTCTGCGGGGCACACCCCACTCCCAGTGAGGTCTCGTGTGTGCCACCAGCAGCCCCAAACTGGGGTCTGTCACGTCCCCCCTTGCCCCGCCAGCGTCCTCGGGTACCACGCCTGCAGGGCGTGGGGGTCTCGGGGCAGGAAGAACTCCAGCACGCGGCGCGACAAGTAGCGCCCTCTGGGCCCCACGATGCAGCTGCCTGGCGACTGTAGATGGGTGTGCACGCCCCACGGGTGGGTCCAGAAGGCTGGGTGCACCCCACCCAAGTGGGGCAGCAGCTCCAGTACCTAGCCTCGCTGTGCTAACGGGCAGAGAGGAAGCTGCACGGACAAGAGCTCCTTAGAGACGTGGCCTCAGCTTAAGGGGCCATGCTCCGTCACTCTGGCCACGCTCGGTCATTCCCAGAGCTGCGCCCGAGGCTGAGAGGCTCCAGGGCTGGTCGCGAGAGAACCACGGGGGCAGGGTCCCTCCCAGCTTCCGCAAACACCCGTAAGCCTGTCCGAGGGGCAAGGCTCACGCCAGACATGAGCAGCCGAAGACAGGCTGCCGAGCGCACACCACCGCCTGCTGTGAGACGGGCCCTGACCCCGGCCCGCCGGCCCCCGGCTCACGAGAGGCCAGGGCAGTGTCCCGAGAAGCCCTGGAGGCCGGCAAGTGTGAGACGTGGCAGGGTCTTCCCCAGCACAGGCGACGGCGTGGATGTGACTTGAGAAGCTGCCTGTCAAGGGGACCGGGAAGGAAGCCACTCCACCGAAGGGGCCCTCTGGAAACCAGGGCTTCCTGTCCCTCCAGGAGAGGGCCAGCAGCATGGGCAGAAGCCTGGCACTGACCCGGACGGCTCCCCGTGGCCACAGGACGCCCAGAGGACGTGTGGTGGCGGCGGTGGCTGAGCCCAGAGGCGTGCTCACGCTGTGGCTCGCGCTCTGGTCCTGGACAGGCGGATGGGTGAGCTGGGGAAGCGGGGTGCCGGCTCCTGGGCGCCCTGGCGCTCCCGTGCGCCACGCACGCAGCTGCTGCCGTTCCCGGCACGTGTCGGCGCCCAGGGAGCAGGACACCCTGCACAGCAGGAGCCCGGCCCACTCGGCGCGGACTCCCAGAGCCCACTGGGTTCGCCTGTCGGCCTCTGCAGACCACACGCCAGGCTGCCCCAATGGCCGCTTCCGGCATGAGGCTTGCGCAAGGCGGCCTTGCCGACCAGGGACAACCGGGGCCCACGTGGGGGCTTGTGGGGGCCCCGCAGCACGGCTCCGAGAGGAGACGAGCCCTAGGAGGTTGTCACTCCTTTTTGAGAACAGTCATATGATTCAAATCCCAATCTCAGAAACACACGGGGAAACCAGCCACGCGGACGGGGGTCAACAACTCCCCCCAAGCCTGGGTCGTCGCACACAGTTCTGGCTGGCCTTGGCAAAACTGAGGTCAACACACGGAGCACGGCACGTGCCCTGGAGACCCTGTTCCCCGAGAGATGACGGCTGGGGGTGAGCCACCCGGCCCTCCGGAGCGCCCGGGACCTGCACGTTGCTGGCCCCTCTCTTGCCCCAGCCTCGGTAAAAACGCACGGCTATGTGGCAGCCTGGGGTGCGTCCTGCCCCTCCAGCGTCCATCACCAAACAAGCTTCTCCTCACCCCTACCTTGCGTTCACCCCTCCATCGACAGTGGTCTGGCCCACCCCACAGCCCTCCCAGGTCGGCCCTCCCGCGAGCCACCAGTGTCGCCGACTTGCCAACCGAGCTGGTCCTCATGTGCTCCACTCGGCCCAGGCCCCTGCGGGCAGCGTGCTGGCATTGAGCCGGGCACACAGTGGGCACCAAACCACGTGCTAGACAGAGGCAGCGGCAGAGCCTGGACCCCCACCCTGCAGCCCCAGCACCCCTGTCGGTGCTCCTCACTCCAGCGGGGCTCTCTTCCCAACGGCGTGGTCCTGCCCGCCCCCCCCACAGCCTCCCTGTCCACCTGGAGCTCCCCACCCCCCCAGCACAGCTCTGCCCCCCTTCCTGTGCTGACGACCCCAGTCCTCGGTCAGGCCTCCAATCCGCTCTCTGGCTCCCACTCGCTCATCCCCCCCCCACCCCCCCGCCCAGTCAGCACCCTGGGTGATCGCCTCAAGTCACCCCCGGCTGCAGCGCTCCGTGCCCAGGAGCCCCGCCAGCTTTTCCGGACTCGGACACTCGGGGCGGGAAGGCTGGGCTAGATTCTGCCCCGTCACGCATCCTCGGAGCGGACTCGCCAGGCCTGGCAGCTGCCAGGCTTCCTGTTCCCGTCTGTCCCCTCTAACTGGGCACCTGAGGTGTCCGCCCATTGAGCAAAGTGCCCCCGCAGGGGCCCCCGGAGCAGAGGCCGAGGCAGGCGGGAGCGCGGGAGGAGCCCACAGGACCCGCGGCGGCGCCAGCCCCGTGCTGTTGTCCCCGTCCCCCTGAAGGTGAACCCCGGCTCCCCCGCAGGAAGCCCCAGTGCCCCAGCTAAGCGGCCTCGGTGAGCGGGACGAGCTGGGGACGGTGGAAGCGACACGGGGCACTGGCTTTCTTTGTCCAGCACGTTGGCAAGAAGCATCAACATTTCCCATCACGTCCCCCAGGCAGCCCCAGGGGCGAGCGAGGCTGGTCCCCCCGCTGCCGCGAGGCCGCACCACCGCTGGGACACCTCCAACAGCGCATTTCCCAGCCCGGCTCTCAACAAACACCACGCCGCCCGTAGTAAATAATTTTTGTTTTCTCCCGGGCAGAAGCCGAACAACAATGGTGGGACCAGGAAGACTCCCCGTTCACAGGAAATGAACGTGTGTGTCAGCATCGTCGGAGGGCCGTGTGAGGTCACAGGAAATGCTCAGTGTGTCAGCATCGTCGGAGGGCTGTGTGAGGGCACGGGCAGCGGCCGCCACGCTCGTCACGCGCGGCAGCTCCCATTCAATGCCACCACATCGCTTTTGATAAACTGGTATTTGTGGGGGGAGGGGAGCCAGGGGACCGGGAAAGCGGCCTATAAATGTTTAACAAAAGATCTGAACCGGGAATAGGAACTTACATTCTTTCTTTCAATAGACAAAGCTTTCCACATCAAGATAGGCTCCTATTCGCAGACGAGAACTCCACGATAATGCCTAACTCGTGAGAACTACCACTCCGTGGGAAATGCTCACCAGCCTCGAGTGACCTCTGAATGTACCTCAATGAGCCACGTGGGGAACCCTGGCCAGGGCCACAGGCACCCCAGAGTCGGCCACCGGGCCTGCAGCACACTGCTCAAGAGCGACGGCCCCAGGGAGGAAAGGGGGTCCAGCACAGGGAGGGTCTACGACTGGGCAGAGGGGGGCAGGCACTCCTCCATTTGCACGGAATGTTCTAGAACCCCAGAGCCACAGGAAGGTAGGCAGTGGGATGAAGAAGGGAAGGGAGCAGCAACTGGCGTTTCCAGGGGAGGAGGACAGGCCCCGCGTGTGCCCACAAGTCCCTCCCAGAGGTCCGGGAGCCCACTGCCAGCTGCTCTCGGTGGTGTCCCCAGCACCCAGGATGTGCTCCCCACGTGTCATCCTTCACTGCGGCCCTGAAGAGTGGGCTCCGACACCCAGAAGGTGCAGCCCCCACTCTGGGTGGGCCGTGGGGTACACAGGTGCCCTCGGGGTCAGGGACAGAGGGGAAAGCGGTTCACGTTCCCCGTGGGTCGATGGTAAAGTCTGCCCGAGAGGCTCCCAGGGGCTCCATGTGCCGCGTCGGGTCGAGCTATTCTGGACAGAGTCCTTCAAACTTACTGAGGGGCACGGAAGTCCGGGGGATCCTGAAAGGTCTTTCTTCTGGTCAAACAAGCACCCCTCTCCAGCCTGTGCATTGGCCCTGAGGCTGGGCTGTTTCCAGGGAATAAACGTGCCCAGCCCCCCCACCCCCCAGTTCTGCACCGGGGGCTCCCCGCGCCTCCGTGCTGGGGGCGGTCCTATTTTAAAGGAGGAGGAGACCCAGCAGCCCGACTGGATGCACCTGGCGGGTCACTGAGCCTCTGGGAAGCCAGGGGCGCGATCCTCCCTCCGCCGTGGCGCCCAGCTGCTGCAGGAGAAGCGCCTCGGGAGCAGGGCCCCCACCCCCCAGTCCCAGCAGCCAGCACAAGCACCTACCTCACAGCTCGGAGGCCCGCTGTGCCGGGAGCAAGCACCTTCACGACGGCACAGCCATGCTACCTCAGCGGGGCAGAAAATCACAAGGCAGGCCCAAGATTCCGGAAGCTTCCAGAAGCTTCCCGAAGCACATAAAATGCACGGCTTATCCCGCAGCCAAGCCTAAGCTCCCGCGTCAGGACGGCTGCGAGTTGTGCTGAGAAGCCAACAGCCGCCCACCAACAGGACCCAGGCCTTGGAGAAGAAAAAGATTCCTCAAATTCAGTATATGCAGAGCCTCTATCCTGATCCGCGGCTCTAAATCCAGACCCCTCGGGGGTCCCCTAATTCGGAGAAAAGGCCACCGTCCACCCAATCCCGCTGGTGGAAGCCCAGGAGTCCCCTCACGCCCACAGCCCCTCCCCCACACTCACGCCCAGGGCCTGCTGCCCCCACCGCTCACCCCGCCCTCTTTTCCCCAGGTCCTCCAGCTCCTCTGCGCCCTCCACCAGCTGCACCTGCACAAGCAGAGCTCTACTTGAGGGCAACAGACTTCCCCACCTGTCCCCCGCTTCCCCATGTCTTCCCAGCACCCACGGTTTACAGCCAGCGGCCTTCTCCAACCCTAAATGAGTGGCTGCCTCGCACTCACAAGCTCCCACAGCTCCCAAACCCCGGCCGACGAGGTCCTACCCCACCCGCCCACCCGCGGGGCCAGCCCCATCCCAGACCCCCCTCTCCCCTTTCTAGGCTCCGGCGACCCCGTCCCCCACCTTCTGTTCCTAGGCTCCCGTCCAGCTCGGGACCCTGGCACAAACCCCGCCTCTGCACGGAAGCCCCCACCCCATCTGGGCAGGGGCCGCTCCCGTCATCATTCAGATGTTCCCGCTGTGGCACCAATCGCCACCTCGGCCACCTCGTCATGTCTTGGCTCCTTTGTTTTTACCGGCTGGAGTGGAGCTTCTAGATGGCAGGGCATTTCCAGCACCTGCCACCGAAGGCCCTCAGCAAACCTTTGGGGAGAGAAGAACAACTGAGCGGCACCCCCTCCCCCTAGACGGGGGGCCCACGGCCGAGGCCCAGCAGCCTCTCCAGCACACGGCGGGGTGCAAACAGCCTCCAGGCCCCGGAGATGGGGCCAGGCCCCACCGAGCACCAGAGGGCCGCGTGGGCTCTGCAGCCAGAGGCCGGGAACACTCTGGTCCCCGGGTAACGTGGCCACACGGACAGAGCCGAGAAGATCTGACGACAAGACAGGCGCGCACAGACACGGCTGAGGGCAGCTCCCAGACGGGAGTCCTGGCGACGGCGACCAGTCCCCCGAGCACCAGTCCCCCCGAGCGTGTTCTCAGATGCTCTCTCACGGACCCTCCCTCCCTCACTGGGGCTCCACAGCCGCCTCCTCCTGGTGAAAGCAGACACCTGACAGGTTCCGTGCCCAGGTGGAGTGGACACCGACGCTTTCCTGACCTCCGGGCCGAAACCAGCAGAACAATGGTGAGGCGGCGGCGATACGCGGTCAACAGGCGGACGATGGAGACCGGGCATTGTGGCGGGCACCTGCTCCAGGGAGGACGCTGAGACGGGTTCACTACCTCCCGGAGTCCTGCGACCGCAGAACAGGACGGGCCGCCTGAGGCCGGGACAGACGGATGGCTGAGACAGACAGACGGCTGAGATAAGATGCTCTCGGCAGACGGTTGTTTGAGAAACAAGTAGAAACTGAAGCTCAGATGACACTGAGAAGCACCCCGAAGGTCAGTGAGAGCAGCCCGCGGCCAGCACACGTCACAGGCCCATACGTCGAGCTGGCAGGCGAGGGGCACGGCCACCGTGCCCTCTGCGGCCCTCTCCACGTCCAGGCCCAGCCCCCCGGCCCCCAGGGCCCCCCGGAAGCATCGCTGCGGCCTCAGGCCGGCTGGGCCTGGTACGAGCAGGAGGCGGCCTGCTTTGAAGAAAAGGGCCCAGGGAAATTACTGCCCCTGGACCTTTGGGGGCACTGAACGTAG
The DNA here is from genome assembly GCA_028534135.1 of Potos flavus. Lineage (NCBI taxonomy): Eukaryota > Metazoa > Chordata > Mammalia > Carnivora > Procyonidae > Potos > Potos flavus. The sequence goes on along the minus strand of CM052900.1, from coordinate 167,642,127 downwards.
CAGGTGAGGCCCGGGGCCAGTGTAGAAGGCAGGCTCTAGTGTGAGGGCCTCCCCATTGTGACAGTCGCCTTTTGCTCTCACCCTCAGCGTCCCACGGGGCCTGGCCTCCCCACAAGCACCTGCTGTTCACCAGGAAGAGCTCCCAGAAGCAGTCCGAGAACATGCCGGCTCTAGCTGAACTGGCCATTGAAGAGTGTGCGCCCTGAACAGTCTGCCCTGAGGACAGGCGGGCTCGTGCTGCCTCACCTCCCCGCAGAGGGGAAGCGCCTGGGCCCAGAGCCGCAGGGGACCTCAGGGCCCACTCGCCAGGCCCGCGAAGGTGAGAGCCAGAGGGACCCCAGTCCTCTCTGCTCGGACACCGTTCCCCTCTTCACAGAGGTGAACATGTAAGACACAGCAGATGCACAGGACCCCCGTTTAAAAATCCTGAGTGTCATGGGGCTCCTGGGGGTTCAGTCGGTGGAGCGTCTGCTCTCGGCTCAGGTCATGACCTTGGGGTCCTGGGATCGAGTCCTGCAGGGGGCTCTGCTCAGTGGGGAGCCTGCTTCTCTTCTCCCTCTACTGCTCCCCCACTCGTGCTCGCTCGCTCTCTCTCAAAATAAATAAAATCTTTAAAAAAATAAAATAAAAATCCTGAGTGTTGAGTCACAGTGGCGCAGAGAACAGACTCTCAAACCCACAACGCGGCCGCGTCTACACAGCCTGCAAATTCGGCTGGGCTGTGGTTCAATTCTGCTCTGATGTCACCATCTAGCAAGGAGAGAGAATACGGGGACCAACAGCCTTCCGCTGACCCTGCCAACGCTGCCCAGGGCCTGGTGAGAACGGGGAAGTGTCCAGAGCTCAGGCCTCCCCGGGGGGACAGGAAGAGTGGGGGGCACACAACTGCGGCTGGGTCCACACAATTCCCACCAAAACAGGCACCAATTCTCCTTAGTCATGGCTTTAAATGACAGCAAAATGTAAGCAGGTGTAAGTCGACAAGGAACTTAAAACGTAATTTATTGGCACTGATGCAAGGGCAGACCTCCCCGCCCCCGCCGCCCAGCCTACCTCCTGCTGGCAGAACCCGCCAGAGCTCTGCCGCCTCCAGGAAACTCAGGCCCAGGGGCATGTCCAAGCCCGTTCGCCCGACCGGGACTCCCCCCTCGTCCGGCCCCGACCACCTCAAACTGAAAGTCGGGTTTCCAGGTCCACCCGGTTTGCATTTTGTGACCCGCCCCCGTCCAGACTTGCAGATGCGTACTTCTAACACAGTTACTCGAGAGTCTCAAAGGTCAACTGAAGTTTTTAGTTACTCTGCGATGCTCCCAAAAGCCTTCACCAGCATTAAGATCCACGCGTATCCATTCTTCACCTCAACGGACGGCAGACGGCCTGCTCTGCACCCGGATGCAGAGCCCTGTGGACATACCAGTTACGTAATTTATGTGCCCACGTTTTAAGATGTAAATGGTTGATTTTTTTATGACAAAATTACCATCTGGAAAATATTTTGCAGATGGACACATTCTATACCGATTGTTTTTAAGAGAAAGGTTAGGAGAGTGTTTGCTCTAAAGTTTATCATTTAAAAAACCTCTCTGGGATTCTGATTTTATTTTTGATACAGGTTTAAGGAAAATATTAACTATTTCCAGTGAGTCCTTTGGAAGTCTGCCTTGAACAACACCCTTCTGGAGGGAGCCAGGAAGCCACCTGGCTGTGCTCACCTGGGGGGAGGGGGCGCGCACGGGTGCCACAGGTCACCCCAAAACGCACACTCAGGTGTCTGGGCTACCTGGGTATCTTACCATTGCAACACATATTCGTAATGTTTTGTTTACAATTTACTTAACTGATTTTTGGCTTTCATCTCACAGTTAACTAAGCTTTTCCTGCAGGAATAAAGGACATAACTTTTTCTGTCTTCTTTGATCAAGTTTGTGCCCGTGCTTCATGTTTGGTCACTGCAATTCTGAAAACTGATCTGCTAAATCTGGAAACTGCTACAATACGCTGCTTCCCATTAACACTTCTGAAAACCTGGCGCTTTACCAATGCTCGTATGCTTGATATTGAAAAAACGCACAACTGCCCCGGTTTTTCTGGAAATCACCTCCTTGGAGTGGCATGTAACGCCTCCTGTGATCGATCCCTGCCTACCAGAGGCCAGATCTCTGCTCACACCACTCTGCGGCGAGCTCCTGCCCTTCTGCCGCTGGCCACACCGCACTCTCCCCTACACCTCTCCCTGAGCAGCACAGCCTAGAGAACGCGCTGACTCACCCTTGCTTCACTGACCTCAACTTACTCTTTGCAACAGGGAGGCCCAGTGTCCCCTCCTCCACACAGCATCCCGACTTCCCGTCCCCTTCCTGCGCCCAGGTGGGCAGCCTTCTGCCCTGTTTGCTGTTCCCATGCCCGCCTCCAAGAGCAGCCAACAGCTAGTACTCTAACTGTCTTTCCTAATCTTGCTTCTCTAGCCCACAGATCACAACCTTCCCCCAGGTCCTGACAGAGCCCCCAGCACGGGGCCCACCCTCTACGGGGCCTAGGCCGGCTTGCTGCATAGATAATCTCCCCGCAGGCCTTCCCTGATTGGGAGTCACTCGATCCCTGGACCCCCTGGTCCGAGGGCTGAGGGCTCCGGCAGTCTGCACGGCCTCCCACACCTCTGACCTCCTCCAATTGTTCTGGTCACATGGCCCGTCTGCATCTCGACTCTCGGCCTCGCGGCTGCACCTGGCCCCATGCCCGGCACCGAGAAGGGAGCCCTCAGTCAGGGCTCGACGGAAGAATAACAGGCTTCATAATTCCTTGGGAAAAAGGACTACAGCTGACATTTCATTGTTTCTAACATACAATGATCTGAAACACAAGGAAATCCAGACTTCCCAATCCAAACAAAACAGCCTAACGCGAATTTTTTTTCAATTATTTTGGTCAAAATTCAGGAGATTTTGACAAACTCCCACCTTCACGTGTGCCTCTCCCGCTGGCGTGCTGCCTGTGATCCAGTCAGCGTGGACGGTGCTGGGGGAGCGTAGGGAGGGTCCCCTGAGCGCGGTGGGCCATCCAGGCGGGACTCCCAGGCTCGGGCACCACGCCTGCCGGCCGCGGAGTCCTTGCTGGACGAGGGCGGGCCATCTGCCTATTCCAAGCCCGGGCCGCGGGGCACCTTCGGGCTTCCTCAGTCTCGCGTCGGCAGCAAATCCAGTGTTTAGCTGCACATTCTGTGGGGCCCATCCTATTTTTTTCCACATTTTGGAAACCATGGTAAAATACACATAACGTAAAATTGGTCCCTTGGACCACTTTTAAGTGTGTGGTTTGGGGACATCAGATAAGCTCACGTGGCCGCACAGCCATTGCCAAGCTCCACCCAGGACACTTTCAGCTTGCAAAACTGAGACCGTCCCCGTGAAACACTGACTCCCCATTTCCCCCCCCAGCCCCCGCCACTTTGGGTCCCCACGAACCTAACTGTGTGGGTCCCTCAAAAAGGTGGCATCCCACAGGATTTGTCCTTCTGCATCTGGATTGTTTCCGAGACGCACGCCTTCCAGGGCCCATCCGATCTCGGCCATTTGCCATCCCTCCCTCTCAGTACCTCGGGCCTGGAGGTCCAGCCCTGAGGCCCTCGGTGCTGGGGACGCCTGCCTCTTCACTCTATGGAGCTCCCCCAGCGGGGGGAAGGCACTGAGCCCAGCGCTCCCCACAAGGGGATCAACCACTGGGCGATCGCGCCCCACAGCCCAGCGGGAAGCCGTCCGAGCACGCCTCCCCCAAGACCAGGCCTGACACTAGACGCCCACGCGGGCACAATACCCAGGAGCCCGCGAGGACCAGGGCAGTCATGCCCCTACCCTTGGGGCCTTGCACACAAGCAAGCAAAGATAAGCCACGGGCAGAGCCAAGTGCCAGGAAGGACAGGCGGTCCTGGGGGAAACCCACCCAAGAGAGCCTGACGTTAAAACTCCCCCAGGCTTGTGCGGCCTCAGCTTCCACGGATCCAGGAAGAACTGTTAGATAAGGAGCCTCAGCCCCCTGCAGGGGAGGCAGCTGCGCCCGACCTGATGTTCGGCTGCTAGAAGAGAGGAATACAGAATTAAAATCCAAAAACTCCAACCTGCTCTCGGCCGAGACTATGACCCCTCTGTGCAGGGGAGGTTCCCGCCTGCCCAGGGCCTTCCAGCCCCCGTGACACCGAGGGTCCTCATGCTGCCTGAGGGACGGACCTCCCGTGCCCGGGTGCTGGAGGGCATTGGCGTGGGTCACGGGTGCACAGCCGCTTGTAAGCGGGGCGATCTGTCTCTTGCTCCTGGGCTCTGGGCCCAGAGGCACGGCTCACGCCTCCGCCCATTTTCCCTGCATTCGCGGACAAGGCCTCCAGCCTTCCTGAGCGGCAGCTTCTGCGGGCTGACCTGGCCACCTGAGGCTTTGCCATCTCCCTTCAGGGAGGCCACTCCCTTCCTGCCCCCGCCCGGGCGCATTCTGCCAACCAGGGGAGCCAGGCCTCAGCAGAAGCAAGAGGCCAGGCGTCGGAGGCGACTCATCTCGTGTCCCTGGGCTCAACTGTCCGGGTCCCGAGGTTGAGCAGGGCCCTCGTGGATTTCTGCAGGGCCCACTTCGGCGGGGCGGGGGTGCCTCGGGGATGCTTCTCACGCAGAGAGGAAGCTGGGGGTAGCCGGCTGCTGGCTCTGCTTTTGCAAAACAGGAAAACCAACCAAGCGTGTTATCTGCAGAGGGCCCTGGCGTAGCAGTACCATCAGACAAATACGAAGGTTTCCCTGGACCCTTTCGGCGGCGTCAGGGTACACGGAGGGGACTAGTGGAAAGACTTCATGAGCACGTGAACTGCAGAAGGCACCGAGTTACCAGAAGCCGCCGCGTCCCGGGCAAGGGGAGTGACGGTAACACCAGGTACAACACACCTGCTGAAGCTCAGAAGCCGGTAACGTGGCCTCACAGCAGGTCGCCTGGTCACCCCGGCTCACGCGCCCTCCGACTCCGGAGTTCGTGGCCGCGCGCACGCACACGCTGAGTCACCAGCTGCATTTCCAGTCCCGATGCAGCGTGACCCTGTTTCTCAATTCTCACCGAGACTGTGTTCACGGGCGTGGCGCCCTGCGGACCTCCCACGGCCACGGAGACTCAGCTGCCCCAGCCGGCAGCGCGGCAGGGCAAGGGCTCGGCCAGCATCCCCTCCCCCCACCCCAGGCTCCCGCCAGCCCCGCCTGCAACATCCCCCTCCCTGAACAATCCAGGGAGTGGAGCAAAGTGACGGGCACTTACGACTTTAAATGTTTTCTTTAAGGCCGGCTGTGCAAGGGTAGGCTTCTCGCACAGGAAGAAAAGGAGAGCTTCACAGCCTAGGCATCCTGGTTCACACTGAGCTACCGTGGAAAGGGGGGAAAGTCTGCATTTTTGTTATTAGACATGCACCGAATGCACACAAACTTTATCCTGCACACTGGATGAAGCAGGCAAGCTGAAACCGAACTTTCCCCATGAATTAGGAGCTTATAAAGACAAACCCGGTTCTCATTCGGTAGCCAAATGGAGAGACCCCAACAAGGCGGCCTCCTTTCTTTTATATGGCTTTCTTTTCTTTTCCCTGGAGGATACACCTTGAACCAAGAGGAAACCGGGGGCGGGGCGAGGAGCGGACAGACCTCTTCCCAAGGAAGGGGAGTGGGATGGGACCAGGCCCAGGAGGGGCGTCTGCTTGCTGGGAAAGGCTGTTCCGGGGCTCGGGGCCAGGTGCTTCCCCAGGCTTCCTTTGAAGAGTGACCCCACGTGTCCCCTTGACATTCACCACCGCCAGATCCCCGGGGGGGCACGGGGCCAGACGTGTGGTCCCAGGAGGCGTCTTCCCTGGAGAAGGGCTGAAGCCGCCTTGGCACTAGCAAAACCAAACCTGGAACCCGGACTCAGAGGTGCTGCTCTGATCTCCTTTATTCCAATCTTTGAGCCCAGGGCCTAAGAACTCAGTTTTTAAAAATCCCCTCCCAAAGCTGACCTGTTCAGTAAACGGGATGGGGATCCAGCGTGTAAGAATCAGGAGAGGGAGGGACGGCAGGGACTCTGAAGGCACAGGGGACAAGCCCCAAGAGCGGGCTGGGGGCCACCCAGCAGGCACCCGAGACGCCAGTGCAGATGTGCCCTGACCTGGAGTTGGGATCCTCACTGGCTTTGGTTGCCCCGCGGGAGCGGCCACTGGGGACACAGACAAGTCACAAAGCTCCTCGTCCTGTGTCTGGCCTGGAGGAAGTCTCCAGAAGGAGGAGCTAGAACCTGGCTGCCTCTAGGGATGAACCTGGAAGTGGGGGGCAGGAGAGGGATGGAAACCTCACCGTGCCAACTGTCAGGAACTTCGGAATTCTGACCTTGGTGGCAATGCTACTGATTAAAGAAAAATCAGTTTTAAATTTAAAGACAGCCTGCCCTGGGAGCGAGGGTTCAGAAGCGTGGGCTACGGGCTAGGCTGGGCCTGCTCCAAGGACAGTGCTCGGGAACTGCTGGCGGCATCTTCCATGGAGCATGGTGTCCCTTCCGTGCCAACGTCCTGCCCCCCGCCCCCCGCCAGCCACAGAGCCAGAAGGATGGGCCCGGCCCCACCACTGTCCCTCCGCCTCGTCTGCCGCCTCCTGGGCCCGGCCAGCGTGGCAGCATCCCTTCCCAGAAATAGGAAGCCCCAAGAAATGACACCTGCTTCTAGTCTAAAGGCTCCTTTCAGAGAAAGAGGTGGTCACGTGGGATCGAGACAGCTGACTTCGGGTCCCCACCGGGCCAGGTAAAGCAGGGACAGGGACGACGGCTTTCCTGGGGCAGAGCTTCCCGTGGAGAGGGCGGCCACGGGTGCCGTGGCACTCTTTACACTTACCTGACGGGAGTGCACGCATCTCTCGAGCGCCACACACACACACACACACACACACACACACACACACACGATTTAGACCGCCTGGATTTCAACGGCAGCGACCCCAACCTCTCACCTCTTGAGGAACCAGTTTGGCCCCGGAGCCCCCTTCCAGGTCCCGCAGAGCAACGGCCCAGGCCGACCGCGAAGTTCAGCTCCAGGGTCAGAGGAGAAGGAGGCAGCGGGGCCCCGTCCTTCCCAGAGCGACTCAAGACAGACGGGCTCCGTCATCCTGAAGCACGGACGCACGTGGGTCCTGCCAAGTCTGCTCGTCATCACACGTGCACCTCGCTCAGCATCGCGGGAGACAGCGCGCAACCAGAAATAAAACCTCCGAGACCAAGTTTCCTGGGAAAGACCAACGCGCACGGCTAACAGTGGCAAGGGACAATGGCAAGGACGACGGGAAACCGGGTTCTTCCTTCCGGTCCCGCTTGGGCAACGAGCGGGGTTTACAGAGTGAAACAAAGTCAATCCTGGAATTATTATTGTTTTCCTAATTTCTCCAACCGAGGACTGCAACAGGCCAGGCCAGCTGACTTCCAGAGCAGAGCGCACCACGCGTGGGCTGGGTCCCGGTCGGGGCATTTCGACGCTGCGTGCCCACAAAGCACATGCAGCCCGAGGAGAAAAAGCCGCACGGGGCGTCTGGGGGCGCAATCGGTGAAGCGTCTGACCATTGGTTTCAGCTCCGGTCATAATCTTGGGGTCATGATCTTGGGGTCGTGAGACTGAGCCCCGGTGGGGCTCCCTGCTCAGCGGGAGGTCTGCTTGGATATTCTCTCTCCCTCTGCCCCTGCCCCACACATGCTCTCTCACGCTAAGTAAATAAAAAATCTTAAGAAAACAGAAAAAGCTGCAACTACAGTTGTGGGATCCAGCACCAAGAACAGACCACCGCACTCCACAGTATCAGCCTGGTTTGTCACCTGCCGGAGGTCACGGCGTGGGGGCAAGTGCCCCAGGTGACAGGGCACCCGGCCCAGCCTGGGGCCACCCACCTGCTGGTTCCCGCCGTCCCTCCCACTCAGTTCACAGGCTGGCCAGGAAGACTGGTGATCTCGCCTTCCACTGGAACCCGCGAGGGCTGGGCACCAACCCCCCGCCAAGCCGAGCTGGCAGATACACGCCCTGGGAAGGGGACTTTCAACCAAAATACGGGTCCCCAATGTCACTGCTTAACGTACCCTAAAACGTGGCCACAGAGTTACAGCGTATACGGCAGGCTACTTGGGTCCCAGACCCGGCAACGGGAGCCTTTCCCAAGAGAGGAGAGGATCCAGGTCCTTGTCGGACAGTCTCCTGAAGCACCCAACATCTGCCAAGCACATCTGGCGGGCTGGCTTTCCGAAGCTGTGTACATTCCACGGACGCATTATGAGATAATTGTTTCAACCAAACAGAAAAGCCATTTTTTTAAAAAAGCCACTACCCTTCAGTCTGCCACAAAATTATGTCAATGCTAGAAGACCCAGGAAGGTCGGGGGCCCGAGGCGGAGAGATTCAGCAAACCGGGGCACCCGCTGGCTGCTGGGGGCAGCGGTGGGGTCCCCTTGATGGGGCCCGGCTCCCCAGAGATGGCAAGAGCTCAGCAGCTCGCTCCCTCCAGCTCTGCCAAGACCACGCGGCAGGTCATCCCTCCTCAATGACATACACTCCACCTCGCTGAGAGAGGACTCCAGAACTCTCCGAATCTACCGACCTAGACACCTGCTCAGCGGGCAGCAGGGACGAGCTCCCCCACCTCCACGCGGTAAAAATGCCCACGGGCGTCGGATCGTTACCCCCTCGGAGGCCCCAGCACACTCAGTCCCTCCTCTGAGCCCAGCCACCTCTGCCCCATTTGTCATCCCTGCCGGGAGGCTGTGTACTAAAGGGCACTATGTCTTCCTTCCGTGTCCGGACACGCCAGCCCTGTGACTCACTAGGATCCCCCGGCACCACTGACCCGCAAGGCCAGAGGGAGGGCGGGCCGGGTCAGTTTACAGCCCCGTGCGGAGGGCCAGGGGGACAGAAGCGGAAGTCACCCGACACCTACAGGCTCTGCGTGCCACACAGCCCAGTAGCCACAGCAAAGACACACCAAGAGCCCGTGTGTTAATGGGTGGCTTTAGGACCACAAACCGGGCAAGGCTGTGGCAAAACCCCCTGCTTCCGCCCGTCGGGACAAGAGAACAGCTCACGGCCAGGGACGCTGAAGCTGAAAGCTTGGCCGGACACTTCCCTCGTTCTCGCGATGCCCATTTTCCTCCCCAGCAGGTCACGGCTGGGCCACTGGAGACCTCTGGTCCCTGCTCGATCCTAGTGGGCTCCCACCCGAAGTAGGCATACCCAGGGCATCTCAGGGCCACGAGGAGGCTCCGTTTTGGGTTAAGAAAGGTGCTGACTGTAACACCTAGTTCTTAGAGGCTTCTGCCCTGGGGAGCCCCGCGGTTTCGGCCGGGTGCCGCACACACAAGGTGAGCGTCTCCTCGGATCCCAGCTCCATCCCCTTGGACCGGAGAGGTCACCAGGGGGCCTTTGGGGTGACGAACACATGCCCGGGCTGAACTGAGGCAGTTACACCAGCACTTACTGCAGACGTGAAGCAGGTGGATTGAACTGGAGAACGTTACTGTTTCAGCATCAGCTTCAGTAACTACTGACACACAAAACTCGGAATAAACACCACGCCTCTGGGCCCCGCAGACAACTTTTCTAAGAAAGTCAGGCTCCAGTTAGAGGAAATTCTGATCACTACGTCACCCCCGAGTGTGAGGCCCGACCCCGGGAAAGAAACTGGGCCTCCTGGACTCAGCGCAAGCGCCCCCCGCCCTCCCCCCAGCTCTGCTGTCCTGCTGAGCCAGTGCCCTGTAGTGCTGGGGGGTCAGCACCCTCCCCCGCTCCCGAGGGTCAGGGTCTGCAGAGGTGGGCGTGCCGCAGACACTGCCACGACTTCCCGAAGCGACCGTCCGTACGTGGCACGTGCATTTACGCTGCAGAGTAAAAATACCCGTGTTTATTATCCCAGATTCTCCAAAATCAGTACTAGTCTCACGTAGCACATTAGATACTCAAACCCCAACAAGGAAACGTGCTAAGTTGTATAGAAACTGAGCCGCACAACCTTTAAACTGAAACATTCCAAGGATCTGTTAGTGCCAAGGTTTTAAACCATAATACACATAACCCATCACAAAGAAAATCTGGGAATAAGAGCCCCAGATCTGTCCTTCTAGAACAACCTATTTCTCAGTAACTGGAGCTTCTGAATTCTGTACTTGTCACCATAAGCACGAGGGGGTCTAGAAACCGGATGATGGCACTCCATTTCGAACTGTAAGCACCTGATTATAGTTCCGCCTGCCTTTGGGATGACCTCAACGGTGGTGCCCAACCCAAGTCCTTCCACGTCGAAGGGGCCAAAACAATAAACGTCTGGTAAAATTAATTGCTGCCAGACTCCCTGACGTCTGGCCGCAAAGCCAGTCTTCGTTTCTTGAACTTGCCCAGCCCGTCTCCCCGAGTGCCCTCTGCTCACCGCCCCCACTGTCACCCCTGAGCCCCCCCGCACGAGGCAGGTGCTCCCCTCGGGGGTCTGCGGCCACCCCGCTCCCTCCGGCTCACAGTGCTGCGCAGCGGCTCCGGCTGGTCCCATCACTCCCCTGCCTCCTGCACGAGCAGAGACGAGATGGGGTGTCCTGTCCCCCCTCGGGTCCCCGGCCTGCCTTCCCAGGTACGGGACGTGAAGAGCAGAGATGCAGAGACGACAAGCACGGAGATGAGAGAACAAGAGTGACACACATTGTTCACGCCGCACCGTCCCCAGCTCTCCAGAAAAGTGCTCACCCCTGCCTGAGGTCTCGAGAAACCTTCTCAGGACATCTTTAAAGAAGAGCAATGAGGCCCAGGATTACAAAGAGAGAAATGTGAGGCAGGACGGTAACCTCGGCACTGAGAGAAGGAATGACGCGCTGCAAAGAGGCAGAGGTGCGTCCCATAACCACGGCGATCGGAAATGATCACAAGCGCCCGCCTGCCACCAAGGGCTCTGCTCTCCGACGAGGGCGCCATTCGTCATTGACGGAAAACGCCAGGATCTTCAGACCCCTGAGCTTGACCGACGGAGCCGCAGAGCCGTGAGCGCTCACCGAACAGGAAGCATCAAGTTTGGACAAAGAAACATTCCTAAAACCACTGACACTACGTAAGCAGACACTACGCACATGCGGGATTCTGGAACGAAACAGGAGACTTTAAACAGCTCGGCCCCTTATCCAGAACTCTCAGAAGCTGGAAACTTGCAGATTTTCAAACTCCCTTAGACAAGAGGGAAAACTGAACACTGACAAAACGTGCAGGGCCTAAGGCCCACCCAGTGGAAATCCAGAGGGGACACCATTCAGCGTCTTCCCGTATGGGGCCTCGTAAGGCTCACTGAGCAACTCCGTGAGCTCCAGTATTTCTGGAAATGCCTGTCATTCAGCCACGCAACGTCCACACCAAACTCAGATTTAAGTCGTCGACAACAAGCTGGTGATAAAAAACCACGTCATTCTGGGTTTTCTAGGCTGGGGTTTGTTCCAAGCACTTGCCTTGTGCCCGACTGGGGGATGGTCTGCAGTCACCCTCCCCTCCTCGGGAAGGAAGCTGAGGGAGAGTCAGGGAGGTTCCCTGGCCTGCCCCAGAATGACAAGGCTGGTGACCGTGTCCGGGAGGCAGGAGCAGGGCGGGACATACCGCAGGGGAGATGGGCACCCCGGGATTAGAACGACTAGAAGGTGACTGCGCACTCCAGAGCCCAACCACCACCTTGCCAAAACAGGTACTTCCTCGCCCACACCCAAGACCCACCCGCCGCCCCAGCCCCCGTTTAGAACGGGAGGGAAAAAATGACCAGAGGAGGTGGAGGGGAGCAAAGCCCAGGATGCTGGTTCCCAGGGCTCCCGACACCGTCCAGCGCACGCGACGAGCTCCGCATGCCGACGTGCGCGCGTGTGCCCCAACCGCGACCGCCGACGTTCGGTGCCGGGGACCGGGCAGAGGCGCGGACGGCACTTACCAATCTGTAAGAGGACCGGCGTGACCAACGCCGTCTCCATGGCGTAACAGAACTCCCTGCCAAACATCACGGCCCCGTGCATCACCCACAGGCGCACGGGGATCCGGTCTATGGACCCCTCGCTGATGGTCTCCTCGCGGGGGTCCGCGCTGCCCGGCTTCTGCAGGTCCGGCAGGGCCACGGGCAACTCCTGAACTTGCATAGACTCCGAGTCGGCGTTCTGCGGGGCCATTCTCATTACCACCAAAAACATAGAGATATATATATATTTCCTCTACCTATATAAATAATACTATCAGGTATCTGTAAGGATAAGTTAGGACGCCTTCTCTCTGCTTCAGTTGTGTTCCTCCGGCGAGTGATGCTTATATCCCTCCGTGTACAGATAGAGATCTCGCAACTTCTCACAAGCGGGTGAGACACGCAGCAAAACGAAATGATTTTTGGTTGGATTTTAAACATATGGCTTGCCGGTTTACTGTGAATTAGAGTTAAAAATCCATAATTGCCATTCAGTTAATACCAGTTTCATCATTATTATTGAAGAGGTGCTGAAGTTATTTTTCTTGCTACAGAGAGGTGGGAAGGTGACACAAAAAGGAGGTCCGCCGTTGCTCCCCATCGAGTGACTGGCTGATCTGCAAAAGAGGAAAACAACCCCGGCAGAGAGTCAGTCGGGGGCGGCCGCGTGTGGCCTCCCACCCCTGGCTGTGCAGGTGCTCCACGGGGCTGGTCCTCGGCCACCCGGGAGACCCCGACCGCAGACTGCCGCGGCTCTGCGGTGCTGACTCTGGGTCAGCTGCGGAGAAGACAGACCCTGATTCCTAGAGAAGCGTCTTCGCGTATGGATCTAATCCTGGGGCAAGGTAAAGACGGGCCACGGAAGGGCAGACGGCAGGAGAGAGCTCGGCTTCCGCTCTGGAGACAGCAAGAATCAGCAAGAATCGTCAGTCTCTGGGGGGTGGGGATGGAGAGGCTGGGGCGGCAGGGAGGCTGGATAAAGGAGCGGAGATGCCGCCCAGGAGTGGAAAGCAGGGAGATGGGTAGAGCAAGGACGGGGCGGCTTGCCACCCGAAGGGGCGGGGGCGGGAGGAGTAGTTCCAAGCCCACCCAAAGGCAGCCGAGTGCATGCTGTGGGCCGTCTACAGCAGTGGTCTTTGACCTTGGCAGGTTACAGCCCCTCTCCAGGAGAAAAGTGCCTGCACCGCAAACTCTGAATATCCCATCTAGGGGCTCACGAACTCCTGACCCGCACACGCCGCTCCGAGAGGTGTGCAACTCCTGACCCTGGTCCTACATCCCCAGTGTCCCGGTGCCTTGACTGGCTTTGTGACGCATTCTCTACCCAGAGGAACACACCGCAACCAACCAACCACCGCCTCGCATCTACTAGAACTTTCCCCTTAGAAAGGTTCTGGGGAAAATGCAAGGTAGACTAAAGACGCAGCTCCATCCAACCCACGCACTCTGCTGGACGCGGGCCTCGGGCACTGGGGTTCTCTTCACTCCGAAGTGCAGGAGGAGAGGGGGCCCTGAAACCACACCATGGTGTTCCCATCTGATTTTAAGAAAGGTCCTGTGAGTTGAAATCTTACCAGAGATTTTCAACAGCTCGTTTAAATAAAAATATTTCTAGTTAATACTCAGTTAACCATGGATGGTCTTAATCGGTTCCTTCTCCTTTCCCCCCAGAACCGATGACCAACCAAGGGCAGCCCTCACACTGAGCGCCCCCTCGGGGAGCCCTGGAGGCGATGGCGGGGCCCCAGCCTCGGGCGAGGCCGAGCCCTTCCCTCATCCTGTCGCCGCTGCAGGGCTCCCTCATGGCCCCTTCCTGCTGCCACGGGAGCAGCCTCGGGGCCCGCAGGTCCGTGTCCGGTCTTCATGTGTGTGTCCTACACGCCCCCAGTGCTGCTACACTTCACGCGACGATCCCCGTCCTCGACACTGCTCTCGAAATTTTCCAAATCCCCCCTACCACACGATAGCTCCATTAAAACCTGGGCCTTGCGGGCGCCTGGGTGGCTCAGTCGGTTGAGCATCCGACTCTTGGGGTCAGCTCAGGTCATGATCTCAGGGTCATGAGATAGAGCCTGCTTGAGATTCTCCCTCTCCCTCTGTCCCCCTCCGGCCCTGCGTGCGCGCACGCGCTCGCTCTCTCACAAAAGAAACAAAACAAAAACAACCAGGATTTCCAACCTCAATCTTTTAAAAAAAAATGTGTTATGAAACTA
>CM052900.1:167540142-167627445 GCA_028534135.1 Potos flavus | reverse complement strand
TCGGGCCTGTACCTGGGTAACAGGACCCCGGCCCCGGCAGGGACAAGGTCCCCGTGGCAGAGGACGCCACCCACGCTTCATGTGTCCCCGTGCCTCCCACGGTACCCGGCCGCGCGGCAGGAGCCCGGGGAGGTCACAGGAAGAGCAGATGAACGCACGAATGAATGAATGATAGCCAGCTAGCCCACCAACCAGATCGTCCTAGGGCCTGTGCGCAGCGGAAACCACCCCCGCCCACACCGGCCCGGGCGACCTGGGCGGCCGCGGTCGGGCTGCGGGGAGGCCCGCGTGAAATGGCATGAGCGTGGCGTGGGCTTTACCTGTGGTTCCAGGCGGCATTAGCGCCACCGGCTCCCCTCCTGTGCGAGGCGGCGGCACGGCGGACGGGTTTTACACACGCAACTTCACTGTCATCTACGGCGATGGAAACGACAGACATCGTTAGCGTCTTCAGTGAGCCTGTCCTGTAAGCAGCAGTTCATAAACACAAACGTCCGTCCGCCCCTCACGGCTCTGCGGACTCCCCACGTTAGCATCCTCAAGCCGAGGCAGCAGCGCCCACGCCAGCCGCCACGGATTTCCGGAGCGGAAGCCACTTTCCCACCGGCACCTTTCAACGCAGCTGGTCTAACAAAATGTACTCCTGTTAGTGGACACCGGGGTTCCGCAAAGGTCTGGCCAAGCTGGTTAGAGTCCAACACCTTCGAGACAACACCCGACCGCCCGCCAGCAGGTATCGCTTGGTGGAACCCGGTTCCGAGCGCTCTTTCTGCAAGCCCTGGGGGTCTCACAGGCTTTGTAGGGGGTTTAGGCATCATGCGCTTAGAACCACGAACACTGGGTACCTAAGATCTAAACTGAACAGAGACCATGGCAACCAAGCCTGTGAGGGGAGAGCCAGTTAAGGCAGAAGAGCCCGTGCAAGCATTTCTGCTCAAGAAGCCACAGTCGGGGTGTCGTCGGGGGGTGGGGGGCTCAGTCAGTTAAGCGTCTCTTGCTATCGGCTCAGGTCACAATCTCAAGGTCGTGAGATTGAGCCCGGCATCAGGCTCCACGCTGGCACGATGTCTGATAGGGATTCTGTCTTCCTCTTCCCCTGCCCCTCCCACTCATGCCCGTGCTCTCTCTCAAATCAACCTTTAAAAAAAAAGAAAAAAAAGAGCCACTATCAAAGGGTCCATAGTACGTGGGAGGCCAATTCTGATACATTTGAGAAGAACATGAGCACATTTCATAGACTCTGGCTCAGGCTATGCACACGGGCTGTGGGATGTCCAACTCGGCCGTTAGTTCCCAGTGAAAAGCTAGTGGGGCACGTGTGACATCTTGGATGCATATTCTTGTGTGTGGTGTGAGGTAAGGGTGCACCATTCTCTTTTCACAGTGGCCATCGGAGCGTGTCAACGGGATTTATTTCTAAGTCCACTCCCGACACTTTGAGACTCCTCTTGATCATCCATCAAATTTCCATCAGTACTTGGGTCTGTTTCCCAGTTTCCTATTCCATCCGACCGTCTGCCCATGCCCAGTAACCCACCGCGGTAAGGATAGAGGGTTCCGGAGCTTTCGGACTCTGCTGGGGCCGTACCCTCTCACAACTTCTCTCCCTGGCACGTCCCCATTTCTTCTTGCATGTTGGTTTACAAGTAGATGAGCTTTAAGTGCTGGACTAGCTCAGGAAACAAGGTTATCTTTTGTTGGTAATTCTTGTTGTGATTCCATTAATTTTATACATTAGCTGAGGGAGGAGTGCTGTGTACCCTCGGCCAGAGAAGGAGGGCTGTTTGTCCGTGACTACCTCTCTTGTCTCGTGCCTCTCAAAATACTCCTCCTACAGGCTTTGCACATTTCTAGTTAAGTTTCTTCCTAACAATTTTATCTTTTTTTTTTTTTCTCTGTGGCCACTGTAAATGGGATTTTCTCTTCCCTTATATTCCAACTGTTTAGTCATCCTACAAGAAGGCTAGTAAGTGTGCTTTGTTCATTTGCTCAGGTAGGACTTACACATGATGAAAACGTATCACGTTCAACCCGTTCTGACAAACTTATATTCACACAGAACATTTCCAATCCTCTGACAAGTCCCTGAGTATCCCTTCCTCTGTAATTAAGGCTAATGATTTTTACATTTTAATTTGGTAATCTACTTTTTTACGTGTTTGAGAATGGACAACAAGGCTACCACCGCGTTAACAACAAATCTATCAACCATTCCCAAACTACACATAATCCCCAACTTGGCCTAACAGGGTTGTGTTCCAAAGTTCACGTACACACTGCTTGGAGCCCGATCGTCAGCTCCTCAGAGACCGAACTCAGGGTCCTTCCCCGTCTGAACTGAACTAAATCACAGCACCGACCGGTTCAAGAGAGAGGGACCAGGGCCCATGCGGCATATGGCTGCACCACATGGCTTCGTGTCCTGGGCACGAAGACTTTGAAACAGTCTCCCCTCACTTGCCCTATTTCTAGGGCCCTTTCCATCGGGACTCCACAAGAAAAGGAAAGGAAAGCAGCTTTGAGAAGGAAAGGCAAGAGCACACAGGGCAGGTCCCCCCGGCTGCTCTCCCATCAGCCACGTGCCTGGGTGAAGGGTGTAGTCATCGCACTGAGGGGAGCAATCGGACCCCGTAAAACCAGATTTACACTGCCCACAAATCTTCTTATCGCACGCAATCGGTTTTCTTTAAGGAAGCTATTTTATATAAATAGTAAACCATTAACCAAAGGAACTAAAACCATAAAAATAAAACATTTTACGAACGTTCTTCTGAAGGAAGGACCGAACGTAAAAAGCCCAAGCTAAAACCTGACAAATCCATGGAAGCAGCTGAAAGAGGAGACTGGTTTGCTCCTTCCCCGCAGCAGGGGCAAAGGCGTGCTCCCAAGAGCCTCCTCCGAAGTTGCTGAAAAACATGAAGTTTAAGCTGGGACCCCTCCCAGCGTCTTCCATCCAGAAGACCCAGAAGCACGTTTCGGACAGGTTTTCCCTCGCAGAGAAGACGCGCTTCCCTCTGGGGCCCACTCCAGGGACTGTCGCTGCGTTCAGGGACAGCGACGTGGGTATGATTTGCAGATGCACTTAGACCAGTGAAACTACCATTGTTCCAATCAACAACTTCCTCTATTGTCCTGTTTCTAATTTAAGGGTAACCGATGCCAGAACATGTGACTTCCTACAATTTGCTCTGTGGAAAGCTGGCTGTGAACGGAACACCATCAAGAAGTTAACTGCAGAGCAATTTCTGACGGGCCCCACGAACTTCGGTTCAATTCTGGATTCTATCCATCTCCTGGGACACGGTCAGAGAGGAGTTAACGCGAGCCCGCAATGCGACTCCCAACACGTCCTGCTCCCTCCACCCTCCCCCACCCCACAGGCACACCCACGCGCTGGCAGCACTCTGGGCACTCTGGGCACTGCAGGGGCACTGCAGGGGCACTGCAGGCGCCGGTGGCTGCTTTATGGCAACAGCAGTTTGTTTTGTACACCCGCCATTTAAAACCAGGCATCCATAACCCCAAGAAAATCCACTACAACTACCAACAGTTTCAAACGTCATCCACCACTAACCTCCGAGGACCCTGCCGAGGAGCGACTAGCACAGTGCTCACCCTCAGCCTGCCTCTCTCACCAGAGGACCACGGCCAAGAACCCGAACCCACACGCAACACCAACGCCAGGGAAACCAAAGGAAGGCCAGCGGGGAATAAGGAAGATCTGCTTTCGGACCAAGAGTATAAGAAGACGTAAAATCGAATCAAGCAAGTTCAAAGTATCCTTGATAAGAAAGCAGCATTCCGGCCAATCTGTGTATAAGGTTATTTCCTGAAAAGCATTTAAGAAATTCCACTGACTTCCAACATCAAATCGATGTTTCAAGAGACAGACAAGCCACAGATTGAGAGAAAATATTTGCAAAAGACACATCTGCTGAGGACTCTTCTCCAGAATACACAACACACTCAACAATAAGAAAATGAACAACCTGATTTAAGAAAGGGCACGACAGGGCGCCTGGGTGGCTCAGTGGGTTAAAGCCTCTGCCTTCGGCTCAGGTCATGATCTCAGGGTCCTGGGATTGAGCCCCGCATCGGGCTCTCTGCTCAGCAGGGAGCCTGCTTCCCTCTCTCTCTCTGCCTACCTCTCTGCCTACTTGTGATCTCTCTCTCTCCATCAGATAAATAAACAAAATCTTAAAAAAAAAAAAAAAAAAGAAAAGAAAGGGCACACACCCGCAGAGACGGCTCACTAAAGATTCACGGACGGCAAGTAATCATGTGGAGAGACGCTCCACACCACGTGGCATGAGAAATCTGTAAAATAAAAGGAGATCCCACAACACACCTACGAGAAGGGCCACAGTCTGCACAGACAGCAGCAGATGCTGGCGAGGACGCCGAGCAGCAGGACTGCTCACTCGCGGCTCGTGGAACGCAGAATGGCGCAGCCACACGGGAAGACTGGCGCATTCTCACAAACTAAACATGCTCTTCCCGTGTGGCCCAGCAACCAGGCTCCTCGGTATCTACCCGAAGGAGTTGAAAACGTATGTCCACACAAGAATCTGCACGTGGATGTGTAGTTTTACTATTAATTGCCCAAACCTGAAAGCAACCGTGGTACCCTTCTGTAGGTGAGTGTTCAAATAATCTGTGATTCACCCAGACAGTGGAGTGTTATTTGGTAGGAAAATGAAACGAGCTCTCAAGCCATGAAAAGACATGGAAGAACCTTCAATGCATATTGCTAAGTGGCAGAAGCCGATCCCAAAAGGTTACTCCCTGGATGATTCCAACTACGTGACATTCCAGGAAAGGCAACACTGTGCTATAGAGACAGTAAAAAGATCTGTGGCTGCCAGGGACGGAGTGGGGTGGCGTGGGGGAGAGTGGGGACAGATGAATGGGTGCAGAGCAGAGGAATTTCAGGGCAGTGAAGGAACTCTGTAGGATACCATAATGGTAGATACCCATCATTACCCATCTGTCCAAACCCACAGAGTAAACAACAGCAGGACTGAACCCTAGCGTAAACTATAGACTTTATGGTAATGATGACGGGTCAGTGCAGATTTATTGGTTGCTTTTGTTTTTTTTAAGATTTCATTTACTTATTTGAGACCCAGCGAGCGTGAGCAGGGAGAAGAGGGAGAAGCAGGGTCCCCGCTGAGCAGGGAGCCCGATGTGGGACTCGATCCCAGGATGCTGGGATCATGACGTGAGCTGAGGGCAGACACTCAACCGGCTAACCCGCCCCCCAGGCGCCCCTGGTTCGTCAGCTGTAACACACGTACACTCTGCTGGGGGATGCTGATAATGGGGGGCACTGTAGGTGCATGAGGACGAGGAGATACAGAAAGCTGTACTTTATGCTCAATTTTGCTGTGAACCTAAACTATTCTAAAAAATAGTTTACCAATTCTTAAAAAAGTGTCCTTTACGTTAAAAAGAACACACACTCAAAACCCCTGACAAGAAAGGACTCAAGAGGTGATCAGTCTGAATGTTCTGTACCTGAGAATACCTTCTCACATCTGAAATTACCTTCCTCTAGGGATTCTGAGTGTCACCGGCAGACACCCAGGCTGGTCTCCTCCGATTCAATGTGCCTCTACTGCAGTCTAGGAAATGTGGGCTCAAGAAATACAGAATTAATATAGATTTAAATGGGGGGGGGGGGCCTGGGTGGCTCAGTCAGTTAAGCATCTGCCTCCGGCTCAGGTCACGATCCCGGGGACCTGGGATCCGGCCCTGCGTCGGGCTCCCTGCTCCGCGCGGAGTCTGCTTCTCCCTCTGCTCCTGCTCCCTCTCCCCTCCACTCTCAAATAAATGATATCTTTTTAAAAATAAATGAATGAATGAATAAATAAGGCGTGACTCTGTGGCTTCCCCAAGCGCACAGCCCCTCGGTGTCTGTGCCCCCCACCAAATTCCTGGGCTGCCAGATCAGGGGCTGGGGCCTCTGAGAGGTGATCAGACTGTGAGGGTGGAGCCCTCGTGGATGGGATTAGTGCCCTCGGAAGACACCCGCTGCTCTCTCGCTCTCTGGCTCCTTCCGCCGTGCAAGGTGGGGCCACAGCGAGAACACGAGTCTGAACCAGGAAGCGCGCCCCTCAGACAGACAAATCATCTCCAGGACTGTGAGAATTCCGTGTGTGCTGGGGAGGGGCCCCCCAGCCTGTGGCTGTGCTACGGCAGCCCCGACGACCCGAGACCGCGGGACCCCGTGTGAATCGGGACAGCAGCGGGGGTGCATTATTAGAAGGTCGTTTAGGGCTCCACCCAGTCCACAGAACCAGATCTCTGGAGAAGGACCCGAGAATCAGCGCTGCGACACACACCCACGGCACAGCCCAGCGGGAGACGCTCTCCGCGGCTGTGAGGACCACGTGCCTCGCTCACGCGCCACAGGCACCCCTCTGCCCTCAAGTGTCCCAGCACGCTGCCGCTCCGGAGAGAAGCGATCAAAAGCTGAACTAGGACTTGAACCTTCTCATATCATAACCCAGCCCTTGAGTGTTCTGTGTCCCCAGATGCAGTCGGGGACACTTTAGAAACCAAACACGACCCACGTCGGACCTGACGTCAATTTCTACTTGACTCCTTTGGATCAGCTGGCTGGGAACCTGATGTTGGGAAAGGGAGGCGGGGAGAGAGATGTGTGTGTACACGCTATTGTATTAACAGACCGAAGCAAAGGAAATGTGGCAAGAGGCCCCTGGGAGCAAGGGGATGAAAATATTGCTACGCTGTTAACAAGTCAGTCTACTTAAAGTATTTCTCCATGGGTTCCCATCGCAGCAGCAAGCAGGAGGGGCCCAACCCCTGGGCCTCCAGCGCTCCTCCCGGACGGCTCTCCTGCTGGCCATACCGCCCGGTCCCTCCCCGACGGACAGTGCTGGTGGTCTCCTCCCCCGCCCTCTTAGGCACCTGCCCCCTCGAACACACGCCCACCCCCCTCGCACATGCCTCCGGCAGAAACCGGGGCCAGGCTGCTCCCTCCCGTAGGAGGCCAAGGCATGCCCTGTGACTGTCCAGCAGCACAGCCCAGCCCCACCGGAAGCTCCCAGAGGTGGGGACAGGCTGCAGGACAGGCGGCGGCAGCTCCAGCCCACACGCCTGGCAAGCAAGACGTCCTCTGGGCTGGCCAGGCCCCTCTGCTTTGCCTTCAGGTCCTACCAGCCTAAGGGCACAGCCAGGACCAGCTGTCCACCTTCCCCGTACTCTGGCCCTCTGGTTAAGGGAGGAGCACATCCCCCAGGAGGCAGGGGGCCTGAGCACACAGCGGACAGCAGGCGCCCACCCCGAGGGCAGGATGGCCCGGACCCCACTGGGGTGGTCCAGTGCCTAAGCAGTGCAGGCATTCGAGACAGCTGGAAAGAAATGGATTCGTGAGCGCTGAAGGTGGAGGACCAGACCAACCCATAATTACTCCATTAAAAAAAAAACAACCGATTTTTAGAAATCCCTCCCTCTTAGAGAGAAGAGCGAGGTAAGCGCCAAGCGCAAAGGAAATCCCTTTCTCTTCTGAATAGGAAGCAGACACCAGCGCGTCAGTGCTCATGAATAGTCGAGATGATTTTTTTAATACCTCAAACTGGCATATTGCAATTCAGGTAAACATTCAAAACGCACACGCTACTTACGGTGTTTCTTTTTTTTTTTAAAGGCACCACACCCTCCAAATAAATCACAGCAGCTCCCAATTCCACACGTAGGTGGAATTTCTCAGGAATTCCTGTGCTTTAATGAAACTGCCCGAGTCCAGGGGCGCCAGGAGCATAAAACACCGCCCGGCCGAGTCTCACAGGCAGCGCCCTCCAGCCCAGCACGCGGCCACCTGCCGGGGCTCTCCGTGCTGGGTCCGAGGCCCGCGCAGTCAAGGGGACTGGTCCCAGCCCTGCTGGGAGGCCTCCGCTGGGCCTGAATTCTTAGCAGGACACCGCAGACACCAAGAGGCCTTCCCCAGCACAGAGGCTCCCGGTGCCCCCAGGACAGCCGGCAGGCCACCAGGGCTCCCACTGCCCCAGTCCAAGCTCCACAATGGCTAGAAGCAGCCTCCTGCCCTGGTCCCTCACGCCCACAGGAGGTGTGACCCCAGGGGCCGGCGGATATCAGGACGACGGGACAGGCGAGGTCCTCCCAGGCACTGCACTGGGGCAGAGGCCAGAGCCCCACCCACAGCACGCCCTACAGAGGCCTCACCCCACACCTACTGGCACGGAAAGGCAGCAGGAGCAGAGCCCTCCAGGCAGGGCCCTGACCTACCGGCGACAGTGCCCCCGAGGATCTCTATGTACTCTGTACTCGCCGGGCCCCAGGGTCACTGTGCAGAGCACACCCAATTCCAGAAGCCACTTTTCCATCCCCAGGGCACAACGTCAGAGTGCCCACAGGGCTGCAGGAACCCTAGCAGGAATTTGTAGGGCCAGGGGGCCAGGGCTCAGCTGCGGGTCTCAGGTCGCAGACCTACCCAGCCACCCAGGAACCGCGTCTCTTAGGTAACACACGGCGGGACGATGCGGTGACTCAGAGGGGAGCAAACAGCAGCTCCCTCCAGATCCCATTCCAGAAGCAGGGGGGCCGCTGCAGAGAGCCCGAGTGTGCCTGAACCTTGTCCCAGGGACACAGCACCGAGGGCACTCTGTTCCAACAGGACCCGGTGTGCCCCACCACCCTCCTCCCCCTGGGCCGTGGCCACGCTGCACAGGCTTGGTTTAAAGAAGCAAGATGGCACCTTGGTGGCTCAGTCGGTTGGGCGACTGCCTTCAGCTCGGGTCATGATCCCGGGGGTCCTGGGATCAAGTCCGGGATCGAGACCCACACCGGGCTCCCCGTGCCCTGCAGGGAGCCTGCTTCTCCCTCTCCCTCTGCCTGCCACTCCCCCTGCTTGCGCACGCACTCTGTCAAATAAATAAATAAAATCTTTAAAAAAAAAGTGCAAGATAATACATCCAAGCTAAATTGGCAGATCCACAGATCCATGGACAATCCATGTGACAATACATATTTTGAAGGTTGGACCAAATCAAAGTACTTATTCTTTCTCAGTTTTAGGGGGCAAGGCATTAGGACCAACACCAAGCACCTCTCTACACAGAATCCGTCTGCATTTCGTACTAGAACAAGCTGTTCCCTAACACGAAGGAGAACACGCCCAGCATCCAACCCTCAGAAAGCAAGCGCAAGTCCCTCTAGGAGGAGATTACGTTGAATGAGGACACACTGCCCCCGGAGGAGAATATTCCCTGAAACATTTGCCTTCTGCTAAAATACAGAGACTTTCTCCTATAAATACTTTCTACCTCTGACCTTTAGAGAGTTTTCCCAGATTTGCATCATCAACTCAGTGGGATGGGTTTTGTTAATTAAAAAGCAGCAAGTGGTTTTCTTCCCGCTGCCCTCCTTCTCCATGTTCTGAGCAAACCACCGGCGTCCGCGTCCGCGGAAGCTTCAGCTGCCATGGAAACGAGCATGGCCGTCCGCCGTGCAGGAGCCCCGGCGGGCACGGGCAGAGCAAAGCCTCAGGACTGCCCGCAATGCCGAGGCGGTGACCGCGGCCGGCACTTGGAGCAGGGCTCCGATCGTGCACGGTCTTCATCTGAGGGCAGAGCCAGGGACGAATGGACTCCCCTCTGGGCCACGGACAAGAGGGGCAGGCAGGCGGCAAGCTGCCCAGGACACCCGTAACCACCAAACGGTATTAAAACATAAAAACACAAACTCCTCGCGTTACAAACATCTCCGAGGACTGACCTCGGAGCCGGCAGCAGAATGGAGAACCACTAGCCACTCTGCCAGGACACAACGGAACCTTCTGCGGGCATTACACGTCAAACCAAAGCAGCTTCCAGGCTCCGCGTTTATCCTATGGCAAGAAGGACGCAGAGCCGTGGAAGTCAGAAACTGCAAACGACAGTCCCCTTGAATTACGGGCCACGGGTCAGGTGAACGCAAAATGACCGTTTTTAAAGAAGGGAAGTAGGAAATCTATTTGAGAAACGGCAAAATCAAACCCAGTTT
The DNA here is from genome assembly GCA_028534135.1 of Potos flavus. Taxonomy (NCBI): domain Eukaryota; kingdom Metazoa; phylum Chordata; class Mammalia; order Carnivora; family Procyonidae; genus Potos; species Potos flavus. The sequence goes on along the minus strand of CM052900.1, from coordinate 167,617,419 downwards.
TCTTAGAAAAGGTCAAGTATTGGCTAATGAGTAGAACTGACATGCGCTGTATATACGGCCTGGAATTAAATTTACTCTCACTTTCTAAGAAGTGCAACGACAGCAACAAGAGCAGCCCCGTTTCCCTCCACACACGTGAAGCCAGAGACGCAGGTCAGCGACGTTCACAGATGGGATAGGTCACGTCTACACCAACGCGCAGCACACGTCACTGAACCACTAAAAACGTGGTCTTTTGTGTGTCTACACGCTTCATAAACCCTTCCATCTCACGAACCCCTTACGGCACCGATGGCTGGTTTTACATCGAGGAAAGGGGAGTCCCAGGACCCCGTGGGGGAGCCCCCGTCCAGAGGCCCAGGGGAGGCAGGGTGCTGACAGGAGAGGGCAGGGCAGCCACTTCCCCTGCCCCTCCTGTCCCCGCCCACGCAAGAGGCTGGGAGCAGAGAAACTCTTACAGAAGGGGAAGAGGGGAAGGGGGGACGGGAGGCTGCTCCCGGTTTCCTCAACAGCGTAAGTCAGACTCTACAGACAAGACCTGGACGCTCCCTGATCTTCCGTGACAAAGAAACCCAGTTTGGTACCTCACTGACCGACCCCTCTGCCACCTGGAGAAGTCAGCAAATCAGAACCCGGGCTCCCTGGGAATCCTGGGCAGACTCTGCCTGTGGAATTCGGAGGATGGTCCCGGCACCACAAAAAGGACTTCTGAAAAACGGAAGCTGCAGTCACATGTGTCCCAAGCTTCAGAACGTGACTACCCTCGGACTCCCGGTCCCTCTTCGGAACTCGTCCTAAGGAAACAAAGGCATAGGCGACACAGCTAGAAACCCGGAAGCGTCCATAAATAAGGCGAGGAGCACCCAGACACGGAATTCTGCTGCGTGACTCCCCATCAACGTGGATATATACCTGATACCACGTGCAAAAAGCAGGTCACAAATCAAGTACACATTAAGATCACATTAAGTTTTGTTGTTTTTTTTTTTTTTAAGGTACAGAAGCAGAGAAAAAGGTGTTATTTCCGGGTGATTTGTAGTTGTAGTCTTTCTGCTTCCGTAGGACCTAAATTTATTTTAAATTTAAAAAGAAACAGTAGGGGCGCCTGGGGAGGTCCTGATTTCGGCTCAGGTCATGGCCCCAGGGTCGTGAGATGAAGCCCCACATCGGGCTCCTCAGGAGTCTGCTTGGGATTCTCTCTCTCCCTCTACCCCCATTCTGCACACGCGCTCTCTCAAATAAATAAACCTTAAAAAAACAAAAACAAACACACACAGTAAATTACCTTCAAAAATAAATTTTCTGGGGGTCGTCTCCAAGTGCAGAATAAGATATGGGCGTGCGGTGGGACACTGAGTGTTTCGCAATCACAAAGTCAAATCTCTCGCGGCCCAGACTGGCAGGTCCCCTCAATCAGTGCGGGTTCAAAGCGGGTTACCAGGAACCATCCCGGAAGCTGCTCCTAGTCCGCCCTGGACATGGGCGAGACACAGACTGCGCTCTAACCCCACCCCGGCAAGCAGCAGACCTGCCCCACGTGTTTTGGGGCAGGGAGATTATTCGTCCCTCCAGGAGCCCTGGCTGGCTCTCCGCTAGGCTTCTACCCCAGTTCTCAAACATGATCACACGACTCTCCCACCCACAGCACCTACGGACTGCCCCCCCCCCACCCCCGTTAACTCAGGTTCACTCTGAGGACTTGGCCTCCTCCCCACTGGACTGAAGCCAAGCACCCGCCCCGAACGATGCCACCTGCTCTGGTCATCAGACTCTCCCACTTAAGGGCACTCCCAGGTCGGCCTGCCTACCAGGCCCTGTGCCCATTGAGGAGAAAGGAGTCAACGGCTCTCTCCTCTTCTCTCCGGGTTAAGGGGCAAGACAGAGAAGCCCCGAATCAAGGTCTGAAATAGGCCCACGTGGGACGAAGAAACCCTAACCTGGTCCAGGTGACGTACGCGTCCCTCCCGGGAGCACTGGGCTCCCGAGGCCTCGTGTTTGCTTCTCCGCTGACAATGCCAACGGGCGGCCTCGCCACTCATTACTCTGTGGGTGCTGGCATCCCCCAGGCCTCTCGGCACTGCCCTCCGGGACCGGATTACCATCTGTGAGCCAACAGGAGGCTGCTTCCAGCCCGTGCAGAGAACACGGCCAAAACCCCAGTGCGGGGATCACGGCCGGGCCTCCTCGAGCAAGGAGGAGGCCCAGATCCCAGATGCCCGCAGTGCAGGTAAGTGCCGGCAGAGCCAAGCCCCCCCCCCACGGCTAATCCACGCCCAAGCCCAACGTGGCCCTCAGCCTCCCCCTGCAGCATCCCGGGAGACCAGCAAGCTGCACCTGATGCAGACTCCGTAACGACTGGAATGTTCTCAGCAGGAGGCCTCGGGGAAGACCAGAGAGACAGAGATCCACGGCCGCCTTCCCCCAAAGGACACTTTGCTGCCCAAAGGACACGGCCACTCTGCTGCTCAGAAGCTCAGGAGACTGGAGCCCCGGGAATGAAATGAAAACCAAACTACTCTGGGCACAAGGCAGTTCTCAAATACAGAAACGGACAACGTCTGCTTTCCATAAACTCTGCCCGACGGCCGGACCCGAGATCACAGACCCACCCCACGCGTGAGGAGGACAGAGTTCCCTTCGGGAAGACGCCAAGGTTCTGCAGAGGAGGGCGGTGACAGAGACTGCGTGGTGGAGGAGTACTTGAGGCCGGACAGCCGTACCCTTGAAGACGGTTCTGATGGTACACTGTGTGTTAGGTGTATTTTGCCAAGATAAAAGTAAACCGTGCAATACGAGGAACTCATCTAGAAATGACCTGGAACGTTCTATGAGCAAGGTAGTGGGGTGTCTGCCCCTGTAGGTACTCGGTACACCCCCAGACAATTCAGCCAACCCCCCATCTTGGGCACACTGGAAGCCTACGGGCGCTGGCAGACAGGGCTGCAAATCTGCGCTGCGGAGTGGGGGCAGCGGGGGGCCCCGGGACAGCCACACATCCAGCTCAGGGCCTGAGTCAGGAGGGAGGGAGGGAGGGAGGGGGGCAGGCAGAGACACACATGCACACACAGAGACCGAGAGACACAAACAGCCTGAGACCAGCAGACGGAGGAGGAACAGCAAGTCAGCAGGAGAGAGGGAGTCAGCTGACCGAGGAGGAAGTGCGCGGTCCCTAAGGTTCCCCTCAGGGCACCAACAAGACTCTGCAGGCACCGCTGTGACCTCTGCTAGGCACCCACCTCGCCCCTCTGTCGTCCCCCTCCCTCAAGGTCAGGTGCACAAGCCCGGCCTGGCTGACACCCTTCCCGGGGCTCCCCCAGCCCCAGAGAAAGGCCTCTGTCTCCAGTCTGGCCAGCCCCCACCAGCCGTGGCTGAATCACTGTGACATCCTGCGGGGCCCAGCCTCCTCGGGCACTGCTTCTCACCTCCCTCCTGCCCAAACCCGCGCCAGTCTCCATCGCTGGTCCCGGACACCCTCAGCACCGGGCCGGGACCAGGGAGCAGGCAGCCCTGTGGGAGCCGGGCCCCTCCGCCCCTAACACACCAGGAGGCATTTCACTCACCCAACAGTCTAAGAGGGCTGCCAGGTGGAGGAAACGCTCCGGAGAAGATCCAGGAAGTGACTTCTTTCACTAGAAAGTAACCCCCTGCAGGAAAGATTTTACTTGCATTTTTGAGGAGTAAGTTCACTCTCAGTGTTGTTGACCTTCAGATCCGAAACCCCCTGACCCGGTGAACGATTACCGCCTGCCTCCCCTGCCCCACGCTCTAGCTCACAGCGAGGCCCAGCCCCCCCTCTGGAAAGAGGCACCTCCAGTTTTAGAGACACAATCGTGAAGAGGCAGGGCTGGCTTCAAGCACCAAAGTCCACATTCCTGAAAAGCCTGCCGATCGTAAAATGAGCGAACACCTGAATGTATCACAGACTGAGCCACCCGGGGCTCCCCTCCCCCAGCCCCGGCCAAAGGCTCGACAGCAACAAACAAAAACCACGGATAAAGGCCTCTACAAGAACAGCCAAAACGATTCCATCTGTTAACAAAAACTAACTGTAGAATTAAAGGTTGCAAGTTCAAACACAATCTGCCTATTGTAAACAGTGCCTCAGTTTATCAAAGTAACAATAACGCTCTTTCAAAGATTGATAAAGTTCTCCACAAATACTTGCCCTCCAGCATTTTTAAGATACTTTGCAAGATAAATATTAGCTTGAGACTTGCCTACAGGAGAAGTGAAAGCTGCCAAAGAAGCAGTTCTTAAAAAAAAAAAAAAAAAAAAGCCAGGAGCGGCTTCAGCTGGAGGGAGAAGGCTGGGCCCCTGCCCCACGCCCTGAGCGCTGTGCCAAGGCTGGGCGGCCGAGCCCATGTTCCCCCACCCGTCCTGGGCCTGCCCAGCCTAGGAGGGCAAGGCTGCAGTCCTGTCTCCCCATTGGGGGGCACAGAGCCAGGCCCTCCACAAACAAACCACCCGCCCTACAGAAAAACCTGGAAAATTGAGTTAATTAAAAGGAGAGATTTTAAGATAATTGTTGGGATGGAAAAGAACAAGAAGCATCACAGCTTCGATCTCATTTAAACTTAATTTCCTGGAAGACAGTGAAGTAGCCTGGGCAGCCGGGTGAGGAGCAGGGAGAGCGGGCCCGGTGTCAGCAGCCAGCCCCTGAGCACCAGGCCGGGTGGGCGGGCGGCGCGTCTCTGCTGCCAATGGCCCGCCTGACTCCCGATGTTGCTTATCCTTCCCTCCACCTGCGGGGGGCTTTCATGTTTACCACAGTAGCTCACAACTCAATAGGAACTGGAAGGGAGCTCAGAACAAAGCCAGCCATCGCGCAGGTGACACGTGGGTGACACACGGGTGCTCCCCAGTAAGGGACCGGCTCGGGGAGCTGGCTTGGCGGGCGGTACTGAGCACCTGCCAAGCACAGCCTCGCCCATCACAAGCCCAGCGACACTCGTCCCGGAACGTGACTCCTACCCCCCTCGTCTTCCAAGGCCACGCTCTTCTCCTCATGCTCCTCTGAAACAAAGCGGTGCGCTGAACACCCTCTGAGCCCCGAGCATGTCACACACCCGAAACAAGTTATGCTTCCTCCCAGGACTGCGGAGACTGGCCGCGCGACGTCCCGAATCACGAGCATGTCTCATGACTGCAGACTCAGACACTCGGCCCTCACTGCCCCATCTGCAAGGGGAACGACACCTCCAGACGTGCGGAGGGTCACCACAGAGCCCAAACCCTGCAGGTTCTCGGGGAAGGGAGCTGCTGTCACCCCCAAACCCTCGCAAGTAGGACAGCGGTCACTTCTGATTACATCTGGCTAAGAGTGTTGAAAACTCCCCGGGTGAACCAAATCCTGGGTCCAACCACATCACCGCGCGTGGTGCTCGGGTACGCGGCCCTAGAAGAGAGAAATCACTCAAAGAGCAAGGAACAATCTGATAGACCTTAAGTTAACCAAACATGGTCTAATTTTGCTTTGAACAGCTTGGAGCATCAACGAGTAATCTAATAATGACAACACACCTGGTTTCACGAGAACTTGTACGTAGAGCTGTCACTAAAAGGGGAAAATTCTGTGTCGGAAAAACAAAACTTTAGGTTAAGTGGTTCAGCTCAGTCATCAGAAAGCGGGCACAGCCGGGGACTTCACTGTGAAGGAAGGGACCCGACCGCCAGGTCTAGAATACCACGGGCCCCTCCACAGCACGAGAACGCCGACCGCTGAGCACGGAGGTCCGCTAGGTGACCAGGACTACCCCCTCTGGGCCGCCTGCGGAACGGGCAGATGCCAGGGACACAAAGAAGCTGCCACCTGTGGTGTAGGATAGGGTCCCTCCCTTCAAGGCACCTAACAACAAGGGTGCAAGGCTGGGTAGGGGAGAGTGAAGAGAAGCTGTGTCACCTCAGGGCACAGCCAGTAAGACCCCCCCCCCCCCACGGAGGGTGTCAGAGATGGAGGCGGCCCAGGTGACAATGGAGGGCAGCAGGCAAGCCTAGACCGACCGGGGGTGCCGTGCTCGGAGGCCCAGGCGCGGTGCAGGGCGTGGGCTCATTTTAGCCTTGTTGTCAGCAGGAGCAGGACAGCGGGCTCACTCCGCTGCCGACAGCAGCACCTGCCCCTGCAGGGGCTCTGCCCGGGGAGACCCCCCTCGAGGGGCCAGCACAGCCCGGCGGCGGGAAGCCTAGGTGGGGAGAGGTGCCCTCGTGCTCAGGGAGGGGGCCACCGGTGCAAAGGGACGCGCAGGAGCTCTGGCCTGACCTGCGTCAGCCACGGGGGCTCCAAGGAACAAGCTAGAGAACGGGGCAGGCACCCGGAAACGTATCGGGCTGCAGGTCACAGAGCAACGGGCCCAGTAAGACCCTCGGGCGAGGTCCAGCCCCACCTGAACCTCAGCGGAGAAATGGGAGCCCGAGAGGCCAGGGGACCCGGCACCGAGGACAGCGAGCCTGAGCAGGGCTGATGCCGCCACACATTTCCGCCCTCCCAGGTGCCCCCTTGCGAAGGCCTCTGCCAGGCTCCTGTGAACCGGCCACATTCCCGGACAGGCGTGAAGAACGAGTGTGTGTGCTCGCCCACCGTTAACGAGAGGAACCTGCCAGCACCGCGAAGGCCGGCCCTCCCTTTCACTCGCTGCCCCGCTCTCCAGGCCGTCCCTGCCTCCCCCTGCAGTCCAGGCCCGCCTCCCCCCTCCTGAACTGCATCGGCCCCTCAGTGCTCCCGGCTGCTGTGTCCCCAGCACAGTATGGCCAGAACATTCTGTGCCCGACTCGGCCCCTCCGGCTGCCCACCCCTCACCGCTTCCCCTCCTGCTGCCTCTGCTCCCGCCCCCTCCTCACCCTTCAAGCACAGCAAACCCACGCTAGTTCCACACTAGTCCTCATCCAGCCCAGGCCCTGACTCCAAACCGCGGCCTCCCTCGGCATCGGCCACGTTGCCCCTGCAGATGCGCCACGAGTCTGCGGTATTCCGCCGGTTTCTGAACAAGCAGCCACAGGTCTGGGGGCCTGACCCAGCGTCCTTTCCTCCTATAGCTCGTCCAGGCAGCCAGCAGTGGGACAAGCTGGACGAGACGGGAACTAGGGGTGGCAGGACAGGGTCTGCCCGACGGGAGCCCGACACCCAGTCCAGCATGGACCTCCCAGCCCACCTCTGCCAAGGGCACCAAACCACCCCAACCACCCCCAGGAGGTCTGTTACTTGACCACCTGTATCCAAAACTCCTCAGAAGCCATTGCTACCCGTAACTCACAACCTTATCACCAAACGCCACCCCACAACCTGGGCCCGTGCAGAGCTCTCGGGAAGGAGTTAAGCCTAAGATGCCCCGAAGCTACCAAAGGGCCTAGGCGCTGGGAGAAGCGGGGGGCACCCAGCCGCAGCCTGCCTTCAAGCAGGCCGGAGATGAACAGCACAGCAAGATTCCCCGCCTGCCTCGAAGTGCTAGGCCCGGTCTACGGCGTCCTGCCCAGCGCCCCGGGACGAGCAGGAGAGGAAGGCAGAGTGAAGGGCAAACGAGGAAGCTCTTCCCACTGCAGCCCAGAACGTCTCGGCCTCTCCAGACATTCCAGGCGTGGACCTCAGCTCGGGCTCGGCCTGCACTTTCGGGCGGAGCCAGGGGCCCACCAGACTAGGGCACCAAAGGGGCGGCACTCGGTCACCGCCCGTGTCCGGCATGGGCAGCTTCAGGGACCTTCCTGCGGTGGCCGCTCTGCAGCTGGAAGGCGCAGAGGACAGGTGGCAACGGAGACACGGCCGCAACCTGGGCGTGCTCCGGTCCAGAAGACCGACGGCACCGCGTGTGCGAACCTGAGTCCCGGGGCCGGAGGATGGGTGGAAAAGGGGCAGCCCCGAATACCAGTGCTCCACAGAGCGTCTCCGTGAGCCCAAGCCCTGCTCCTTGGCAGCCCACGCCACGGGGCACGAACGAGAAAGTCAGACGGGATGTTTTCGTGCTCATCTCAACACTAGCACTTGCTCGAACAATGGCTGAAGTTGGTGCCTCTGGGCGGCTCTGTCAGTTAAGTGTCCGACTCTTGGTTTCGGCTCAGGCCATGATCTCAGGGTCGTGGGATCGAGTCCTATGTCAGGCCCCGCGCTCGGGGTGGGGGCGGTGGTTCTGCTGGAGATTCTCTCTCTCCCTCTGCCCCATCCCGCCCCCACCCCCTCTCTCAAATAAATAAATCTTTGAACAGAACAAAACCAATGTTTTCAGTCCTATAACTACGTTAAGAACCTTACCCTGAAATTCAATTAGGACAGTGACCTTCAACGAGGTAACTGGTCGCAACTCAATTGTGAAAACGCAGGGGTCTGTGACCCATGACCGGAGAGTCCCAGAAGAGAGACCACAGCCCCAGGGGAAGCTGGGCAGACAGGTTCAGGGCCTGGGGACAAGGGGGCAGGTGGTGCTTTCGCTGGGGGAGGAAGGGCCCCGGCTCGCGAGCCGCCTGCTCAGGAGAGGAGGGGCTGGCCCTCGGCGCGCCCCTGCCGGCACCATGGAAAGTTGGCCGCGGCTGGAGAGGACGTCTGGTGTCTATAAAAATGTTCCTCCCACGGGAGCCTCTGGAATCAGAGACTCCAAGAGACTTTCATTCTTTTCCTTATTTGCCACTCTGAAAAATAAGCCGTTCTTCCTATTCTGAAACGCAATACGGGTCCAAACCTTCCACAGTGAATAGTGACCCAAAGAAAAAGGTCACCAGATCCAAAATATTTCTCATTTGGCCCGTGGCCCAGAGAAACTCTATTCTGTTTACTTGGTTCCTCTCCTGGGGGATAAAAACCTAATCCGATACACCAAGCGGGCCTGAGTTACTCCGAAGTCTGCAAGGAGGGCGGGGCTGTGGGCGCTTCTCACCCGCTGCGCTGGGTCCTCCTGGGTGCCAGCCCCCCCCCCACGCCCCCACCGTGGCCTCACGGGGGAGAACAGAAGCACTTCCTGCGTGCCCATCCCAGCCCCCACAACCCAGCAAGGCCGACCCCGAGACGGTGGGCGAAGGCCTGCGCAGAACCAGGAATGGGGCTGAACACGGGGCTCGGTCAGGGTCTGGCGGCTCCAAGGCGGGCTTCCCTCCCCGTGGCAGGACAGCTCCCGCTAGGCCTTCCCGCACCCGACCACTTCCGGCGGGGCCCCATGGGTGGGAAGGAGCCCTCAGCTCGCGTCTGCCCCACATGGCCCTCGGCCTGAAGTCCTCTGACACGGCAGCCACTGAGCAAGGACCCATGCTCCACCTGTCGGCAGGCCTTCCCTGGGTGGCGGCCCCTCAAAGGCTCCCATCTCTCATCTGGAGCACGGAGCGGTGACCTCACGCTGCAGCCAGTGCCCCCACAGCCCTCCCCAGATCCCCCATCACTGAGTCCCCGCCCCAGGGTGACAGGGTGCCCGGCCCAGGCCAGGGCGCATCCCACTGTTCTGCAGAAGGACGCACACTCCGGGACATGAACCCCACCGAAGCAGCCTGCCTCCGACTTCTCTTTCAAACCGTGAAGCCCACTCCAGCCCCTGCACATCCGTGCCCACCTTCCTGGAAGGCCTTCTCCAAGGACGTGCACATCCGGGGTCCAAACGCTCGGCCCTGGAGAACAGCAGCAGGAGGCAGAACCCAGGACACAAGGCAGAAAGCCCCTGACAGAGGCTGCTAGTCCTGAAGCTGAGCATGAAGGCACCAAGGCCGTCAGCATGAGGGGAGGGTGCAGTTGGGGTCACTTAGGCCCGTGCCCCTGCAGTCCGCAGTGACTCCCCCGTCACTGACTACGTACGCCAGACCTGGCATGGACAGGTGGACATGCTGGCGTGGGGGAGCCACTACTCACTGGGGAGCCCCAGTCAGCTCCTCCCGCTCGGGGACAAGAGTGGCCTCAGAGAGGCATGAGGGACACAGGCCCAGCACCAGCGCCGGCACTGGGCCCCCAACATCTCTGCCTCTGGCCCCACCCAGTTCCCAAGGCGGTGCGGGGGTCTAAGCTCAGGATCCCTCTAGAAATAAGGGACTCAGAGCCAGAGGAGGAGGAATGGCGGAGGCGTTTGGCTTGCCAGCCGGTCCTGACGGAGGCCCTCCCTCTGCAGCCCAGGGAACACACAGCCTAGAGGCAGTCGCACGTGTGCGGTGTGAGGAAGGGACCAAGGCAGAGCAAGGGAAGCACGCGGCTAGCCCGTAAACACATCTTTCTTGTATCTTTACAAATGCCTCCTAAATACATTCTCTACTTAAAGCGGCTTACATCTTTTCCAGAGTAAGGCGAGTATAAGCAGGACAACAATCTCAGTTCAAAAGCAAGTGTCTCCCCATCAAGGCACATTTAAAACAGTAGGTGGCATTAATCTGTCTGAGCTGGGCTCCTGCTCCCACCGTCCTCAGAAGAAGCCTGACCCCCAGGACGGGAACACGACCCCTTCTCCCACTGGCCAGGAGACTCTCCTCTGCCTGTCCACTGACCGGCTGCCCCTCAATCCCCCTGCATTCTAGCTTGTCCACACTTTCCCCAAGTAAGTTCAAGACCATGGAGGAAAAGACAAGTAGCTGCTCTTTACAAACCACGCACACCCACAGTACGGCTAGCCAAGTTCAAGTAACAGTCTGAGCTCAAGGGAGGGAGGGAGAGGGGGTGCTCACGGTCCGCCACGGGGCTGTACCCTTGGTTAGTATTTTATCACCGGACCTGACGAGTCTCAGGCACGGGCCCGAGAGCAGGACCCTGAGAAAGCCGCTCAGCTCTCCAGGCCACAAGCAAAATGGCAAGGGTGGGACCCAAGCACCTGTCCCTTCTCTTGCACTTCCACAAGCTTTGATCCTCCAGTGTAAAACCACACACCGAGGGCAGTACCATCCCAGGAGAAAGGCCTGCAGGGCCGGCAGGAAGCCTGTAATAGACGCGCTATAAACTCAACACGCCGCACTCTGTCTTCAAGACTAATTGTAACAGGGAGAAGACATAACCGCAGCTAACAAACCTTCCCTCGCGGATATAATTTACAGCGCCGTGACTCAGCGGCCCCGACTGCCTGACAGGTGAGCTCACCTGGATGCAGGCTGCTGTTTTCACAAGGCGACAACCGACGCCTACGCACGGGGCAGGGAGGGCGGGCTGCCACCGTCCCCAGCCTCCCTCCTCCAAGATCCCTAGAAGCCCCCTCATCGAGGCTTCATGGCACATTTGGATTTCGCAATTCCTTCCGGGGAGCACCCTCACGGCCAGCCAGGACGCCGGCCTTCTGGCCTCGCTGGCTGGGCAGCCAGTTAAGGGCAGTTAGTTATAAACACAAAAGTCACTGATGTATTTGTTTAAAGAGGCGGTCCTTCTAAGCACCTGCTAACTCTACTAACAACAACGACAACAAACGTAGGCCATAAAGGGTCCACTGGGCCCCCTTTTGCCCCACCGCCCTCCTCAAGGCCTCCCGCAGGCTCGGCAGTCCCCACGCTGGGCCGAACGCCCCTCGGCTGGTGCTCAGACTGGTGACCAGGCGGCACTCCCAGCATCCCCAGCACCTACGGCACCAGCGGCCAGGTGCCCTCAGGCCTCCCAGGGCACAGGCACCAAGGCCCGACTCCCAGGGTTCTCTCCCCGTCTCCTGCCCACACGCGGCTCACATCTAGGCTACCTCAGCGGCTCCTTTCCAACCGCCACCCCACAATTCCCCCTCTCCTACCAGATCCTGATTTCCTCTCCCAGGCCCGTCCCTAACCCGAGAGTGCCCCCACGGCACCCGGGGCCCAGCTTACGCACGGCAGGGGCCGACACGCAGGGACCACATCCACCAGAACCTCGGGCTCTCGCTCAGCTTCGTCCTGTTCGCCCCCCTTCTGATCCCGCTGCACCCGTGCCCCCCAGGCCTCCCCCAGCCCAGCCTGGCCTGCCCCTCCAACACAGGCGGGGACTGCCTCCAGAGAGGAAAGGCCAATTCCGGTTTCCCCCACCTCCTCTCTCTCAGGAACTGCAAAGTCTCTCCGCAGACCCTCTTCTTCCACTGCCTCACGTGGGGACAGAACTGGCCGCAACTCTGAACGTCCTTCCTGCGAGCCGATTCCGATTCTAGATGCCACGCACACACACTCCCTGAGCCCTCGGGACCCTCCAACGCCGGCGCAGGGAACCCTACCATCAGCCCCCATTTCCAGACGCGGGAACCGCAGCACCAAGGCTGGCACACAGAAGCTGCGGCATGAGAACCAAGGACAAGGTTCAGCGGCCCGGCTGCGGCGTTCCCTCGCGTCAGTCACTGCCAGGCTGCGGAGAGTGGAGGGGGTCGGAGGAGACGCAGGAGCCTCATGCCGGGCCTGATTTCTGGAGGGAACCCTCCCTGTGAGGCAGGCAGCCAGACCCAGGCACCCAGAACTGCCTCGCCGTGCGAGACATCGGGGTCCATAACCCGGAGAAGCTGGCGGTGGTGGGCCCGGGAACACGGGGGCACGCGCTCCGGGAGATGTCGTCTGCAAAGGAGCAGGGCAGCTGCAGGGGGAGGTGTGGCTCTAGAGAGGGCTGTACTTGTTGCCATAACTGAAGAAATTATAACCCAGCCCGATCAAAAACCTTAGTTTAAAACAGGCCTTTACTGGGGTGCCTGGCTGGCTCTGTTGATTAGGCATCGGATGCGAGATCTCAACTAAGGTCATGATCCTAGGGTCGTGAGGTCAGGCTCCTCGCTCGGCTCGTCGTGGGGCCTGCTAAGATTCTCCCTCTGCCCCTCCCCCCACCTCGCAAGAACGCTCCCTCCCTGAGAAAAAAATAAATAAAAATAAAACGGTCCTTTACCGGAGGGCCTGGCTGGCTCAGTCAGTACAGCACTCAACTCTTGATCTTGGGGTTGTGAGTTCAAGCCCCATGTAGGGTGTAGCGATTACTTTTTAAAAAGTAAATACATAAAAAAATAAAAGTCCTCTCCTCCGCCTTCCATACGTGATACACGACTGTCAGGGTACCCTGTGGAGTCACACACGTGATTTCTGACTCATGGCTTCCCATCAGGACAGAATTCTAATCTTTAGGGCCGCAGATGGGGTTAGCCGGTTGCGGAGTATTCTCAGTTGCTGTTCAAGGTAAAGCCGCATTCTCCGCATTTGATTGAAGACAAATGGGTAGGACTCTGGGCCCCTCCCAGCCTGGGAGAGCCGGCCTCTTCTGCCGGGAAGCTGGCTGCCGCCGTGGGGAGAGACTCCCTGGAAAAGAGTGGGCCTCCTGCTTCGAGGGGAGCGGGGTGGCCATGGGCCAGAGGCCTGTGAGGGGGCCCCCGTGGCTGAGGCCTCTGCAGAGAAAACCGCCAGACCTGGGTCCTCTAGCCCGGCAGGGGGCAGTCAGGGCAAACCAGGCCCTGGGCTGACCCCCAACTCCTGTGAACCAGAAGCCAGCCAGCTGGCAGGCCCAGGACACAAGGAAGGGTCCAGAGAATTCCTGCTGGTGTGGCTTCCGACTGGATCACGGTCCTCCCGTGAACCACTGTTCCTCACGTCACTGACAGTGAGCTAGTGGGGGTCAGTGAGAATGTGCCTTCGGCTCAGGTCAGGGTCTTGGGGTCTTGGGACTGAGTCTTGCATGGGGCGCCCTGCTCGGCGGGGAGTCTGCTTCTCCCTCTCCCTCTGCCCCTCCCCCCGACTCATTTGCTCTCTCAAATAAATAAATAAAATCTTTAAAAAATATAATTTATTTGACAGAGAGAGACACACGAGAGAGGGAACACAAGCAGTGGGAGTGGGAGAGGGAGGAGAGACAGGCTCCCCACCGAGCAGGGAGCCCCATGCAGGGATGGATCCCAGAGCCCTGGGATCATGACCTGAGCCGAAGGCAGACGCTTAATGACTGAGCCACCCAGGCACCCCTCAAATAAATAAATAAAATCTTTAAAAAAAAAAAAAAAAAAAAAGAAACAAAGAAAATGAGCTAGTGGAGAACTTGAACCCAGGCAGCCAGACATCCTCCCCCATCAAGAATTTTAAGTAAAATATGCATTATAATGTGACCTTATACAATATATCATACGCAATACGCCCTTATAATTGTGTCTATTATATACGATACATATCACGTAGCTAAATAAAGACCAGATACTGCAACTGACTGGAACAGACATAGAATCCGTAGTGCATTATAACGTCCTATCCCACCACGTCCGATGACTGTCCAGGGCAGTCTCTCAGCCACAGTACCCGTCTGGGAGGAACCAGTGCAGACGCAGAGGTCTGACCGGGTGGCTCCTCTTCCAGGTCACAAGTGCTGCTGCAAGCGTGACCCTTCCACCTTGGCTTGGCTGGGGGTCAAGAATGCCGCCCGGCCACTCCCAACTTTTATCTCAATGTGACATTGCTTAATTCTTTTACACAACCTTGACTTGGCTCTCTCACTGCTAATTTTGACCACCATCTGTTTCCCCACAAAGTAACCCGGAGCGTCCCAATGTCCCCATCACAACAGATTCCAACAGCCACCCGAGAAGGCAGGATGCGTGCTGGCCCGAGACAGCGCTCTAAGGGCACGGCTGCTGCTGCCCGTCCAGGCCACAGCAAGGAAACCCAACCGCCACCCCTGGGGTTTATCTCTAGCACACTCCTCGGGGAGAGAGGCTGCGCGAGGCCCGCACCAGCCGCAGCTGCCCACCTGCTTCCCCTGCTTCCCGAGCCGAGCTGCGAGACGCACAGACCTGGGCGACCGCCGGCCAGGCCGCCCCCCTCGGGCTTCCAGGCCGACCAGGCGGCGCACGATGCGGGCTCTGCGGCCGTGGTTCCAGAACAGGGGCGGCTCAGCTGAGGCCCAGAGATGGGGGGCTGAGGAGGACCAACCCCGGCTAGGGGTTTGGAGGCCTCTCGAATAACCACAAAACTGTGTCTTTGCATTTTTTGTGGCATGTGGCACAAAAAACAAAAACAAAAACCACTTTCACCAGGTTTTCCAAAGGAATCCATGACCCGAGAAAGGTGAAGCCTGACCCCAGTTCGCAGCGGGGGAAGAGGGAAGCATCCACGGTTACACTGGTTAGAGGGATTTTTGCTGTGACAGTTACCACACCAGCTTTTCTTAACTTTGGAAAGTCGGCCCTCCCTTTTACTGCTTCCTTTAGAATTCAGCTGAACAATTCAGGTTCATGAGGGGGGTAAGGGCAGAGAGAAACAAAACTAGAAAGATGAACTCTCAATTTAGGAAAAACTCTAAGGGCCGGCCCAGACTATTCCGTAGCTGAGAATTTTCTAGAGCTCATCAAACATTTGGTGACATCAGAAAGATCAAACCGCGATTTCTAGAACTGACCCTAAAGGAAGGGACAGAAGTATGAACTGCTACAAGTCAAAGGGCTGTCGCTCTCTCCGTCGGGCCACGGCGTCTGGAATCGAGTCCTGGATAAATGTTATTTACTTGGCTCGCTGGGCTGATAACGAGCTTGTTTTGAACCTCCTGTATATGGTGCTGGCTCATTCATTTTGAAAAGTAACCCAGGACAGACCCAGCTGGGGAAAGAGTGAGCAAGGAAAACCAGGTCAGCAACACTTGCTCTCACGTTTCATAACTGAAACGCGCCAGGCTCCAGATAAAACCTTAATCTGATCTGCATGTTGCATTTAGACCAGGGGTCCGGGCACCACCTCTCTCCCTCCGGGCCAGAGCGCAGCTGTGCTCCCTCCACTGTCTGGCTCTGGCGCTGGCTGCCACTGTCAGCACACTGTCACCAGACCCTGGGCAGTGGTATCACAGTTCACAGACACCCCGCCTCCCTCCCTCACCCGTCCGCTCACGGCACTCCCACCTCGCACACACCAAGAGGTCCAGACTGCCTTCCAGCCGCTTCCAGGCCACCTGGCTGACAACAGTGAAAGCAGCCAACCCCAGGAAAAGAGGAAGGGGCCCACGCGGCATGGTCACAGCTACACCCTGGACCCACCAAAGCCCACTCCACCTGCATTCCTCAGCTACACCGGCCAACTCAGTTCCTTCCTTCTGCCACCTGACGAGACCCCAAATAACCATAAACCCACAGGCACCGGCTCCCACCAAGCAGGGGAGCACGCTGGGCAGCCAGAGAGCCACACATCCACGCACGCTCCATCTCAGCGACCACGCAGGAGCGCAGGGGCACGTGCAGGGAAAGCCGGGCCCTGACTGGTCACCGCCCGTTGACTAGGCCCCTGCACAGAAAGCCACGCCCCTCTCTCCTGCACCCCGGGGCCCAGGGTGGGGGGAAGCCTTCCTTGCTGGTGTCCCTCAACCCTGCGCACCCCTCTGTGTGGCCCTAAGCCTCCTCGCTCTACCTGCAATGCGCACCTGCTTCCTGCAAACAGGACACGAGACACACAGTGGCCAACGTCCCTCCATGACACGGACAGCACGGGGGCAGAAGCGGGGAGCAGTAAGCCCGATACCCCTGCATACTTACGAAGCAGTGACTCTAAGAAAATTGTTCTCAAGGAGTTATCAAATACAGATGAGAACCGTCGGCCTTGAAAGGGACCCTCGGGAGGCAAGACAGGCCCTGTAGGCCGATTCCAGCCGCTCCAGGCCAGAGGCCGGCCGTGGCCGGAGGACGCCAACTGCATAGGGATAACCAGAAATGGGTAGGAGACGCGCACATGCACACTGCCTCAGGGACAGCGGGAAGAAAACGGAACGCGAAGGCAACCCCACGTCAACTGGAAACGTGGGCCCTGGTCTGGTGCGAATTAGCAGCGCGCTGTGAAGACGGCGACCTAGTTACAAGCACCCCGCAAAGTGCTCGGGGAAACTCGGCCGGGGGTGCGGACCTGCTTGGGGAGGCGCACAGGCGCTCACGGGGCTTCGGACACTCCCGAGCTCCCCGGGTCCTCCAACGACCCGGGGCGCAGACCCATGACCCTCCTGCCACTTGCTGGGAGGGGGCCCTGGGGCTCACAGGTGAAGCAGCGTTTCACAAGTCAGGGGACCGAAGGGAGGCCAGCCTCGGGGCCCAGGCTCGGGGGGACCCCTCCACCTGCCGGCTCCACACCTGCAAACCAGCCGGGAGGTATGGTGCGGAACCAGCAGTGAGTCCCCGGAGCCTACCAACAGACACAAGGAGATCTCACTCCTGAAATGGACACAACATCGGAACTTTGAAACAGCCCTGCGGTGAGCTACCAGAAGCTGTGCGTGTCAACTCCAGGACACTCGGCGGATGGAGGGTCCGCCGGACACTTCCTTGAGCCCCTCCCCCCCGTTACCTTGCAGGGGGCTCCAAGAGCAGCTGGTGCGCGGCACCCCCCTTCCGTGGGAGCCCCTGTGGGTGCAGGAAGGTGGGCGCGGCACAGGCTTCAACCAGCCGCCGCCCCTCCGCAGCCCATCTCTGGTGCGCACCACGGAAACGTCCCCGGGAGGCCGGGAAGGCCGCCAGGCAAGCGCCCTGTCCCAGGGACCAAGCCCCAAGCCGGCAGGACACTCACGTGGATGCCACTCGCAGAGCACAGCCCGGGCATGGAGCCGGGAGGCGGCTCCCAAGTTGAAAGGCCCTGAGACCAGTCCAAGGACTCCCGGCAGGCAGCCGGCAGGGCAGCCAGGGGCCCTCGCCCCCGCCGCAGGCCATCAGCCCTCAAGGCTGCCATCCAAGCTCCGCAGGGTCTTTTCCTTGGCTCGTGACAAGGGGTAACCCGAGGGAGCTGCCACTCAACAAAATAGACGCCAGCTGAAAGCGTACCCCACCTCTACTGTCCAAAGCAGCATCCACATCCTCAGGTCCCAGGCTCAGGCTGTTTCTCCTGAAACCAGTTACATTGGCCTCCACTTCCAAGAAGCCCTCCCTGAGGAGCCCCGCCTGAGAGTGGCGGGAACTATCTTTTGAGCTGGACGAGCACCGTATCATTGCTCCTGTCTCCTATTGTCCCCGGGGCCTCCCTGCTTAGCAGAGCATTGGGTCAGGAGAGAGAACCCCAGGCGGGGTCCGTAAGATCCCTGGGCATCCATTTCCTCATCTATAAACCAGGGGTACTGCCGCTTCCATGCAGAGCGGTCAGAAAAACCCAGAAGTTAACTCTGAGCCTAGGCGGCACTTCACGCAGAGCCCGGCCCACGGCGCCCCCGCAGGGGCCTGTCCGAGACGAAGGTGCCCTCGGGACCGCATGGGGCTTCGAGGACTCCATCGACAGGCAGGGAGGACGCAGGAGGCCCAGCACACCAGGACTCCAAGCACAGCCCCAGCACAGGGCCTCTGAGGTCTCGGGGTGACTCGGTTGAACTAGTCACTAGAGTCCCCCAAGTCTGTGCTCAGCGACAGCCTCAGAAAGTCCAGACTCTTCTCCACATTCTTCCCCATACAACCCATTTGGTGTTTCACAAAGTTTGAACATAGCAGCTAACCCCTGCCCCTCAACGGGGTTATTCAAACCAAGCGCAGGGACGCCTGGGGGCTCAGTTAAGCCTCTGCCTCCTTCTCAGGTCCTGATCCCGGGGTCCTGGGATCGAGTCCTTCATCAGGCTCCCTGCTCAGCAAGGAGCCTTCTTCCTCTGCCTGCCGATTTCCCTGCTTGTGCGCGCGCGCTCTCTCTCTCTCTCTCTCTCTCTGTCTCTCTCTCTCTCGCTATCTCCCTCTGGGTGTCAAGTAAATAAATACCTTTAAAAATAATAAAAATAAATAAATAAGTAAAACCAAGTGCCCCCTGGGCTCCCACCGCAAGGGACCGGGACGCCACAGCGCAGGGAGGCCGGGCCTCCAGCCCCACAGCCTGCCATCTGGCCGGGGAGCAGGCGGCGCTGTGGGGAGGCGGTCCTGGGATCCCAGGTCGCAACTGCAGGGGCTCCAGGCCGAGGCCCCCAACTCTGTGGGCAAGAATCAACGGCCGGAAGGACAAGGTTCTGACGGGATCGTGAGGAAATCCGCATTAAAATTGTAAACTCCTTTCTGAAACCGTATCCGAAGCCAGCAGAAACCACGGCCTGCATCCACGTGGCTCCCACTCTCCCACAGACTTTCCTCAGAAGCCCACGGGACCTTGACGGCCACAAACGGACACGGTCCACAGGACTCTTCCCGGCACGCACCGCCCGGCTTCTGCACAGGCTGCCCACGTGGTCAGGACTTAAACCAAGGACTGATAACCGGCCCGTGGGAGCCTCCCTTCAGCCGGCCTTCTCACTCACTGCAACTGCCTAGTTCCTTCGCAAACACGGTCCCGGGGTGCCTGGGGGGCTCGGCGGGTTAGAGCCTCTGCCTGCGGCTCGGGTCATGGTCTCAGGGTCCTGGGATGGAGCCCCACTTCCGGCTCTCTGCTCAGCAGGGAGCCTGTTTCCCCCTCTCTCTGCCTGCCTCTCTGCCTCCCTGTGATCTCTCTCTCTGTCAAATAAATAAAATATTTTTAAAAAAAGAAAGAAAACACAGTCCCAATTTTATTTTGGATTTGATTCATGTTAAATCTTTAATTCTGTGAAGTTACTGATGTTCTAAGACAAAAACGGGCTACCCCACACTGCAAAAACATATACTCTTGACACACCCGGAAGCCCCGCTTTTCAGATGGGGGGAGGTGAGCCACACCTCTGGAGCTCAGGGCCCCACGGGAGACCTACGGGCCCAGTGCCCCATGTGTGGGTCCCAGGGCTCACCCCCAGGCTCAGCCACTTACGGTGTGGCTTTGGACAAGTGGCTTCACCTCTCCACGCCTCCTTTCCCGCTCCGCAAAATGCAGGTAGTAACAGACCGCCCTGCAGGTAGTAACAGACCGCCCGTACGGGGTTCTGCAGGGAGAGGGGGAGGCGGAGCGTGTGCACAGGACCTGGCCTCCCAGACCATTTCCCAGGGCCGGCTAAGTACCAGGAACAAATACTCATTATGCTTCCCAGATTATAACACAGAAACTGAAGTTCGCAGCGGTGGGTGGGTTCTGGGCCAAGGTCACAAAGCCAGAGAGGGCCCAGCCAGGGATGGAAATGGTCCCTGCACCCCAAACAATGCCAAGCTCTAGGACGTTTCTGCTGCAGAATAAAAGGCCCAGGGCCCCTCCCTCTCCTCTTAAGAATTAAAACCACTTTAGACGTCCAAATAATTCAGGGATGAGCTAGACACGTTTGAAACATCCCTGAGCTTTCCCCTTCGGCTCCCCTGTCCCGCTAGGCTTGCCGGGCCCATGCTGGCAAAGCAAAGAGCAAGCCGGCTTCAACGCCATCATCCATCCCCAGCACCGATCAGAGCTCCTGCACACGGGGCAGCCGAGGACGGAGAGGCTGCCTCGGCCGTCCGGAAGCTCTGGCTCCATCCAGCAGAGGGTGGTGGTGTGCAGGCCTGATGGGGAGGATTTTGTCCTCCAAGCTTCTGCTGCAAAAGAACCACTAACAGTCCCCCCGTTATTCCAGTTCCACGCAGCAGGACTGGCTGGGAGTAGAAGGGCATCTGCGTCAGCCCCCAGGGGACGGCAGGGTTTCTAGAACTGAGCCCCTCTGTGCGGGGTCACCTGGGTGCCCCTGTTCACCTCCGGCAGTCCAAGCCTTCCTCTTAGCCTTTGCTTCACAAGCCTGAAACCTTGATTTCGGTGTCCAGGCCCAAAATGCTAAGAAAGTGTAAGCAAGGGTTTGTGTTGAAGAGATCAGTGTGCTGCCTTGCCCAGCACTACTCCGCACCGCTCAGAGAAAACCACAGACCACAGGGTTCCTAGAACACGATCTTGGAACTAGTTCCTTCCTATCGTCACTTAACCCTAGGAACAAAGGCACGGCCTCACAATCTGAGGACCCGACTTGTTCCCAAATATTTACAAATCCAAATTCGTGGGGAAGCATTCTTAAGTGGATTCTTAACAGCCAGCCCTGAGGACAGAAGACAGATAAAACTTCAAGCCGACGCACATTACCAAAATCCCAGGAGCCGGGCGAGCGGCTTGCTTTCATCCCCCACAAAACCGGGCGAAGCCAGGGACCCCTTGTTACTTGGAGGCTCCCTGGAGGTCGTAAAACCATCCCGTAATACAAAGTTCTACAGTCCTCAATCCGAGGCGCTTTCTGATTCTGGGCTAACAACGGTAACCGCTTACGCCCTGAGAGCATCTCCAGCTCACCTGGGAGAGGACCGGCCCAGAACTTTCCAACAGTCTGAGGAAGTTCTTGGGGTCGTCTTGGTTTCTCAGGGAGAGAGGCCCCACCTCTGCAAACCCCAAGCAGTCAGGCTCCTCTGCAACCCCAGGGCCCTCTCGCCCACCCCAAGAGCCGGCACCTAGTGGGAAGCCAAGGGGGCGGGAGCCAACACACACTCTTCTCCTCCTCCCAGAACACACTCTGTTGCTTCTCACAGCAGGCACACTGGATTCCTGCACCACAAAAACCTCTTTGGAATCCAATACCCAGCAAAGCAGTCTTGTCTGCTCTTAACACATCTTCCTGGAAAATTAAAATGTAACTCAGGGCACAATCCCATAGGCTTAAATTTTAACCCAAGCCAATAAAAATGCATTGCCCCTTGACTAAAACATACATGTTTACGAGATCTATCATCCTCTCTGCCCTTTAACACATAAATCTAGAAAAGATGTAATTAAATATTAAAGTACACATGGGTCAGCACTCAATGTCATCGATAACCAAGTGGCAAATGCGCTTTACCCCTCCCCCCACCGAGCACAGTAAGACAGCACGGCAGAAGCACTTCCGGTGTTCTGGGGTGGGATGCCTTTGAGACTGAATTTACAGATCTCATGGTCCCAGACAAGACCACCTGAGCTCTGACCAAGTGGGGGAAGCCCCAGCCTTCACTCTCCTTTCCTGCCCCATCAGCAGGAGGCACTCCTCTCAGGGAATGTTCTAGCAGCAAGGGTGTGCCCAAGGCACCAAGGGCAGATTCCCAATTCCTTTAATTGGACCACCACTCGGCTCTTTAAGACATGCCTTTCTGATGTACTTTTATTTTGTGCATTTAGTAATTATGAAGATCAATGACGCACTTCCACTTCTGTGATCATTTTTGCCCTGGTAATTACAATGACAAAAGATGCTTCTGGGTGGCGTAAACACAGCCGTATGATCACAGAAATGGTTTAAACTCCAATTTATACACACTTGTGTCACGAATGGGAAGGACGATCAATGAAAGACCATGATGTGAAAAAAAGTGTGTGACATTAGAATAAAACTCCACGGGGGGAAAACAGAGCAAACATCCAAGTTCAAGCAGAAAAAAGATGCACATGTTAGGACCATTAACAGTCTGCTAGGTTTTTAAAGAGTGGTAGTGGCTATCCAATCTGTAGCATGCTTAGTACTGGATCCTTCCAAGGGCAGTCTAATCGTGAATTTCAATGACCACAGATACACTACACATTACATCTAGTTCTATTTAAAATTAGCCATAAGCTCAACGTCCACTTAGAAATGCACCCATAGTCTTCGAAGTTACATGAAGTTATAGGAGCAAAAATGTCTGAAGATCTCGGCTGGAAGGCAAATCAAACTCCGCACGCAAGACCCACACTCTAACTGGTCGCCGGGGACCGAGCTCCCCACACCTTGTTACGTCCAGTGAACTCTGGGTCAACAAGTTCAAGTCTGGTGTGGGGACGGCGAAACCCCTCCCCTCTCAAAATAATTGGTGGAAAAATATTTCCTTCCCATTTCAAACCAAAAAATCGTACTTTTGGATAAATAGATTCTCCTACAACGATGACTAAAATGTTGGCAATGAGAAGAGTATTTGTTGTTTTCCTGGCCGTGCGGCGTCCAACTGATCGCTCGAAATTGCGAGATAAGCTTTGTCCCTGAAGTATGGTGACCCCCCCATCTGGAGCCCATCAGCCCGCTGTCCCACCTCCCCTCTGTCAGCCCGTGCAAGGGTCGGCTATGGATTTTGCACTCCAGACTTTTCTGTCTTTACGACAGGGAGCATTTGGGTTGCCAATGGATTCATTCATCTGGCTCTGGGTGGGATTCAGAGGCAGAGTCCCTGGAGAGATCCTCTGGCAAACCCCCAAAAAACACGGGAGAGGAGGAGCCACAACCCCGGAACCCCAGGTCAGAAGGCCTTTTTTGCATGCAGCAAAAGAAAAGCACCCCTCAGGCACTGGTTCAGGAATGCAGTTTTCCTTTCCGCCAGCAAAATCCTTCAACAGGTTTGGGAGGATGAAAACACCAACGACCTCGGTATGAACAATGCTTCCCTCACCTGGGCTGCAGGCCAAGCAGAGGTGGGAGGGCAAGGTAGCCTCGCTCACTCAGTAACGTAGAAAAGGCTCTGCAAACCCCATCCTGGCGTGGCGGGCACTCCCCTTGCCCAGGACAATGTGCACCCTCATCGGGGGTCCCCTCCAGAGTCTGCCACTGACCTCGTGCGGCCCCAAATTAGCGACGCGGAACCCCAAGCCTTCCTCGCCCAACTTCGTGGTTTTGTGTCCTTTCCCACAGCCTCCCTCACTCTACCTGCCTCTTGGTGAAGGTGGGGACACCAGCCGTCCCCCTAGAGCCGAGGGGCCCCGCAGGGGCGCCAAGCTTCAAAGGAACTCTATTCGTGACATGAAGAAAACAGTAAGTGGATTACGTTGCTGCCCTCGAAAGTCTGTGGACGTTTTAATCTTCTTAAAATGTCTCCTCTAAAAGTCACTTGCCAAGGAAGGAGGCTCGCAGATGCTGTGAGGCCCCCACGAAGTGTTTCCAATGCTACCGCTCCCCGAAAGCAGCGGGCTAGTTGGAAATAACTATCGTGCAAGACTGGTGAGGTCGGACTTTTGGTGAGCTTCCTTCTGATTTAGGGCCGGGAAGCTTCCTTTGCACACAGTGAAAAGATCCACAATCCCCCAGTTCGCTCCAAGTGCCTTATTTCACAAAGGCTTCACATTTGATACCTTCAATAAAAAAAAAAAAAAAAAAGCCACTCGAAGCACATTTTGAAAGTTCCATGTTTAAAAAGATCCTTGTTCATTGATTTCGGTGGGGTAATTAAGCTAATCTAAACAAGGGGGCCTTGTCTGGGCGCCTGTGGGGGAGGTGCGATGGGCCGGCCTCGGCCGGGAGCCCCCCTGCGGGCGCTGGCTGCTGGGGCCCAGGGTCCTCTCCGACCCCCACTCCCTCTTTCTATGTAGCTGTTCTCCAGCCGGGAGGCTTCTTCCCTCCGGTCAGATTTCCACTCAGCAAAGCTAAAATGCTCATGTTTCCTGGCTGGGAGTGGAAGCAACCCTTCTTAGTGGTGTTTCACGGAGTGCACCTTCATCAACGGAATTGCGTTGTGACAGAGCAATGGGGGGGGGGGGGAGCCAACTGTGGAGCGGCAGCCTCCCCGGGAACACGGCTTCTAGCGCATTCCGGCTCCACAAATTACAGACAGGGCTCTGCCAGGGGTGTTCCCGAGGAGAGCACGGGCAATTTGGGGTTGTCGGCCACCTACGGCGCTAGCCAGGCGCCCTCACTCTGTGCCAGGCCGGGAGGCTGCTCGTCACGAGCCACCCCTAACCGCTCCATGGGGCTGGGCACCGGGGGCTCGCCGGACGGGCGAGGAAGGCAGAGAGGTCACAGGGTGCAGACGGGTGATAGGGACAAACAGGCAGCACCGTTGGAAAATAACAGCAGCGCCCAGACCCCACTCGGCTCTGCTCCCCACTATCCCTCTGACAACGCAGACAAAACCAGTCCAACGTCAAGCGACCTAATCGCAGGCCAAAATACCTTCTTGGACTCCTTTCCTCCCTTGGGAATGGGGGAGCTGCCCTTGCCGCAGCCCCTCCCCCCCCTGCAGACCTGCAGGGCGGGATCTCCTGGCTCGAGAGGGCAGGGCCCCTACCCTAGACTCCTCCCTCCCCTTCGGGGCTCCCCTCCTCTCCAATAAGCAAAGTTGGAGAACAGAGAGAGCCCCAGGATGTTAAAAGCTGCAAGCCACCTTGGAGCTCACCCAGTCCAATCTCTGCTCTGCTTTCCCCCTCCCCCCACCCCCATGCGACATGGGCCAACCAAGGCTGCAACACTCCTTTCTGCAAAGGAAGCAGGCCACACGCTCACGGGCCCCTGCGGAGCAGGTGGGCAGCCTCCCCAGGGGGGCACCTGTGACACAAAAAACCACCACTAAAGAGCTAATATGCATTTCAAATGCATCTCAAAAGATCCACCTCTTTCCTTTACAGCTGCTGCCCATAAAAACAATTAGCCTGCACGGGACTGAAATTCCTGATTTTTCAGACAACCTATTTCCCCACCCTCTCACTGGAGAGCACTTGAAATCCTGATCAAGCCTGGGTCTTTCCGCCTGGGTCTTTCCACCTGGGGCCTGCAGGGCTCCGGGCTACAGACGCTGCCACTACTCAACTTCAGGCAGATTCTGCAAGATCTCTCCCAAGCCTTAAAAACTCTCTTTTAATATTTAATTCCGATCTAGCAAAAGAGCAAGGAAATTACCCCCATTTTTAAAAGGAGATTAGGGATTACGGTTTCTGATGCCCAACCATTCATTACACTTCTTAATCAATAAAGCAACCCTCTAGCTTTTTATTTTCTTCCCCTTTTTTTTCAAGCACAAAATAACAGAGATGACCGATGCCCCCGTGCCCTACCTGTCTGTCCGTAGCCGGAGAGTGGTGTGAGGTGGTCGTAGTGAAGGGAAGTACAGGGCACACACACACAAAACACTGCCAAGATCCGACCCGGGTCTCCCCAGCAGAAACAGGCTTCGATTTTGACAATCATTTGACCCCCAGGACAACTGCTTCAGTCACTCATCTTTCAAACCCTCCTCCCTTCCCAAGGACCTCGGGCTAGGAGATGCCCCAATACCCAGGAGCTCCAAGGCCCCTTTTGCTGGAGTTAGCTGAGGTATCCAATGGGGCTGGGTAGCTCAGTCTGACCCATCAGTGCCCCCATTGGAAAAACAAAACAATCTCACTCCCCGGTAGATCAGGTGCCCCTCCCCCCCCCCCCCCCCGGCCACTTTCTAGAATCATTACAGATAGCTAACCAAGAGGCCGGGCCTTTTCCAAACCACCCACCCACCCCCATTTTGATATACCTCCCCTGGAAAAGCCCTCGGCTGGAAAGTGCTCCCCAGTAACAAAATCAAGAGCAACACACCTTGGGGAGGAATGGGTTAAATCCGAGAGCTCCAGGAGGAGGAGCTGCTCGGGAAAGGGAAGCGGTGCTGAGATGCAGAGAAATGTGCAGGGCAGGGGCTCCGGACCTGGCTGCACAGATGCACTGGCCCCTCTCCTCCACGGACGAGCCTGGCCACAAGAAATAAAGGTGTCTTCAAAGGGACAGACCGGAGGACAAGCACATAAGACACAAACACAGGCACAGCCCAGGGGGCAGCTTGGAGCGGGAGGTGTGGAACGCTGGATGGGCGTGCGAAGCGCGTGTGTGTGCTGTGGGGCAGGGGGGTGGGTTGAAGGCAGGCAGAGGGGACAGGCAGGGGCTGGACTCTCAGAAGTTGGAAGATAGGTATCAAGCCGAGAAGGCAGACGGGGTCGAAGCCAAGGGGGCGAGGCTCCAGATTCCCCTCTGGGTAGAGAAACCTGAGGAAACAGGGGGTGGGGGAGCCGAAGGGGGGGCCGGATCCGTGGGAAGGTGCACACGGCGGGGAGAGGGCCCGGGATGCTCAAGGAGGCTTCCGGGACGGGGGTGACGAAGGGCAGGTGCAACCCGGGGAGAAAAGGGGGGAGGCCGAGGATGGGGCGGGAGTCCCGACGGGAGTCGCCCCGGCCGGGTCGTGGGGGCAGTCGGGGCTTTGGGGGGTGGTGTCCTCCCGGGGGACGAGATGCCCGGGCGGGCTGGGAGCGGGACCAGGAGCTCGAGGCCGGGCCGCGCGGAGGTGGGGAGGGGAGGCGGGAAGCGGCAGGTGCCGGCGTCCAGGTGCGGGCCCTGGGAGGCGGGCGGGCGAGGCGGCCGCTCACCTGTCTCCTCCGGCCGGGGCCGCGGGGGCGGCGGCGCGGCGGGGCGGCCGGGCCGGGCCGGGCGGAGGCGGCGGGGGCGCGGGGCCCCGGGCGCTGGGGGGCGGCGGCGGCGGCGAGGGCGGCGGTGGGGCCCGGCAGCGGCTGCTCTCGGCCGGCCGGCCGGGCGGTCAGTCTGCGAGCGACGCGGGCGCGGACAGAGCGCTGCGAGGCTGCGGCCGGCGCGCGGGGACAACGCCGCTTTATCGGGTCGGAAACAGCCGCCGCGCGCCGCTTCCGCTGACGCAGCGCCGGCCTGCGCTCATGACTATGCAGCAGCCGCCGCGGGAGGCCGGGGCGGGGCTGGCTTCGCGCGCGCCCATTGGCCTCCGTGCGCCCCGCCTACCGCCCCGCCCCGCCCCGCCAGGCCCCGCCCCGATCCGGCCCCGCCCCTCGCTGCGTCCCACCTCCCTCTTCGGGGGAGGGGCGTCCCGCGTGCCCCCAGCCCCAGCTTCCGCGCGCTGGAGCCCCCGCCCCTCCCCCGCTCACCCCCTGCCTCCTTCCCTCCGAACGCAGAGGGGCCCCCACCAGCCAATCCCCTCTAGGAACATTCTCCTCCCCTCACCCCCCCAACCCCGCCCCGGCCGCACCGAGCAGGGTGGGCTCCGCCCCCAGGTGCTGCAGATGACGCTTTCCCCGCCTCGCCTGTGGGTCTCCCTCCTCTGACCCCTTTCCTCGCCTTGGTCCATCGCCCCCGCACTCTGCGCCCCCTCTGAGCAGCTGGGCAGGACCCATGCCAGCCAGGGACACCGATCCTGCAACACCGCTCAAGCAGAATGGCTACAGTCCCAAAGATGGGCGCCCCCCCCCCCAAGCCAGAGCCCAGGGACACAAGGTTGTGGGAGGCAGCCTGACAGAGAAACGGATGCTCTAACGGACTGAGGTCAGACAGCCCTGTGCCCTCGCCGGGGTGGAAGTGGCTGTGAACAAACCGCTTCGCCTCTCAGAGCTGGGTGTCGTCATCTGCAACGCCAAGGTTATCGGCCCCCTCTCGTGGGGCCGCTGAAGGGATTTAGAAATAAAGGGTGCGCCGCACAGCTTCCAGAGCAGTTAGGATGGGAAAATCTGACAGTATCAAGTGTTGGTGTGGAAGTGGAGCAACTGGAACTCTCTCCCACTGCTGGTGGGGGTGCAGAATGATGCAGCCGCTGCAAGTCTCTTTCCAAGAGCTTGCATTGCAAACCCTACGACCTTGCAATCCCCTCCTAGATGCACACCATATGTGATCGTCTTTCTCTTCATAGCAGCCCCTTTTGTAATAATCACACATGGGAAGGGACCCAAATGCCCATCAGCCATAGAACAGATACATCGACAGCATTCTCCTGTTGGTGCCGTGGAATGATAGCGCAGCTACGAATAATCCACAGCCACACATAACATGATGACTCTCACGCATGATTTTGGGGTAAGAAAAGCCAGACTTGAAAGCATATAGGGCTCCGTGTGTATAAAGTGGTAAAGTATACGTAGAACTCAGGATAGTGGTTAGCGTTAGAGGGAGGGGTGCCAGAGCCACGCGGGAGAAGCCAAGAGAGTGTTTAGGGTGCTGGTAAGATTCCGTGTCTTGATCTGGGTGTTGGTTACACGGGTGTATATGTCATACTTCAATGAGAGGTTAATAAGAACATCAGCGGCGTGTGCCTAAAAAGCCCGAAGTGGCCCCCGACCCATCGTGGGTACCTCATAACTGTCTGTCTACCTCCTCTGTTGGATTTTTGGCTCCTATGTTCACAGGATGGAGACAGAGGTGATCCCAGGTATGCTGTGACCTTGGGCACCTTCCTTAATCTTTCAGAGCCTTCATCTGTAAATGAGCCTTCTAATAACACCTACCTCACAAGTTCTCATGGGGATTAAATAACGCTTTTTTTAAAAAATTGATACACTAAGGAGCACAGAGTAAGGACTTAATAACTTTATTCAGTACCCATCCAATGCTGCTACTTATCAAATCTATTTTCATTCACTCAGCAACCAACTACTGAGTGCCCACCGTATGCCATGTACCCAGCCAGATGCAGGGTACTAGAGCTAGCTGCGAGATCTGCTGCCCCTCCTTAAGGATCCTGTAGCAGAATGGGAAGCACGTGTGACAAAGGAATGCCTGCTAGCCACCGCAGCCGCGGAGCCCAGCATAGGACGTGCTCATAGTAGGTCCCACATCAATGTTTCTGAAAAGGCAAGTGAACGCATGCATAAAAGCGTATGCGTAAGGTTTCATGTGAATAAAATTTAAACGTCAGATTAATCGACTTCTACCGTCTGGAGTTGGACACAGCAGTGACGGAGAGCAAGGTCACTGCGCATGTGCACGCACAGGTGCCGGCGCCTGAGTGTGCACGCGTGGACGCATGCGCACGCAGGCGCCTGAGAGCTAGGGGCGGGGCCACATTGCCGGCACTCCATTCCAGCCTAGCCCAGTGGGGCCTTTTTCCGCTGCCAGCGCCAAGCACGATGTTGTAGAATGCTTGTTTGTGTTCCCCTAAAAGTCCTATTGACGCTCCCACCCCCAATGGGATGACATTGGGAGGGGGGTCTTTAGCGGTGATTGGTAGGGTGGAGCCCTACTGATGGATGAGTGTCCTTATAAGAAGAGACCAAGGAAAGCCCCTTTCCTCTCTTTTTGCATGCCTGCACCCAGGAGGGCCGCACGAGGAGGCGCTCCCCAGAACCCAGCCGTGCCGGTACCCTGGTCTCGGATTTCCCGGTGTCCAGAACTGTGAGAAATAAGTACTGGAAGCTTGAGCTGCCCAGTCTGCCTTATTCTTGTTATAGCAGCCTGAGCGGATTACGACAGAGGGTAAGGTGTGCCTGTCGCTTGTGGCCCCACTGTCCAAGCGCCTGGGGTGGGGGGACTGCAAAGCCATACAGCTCCTCCTCAGTCCCTCCTTGAAGGACAGGGCCCGCAGTCCTGTGAGGAGGGAGCTGGACATGGGAGAAGCCCTCCCGCCCCAGAGTCAGAAAGGCCTGGCCCCAGAGCAGGACATGCCTGGGCACTTACCTGTCACAGGTGTGCAACCTCGGAAGCACTCCATGCCTGGTTGACAGCTCTGCAGTGACTAGCTTGAAATTCTTAATCATTTCTGGGGCGCCTGGGGGGCCGACTGGTTAAGCGTCCAACTCTTGGTTTTGGCTCAGGTTGTGATCTGTGGGATGGACACACTCCGCCCTTCCCAGGACTGGGCTCCCACTCAGTAGGGAGTCTGCTTCCCCTCTCCCTCTGCCCTTTACCCGCCACCCCCACCCTGGCTCAAGCACTCTCCCTCTCTCTCCGTCTCTTTCTCTGAAATAATAAGTAAATAAATAAATAAATAAATAAATAAATAAATAAATATTTTTAAAAAAAATCTTTGTAATTTCTAACAAATTATGGAGCCCATCCTATATCCTCATTTGTAAGCACATTGACCTCCTGGGACACTCGGAGGGACCCCGGGGCATGACAACATCTCCATCACTGCTCTTGCAGCCTTGCCTTCTCCATGCCTCACCTGGGGTCCCTTGGAGCAGAGCTGTGTCCTTCTTCTTTCTCATCCATGGATCTGCAGGGCCTAAGAACTAATAAAACTGTAACCTTGACCATTTCCAGAGACTGGCCAGGAATTTCCCCTCCTCCAGGAAGCCCTCTGGATGTCCTGCCCTACTGGAGAGAGTGGATCCCTCCCATGAGCTCTGAGGCCCTCTGCCCCTTCACAGATCATTCCTGGCTATAATTGGGCATGTCTGTCTCTCAAGTGGTCTGCAACCCCTGTCCAAGGGGCTGATAACCAGGTCAGGTTCATCACTGCATCCCAGAGGCTGCCCGCAGTGGTGCTGCGGACATGTTTTCAGGTAAGGGGGACAGAAAGAAAGAGAAAAGGAATCTCTTAGTGAGGACTCATGGAGAGACACTGAGGGGTCCCCAGACTCCTGAAACAATGTGAACTAACCTTCACTGGGCTTTTGCTGAAGGCCAGACCCAGCATCCCATGTGTCGCCTACAGTCCCATGCCTCTGTGGGTCAAGAGTTCTCATCTCCATCCTGTGACCCCACCAGGTTGAGGACTCTTGCAGAAGGCATGAGGCCCCCAACCCTGGTGCCAGGAGGCAGAGAGGATGGGTGTGCTGGCCTGGGAGGGGCAGGATTTGGGGCAGGTCAGGGTTGGGGAAATGGAGGGGCAATCAGCGGACAAGTTCAGGGGGGTCACAGGGCCTGGGTTTGAACTTTGACATCAGCGGAGGCTGCAGGCTGTACACTGGGGGTGAGCCCAGGGGGACCTGCGGAGGGAAGGGGGCGTAGAAGCCAAGGCTGTGACCCTCGGTGGATGATCATTTGAAATGCTGTCCTTCATTTTTAAACAATAACACGTCCTATTTTTTTTTTTAAAGATTTATTTCTTTGAGAAAGAGAGAGAGCCTGGGGGCAGGGGGGCAGGCAGCGGGGGTGAGTTTAGGAGTGATGGAGAAAGCAGAGCGCCCAGGGGCAGAATTCAAGCTCGGCCACATCCCACCGTGTGACCCAGGGGGAAATGCCTAATCTCTGTGAGTCCCAAGCCACAATGGAGAGGCTGGGCCCTCCCAGAGCGTAGGGTACGGACCTCCTGAGATGCGGGGCGGGTGGACCCACACCCTACAGCAAGGCCAGGCTCCCCAGTTGCCCACGATGAGACGTGAGGCCTGAGAGGACAATGACTGCCCAGGCATCCCGAGCAGTGAGTGACCTTCTGAGTAACCTCAGTTCCAGAGGGGACGAAGCCGTGGCAGGACCTCTAGGAGCTGGGATTGGCAAGAGAGCAGCCGGCTCCCTGGGACTTGGAAGTTCCCCCGGGGTCATATGGCTTGTCAGAATCATAAAGATAACTGGGGACACATTGTCATTCGGGGTCATACAGCTGTCCAGATCATGCACCCACCTGAGTTCATATGGACGCTCAAGGTCATTTAGCTTCCCAGGGTCATAAGCCACTTGGAGTCATATAGCCTCCTGGGGTCATGTGCCTATCCAGGGTCATACAACTTTCAAGGTCGTATGGCTTCTTGGGGTCATATGGCTTCTTAAAGTCATAGGGCTTCTTGGGATGATACAATTGCCAGGAGTCCTATGACTCTCTGGTCATAAGGTCCCCCAGGGTCATATGTCCACCTAGGGTCATATAGCCACCTGGGTCATATGGTCACCTGGGGCCGCAGTGCGACTTTGGAAGAGGTTCAGGCTTCTTCTAGGCCATTCTACTGCTGCCGTGTCCTGGGTGAGCCCCACCCCCTCCCAGCCTTCGTTTCCTTATCTGTGTGGAGGACAGGACATCTGTGCCTGGAGGACAGGGCGGTGGTGTCGAGCATGAGGAAAGGCACAGAGCCCACGCAGGCACGGAGGCCGTGCTCCGTGAGTGGCCGTGACACTGGGGAGACCAGCTGTGGCCCCCAGCACAGCCCCTACCTTCCCAGCCTGGGCAGACCCGGAGGGTTTTCACAAGAGAGTGAGGCAGCTTTCCACCCAGAGTGGGGGAGGGCTTTCCGAGCAGCAGATACTAGAAAAGAACCTGGCTGGCTCATTTGGGACCAGATGAGTGAAGTAGGGCAGGGAAAGGCCTCCTGCGGGGGAGATGGGCTCAAGGGGCAGCAGAACCCCCTCCCCTGCCCAGCCCCGGGGGTCTGGGCAGCAGGCCCAGGTTAGGTCTCTGTGCTCTGCCTTTTTCTGTAGTTGTCTTCTGTTCTACAACTAAACTGTAGGGTAAATAAATAGAACAGGGGTTGGTGGAGAACTTGGGGCTGGTGGAGCCCTACTGAGGTTCACAAAGCCTGAAAGCAGGCACACACACGGTCACGCACACGCGGACACATACACACACACACACACACCATGACACCATGGCTAGAACACCCGTCTCTCGATCCCTTCTTGGCCTGGGCCTGAGCAATGGTGGGTGACGGGGCTTCCTCCTGTCTGAGTCCCTGTGGTACTAGCAGTTGCTGGAGAAAGGGGCACCAGTGCCAACAGGCCTTCTTTAAAGGGGACCTAGAAGTCCCGGAGTGGGCACAGCTGGGCGCCAGCCTGCCTGCGTTCAAGTCCCAGCTTCACCCCTTCCTTGGGGGCTGCACACAAGGCCCCTCGCTCAGAAGGGCCCCACATTTGGTTTAATGCTCTGCCGTGGCCATTTTGCAATCACTAATAGCTGACGAACAAGGATCCCCATTTTTGCCCTCGACACCGGGCCTAAAAATTATGCAGCTGGCTGTCAACAAGTCTCTTTGCTTCTCTGTGCCTTGGTTTCCACATCTGCAAAATGGGCGCCTGAGTTCAGTGCTCATGCTGGTCTGGCTTGACTCAAGCACCTGGGGGCATGATGGACAGGCACCCGGAGGGACCGACCATCAACTAAGCCCCACCCACAGCACTTGAGGGCACTTCTGCTGGAAGAGGGAGCTGAGGCACAGGGATAGAAGGTGGCAGGTAGTAGGTAAGTAGCCCAGCCGGGATTGGAACCCAGGCTGCCTGGCTCTGCGTCCTTGTGCCCTCTGCCCGAGGTCAAGGGCTTGCGAGGAGCTTCTGGATCGTCAGAGTGAGGACGAGCTGGGGCATCTGCTCTGCACTGTGAGGGTACGTGCCAGGACGGCGGGGGAGGGCGGGCCAGGCTCCCTGTAGCCCAGCCGGGAACCCAATGACCAGGGAGACCTGAAGAGGAGGCAGGGAGCCAGCTGCCCTGGCAGGTGGCAGGGTGGGGCGTCTAGCAGAACTTCTCAGAATGAAGGGTGAAGGCAGGTGATGCGTGGGGCCACCCCACCCACGGCCCGAGGCCCAGGCCCCACCTGCTGACGTCAATAGGGCAGAGTGGGCCTCTGGGGCGCTCCAGCCCGGTGGCAGAACTCCCACTGGCACCCCTGCTTGGGTTGCAGCCCCCCCTCACCCCCCCGCCCTCTGGGTCGACCCTCTGTCCTCCTGTCTTTGCTCACAACTGTTCCTTTTACCAGCAGTGCCATTTCCCCTCCTTTGGTCTTCCCGTCCCAGGGGCACCTCCTCCAGGAAGCCCTTCTAGACCGCACAAGTGCATGGTAATTCCTGCCTCCCCCAGCACATACCAAAAATAAAGCTGGGTTTCGATTGTGCCTTGAATCAGCCTTTACAGAGCCATCGACCCTTTACAAGGTATTTTCCTATCCGTGTCTCACTGAACCTCACAGGAACCCTATGGAGTCAGATGGGTTTCACCTCCATTTTGCAGATGGGGACCCCAGAGGCAAGGGGAGGATGTGAGCTTACGGGGGGTGCAGAGTCACCAAGGGCTGACACTTACTGAGGACTCCCTGGGTGCCGAGAGCGGCCTTGTGTTTCCATTCCATTAACCGTTGACTGAGCACCTGCTCTGTGCCAGCCGCCGTCACGGATGCTGTGACAACAAATGAACGCAGTCCCTTCTCCTGCAAGCTGCATCCTCGCAAGAGGACAGACAGACGGTAAGTTGGGTGGTAAGTTAGGTGGTGACAGATTCTGTGCAGAGCAGGAAGTGGGGAGAAGTGCTGGGTTGGGGGGGCATTGGGGGGCCATGCCAGACAAAATCACTTGCGAAGGGGACTTGGAGAAACCTGAAGGAGTGGAGGGGACAGCCCAACGATGGCCATCCCAGAAGCCAGCCCAGTCTCCCACCGTGGGGCTGGGCATTGCCCCTCTGTCCTCCACCCCCAAACACAGAGGGGCCTCCTCAGGCCCCTCACCGCAGCTCTCCCTGGCCTGCCTGCTGGGCCCTTGCAATGGCCCCTGCCACCAATCCTGCAACCCTCTTAGCCTCACAGGATGGCCTCTGGGGCACAGGTTCCCTGGGCTGAGCCCGGCGCACACCCATGCCGGCCACAGGGCAGGAAGGAGGAGTGAGCCAGAGAAGGTAGGGGTCGCGGGCCAAGGTCCTGGGCCTGCTCCTGGATGCCCCTTTTCCGGGGTGCAGGGGTCGGGTGCGTTAGAGGAGGTGGCCCCCCTCCCCAGGCCATGCAGGGACTAGCACACCCTCTAGAATTGAACTCAGATGGGCGGCTCCTGGTTCTGCCTTCCTATCCGTTCACAGCTCTGTGCGTGCGTTCACGCGGCCTTCATTCAGCAAGTAGTACGGATTGTCTACGACGTGCCCGGGTCTCACTGCGTGGGAGCAGCGTCATTAGTAGCCGTGAAAGCGTGTCTAAGCCTCCTTAAGCCTCAGTTTCCCCACCTGTGAGATGGGGTGCTAAGACCTCACTGCCCAGGTTCTGGTGAGAAGCCCAGGAAAGCGTGGCAGGGGAGTCAGCCTTCATCCATCCAATGAATGTGGCCCAGTCACTACTTGTCCTGGGCTAGGCTTGGGGGACACAGCCTGTTACAGGTGCTTCACAAATTGTGGTTTCTTTAAAAAAAAAGGGGGAAGAAAGCCATACTGAGGCCCAAACAATGAAGTGCTAATGGAACTGGGGCCCTTGAAATTGGGCAGAGGCTGGGCTTTGAGTCAAGGTGTTAGGCGGCTGCCCGAGGCAGGATAGGCATTGTCTGACCTTGCGGTGGGAGAGCCCAGGAGAAGTTGCTGGGGGTAACTAGAGTCCAGAGCCAAGAACGGCAGGCTGCAGAGAGGGCTGACCCCGTTTTCCGAGGCAGCCGTGCCAGGAGGCCTGTTTTCCATGGTGTTTACTGACTCCTCCAGCTCCAAGGAGCTCTGAGTGTTTGGGCCACATTCCCAGGGTCATCCCCCAACAGCACGCTGGAGGTAAGGAGGGAGTAGTAGGGTGGCTGGGCCGGCTGGGAAGGGTGGAGGCAGCAGGTGAGGGAGAGAAGTGCCGGGCTCAGCCCCTCCCTAATCTGTAGTCCCGGGAAACCACTCCCAGGCCCACCTCTGATTTGGGTTCAGAGCTGGGGGCCAGGGTGGAACTGAGCTGAGACCTCTTTCTTCAGGATGCCTGGTAAGGAAGGGGTGGAGCAGATAGGCGTAAAGGGGTCATGACTAGTAAACAGGGTCAGGTTCAGTCATGGAGCAAATAAGGTCAGAGTTCAGTGAGTAAAACTAGAGCCAGTGATAAATTGAGGGTAGGATCAGTGCTTACTGTATAACCAAGGTCAGGATTCAGCGTCTGACCAAGGTTATATATCTGCAAATGTGAACAAGGATCAGGGCTCAGTATGTGACTAGGATCAGGGCTCTGCATGTGGTCAGGATCAGGGCTCAGAATGTGACCAGAATTGAGGTTCAGAGTGTGACCAGGATCAAGTCTCAGAGTGTGATCAGGGTCAGCATCAGTGTGTGATCAGGATTGGGGCTCTGTGTGTGATGGGCATCAGGGCTCAGAATATTATCAGGGTCAAGGCTCACTGTGTAACTAGGTTGAGGGCTCAGTATGTGACTAAGATCAAGACTCAGTATATGATTGGGATCAGGGCTCAGTATGTGACTAGGGTCAGGGCTGAGAGTGTGATTAGAGTCAACATCAGTGTGTGACCAGGATCAGGTTTCAATGTGTGACCAGGATTAGGGCTCAGTGTGTGACCAGGGTTAAGGCTCAGTATGTAACTAGGATCAGGACTCTGTGTGATCAGGTCGGTTCAGTGTGTAATGAAAATCATGACCCAGTCGTGAGCAAGGTCAGAATTCATTCTGGGACTGGGGTCAGAGTTCAGTATGTCACCAGGATTCAGAGTTCAGCGTGGATCAGGGCTCAGTCTGTGGTGGGATCGGGATTCAGCACAGGGCTGGCGCTCTTAAGGCCAGTGGGACAGCTACAAGCCTGCATCAAGCTCAGGCTGATGGGTCTCTCTGCACAGTTTAGCCCCATTCATCTTTCCTCATTTACGAATCCTGTGCTCTGTGCCAGGCACGGTACTAGGTGCTTGGGTCAGATTCAAGGCTCACTCAGCAGCAGTCCCAGCCCTGGAGGACCTCCCATCTCCCAGCTGGTTCTTACAGGATACTCCCCAGGAAGGACCAGGGACACGTTTCCTCCCCAGGACTGGAGGTTTACTAGAGAAGGCTTTGAAGCTGGGTGCCTTTGAGGGAGTGGGATGGGAGGCGCTCCAGGCGGAGGGTGCTGCTTGAGCAGAGGCTTGGAGGCTGGGCGCTCAGAGCAACGGAATCCGGCGGCCAAGGGGAGCACCTGGCCGGCATCAGGCCATACCACAGGCTGTGCACGAACAGTATTCAGGTATCAGAAAGCGCCCTTTGGGCTAGCCTCATGGGGACAGGGAGCCAGGGTTGCGCGGACCCGGAGACGGCCCCAGGCAGTCCCCCCAAGGTGACAGCGATTGCTTTGGTGAGCACTCCCTGCCCCAGAGGCCACCACCTGGGGTGGACAGAATGCGGAAGACACGGGGAAGGAGCGCTGGAGACTGACAAGTGTGGCTGATGGGAAGGGGGCTGACAGGCAAGGGAGGGCGGGGGGAGGGCGGGGGGAGGCCAGGGCGGCAGAGCGGGTGCGGGTGCACACAGCCCGAGGAAGACCACGGTCAGCAGGGGACCTGCAGTGGGCACCCGGAACCCGGTAGGACTCCGTGGCAGGGCTCTTAGCTGGCGACGCCTCTGAGTGCTTGACCCATTGGTCAAGTCACTGCAGCCTCCAGCCCCTCATCGCCCAGCTTACAGGCCTTGGCCTTGGGGACCCTCTGCTGTGCCACCTGTGCAGGGGTGTGCAGGACACAGTCCCTTGCCTGCTGGGCGCAGGCCTCCCACTGGCCCCAGACCTCGGCTTTGGCATTGGTCCAGCCCCACTTCACACCGCCCTTCACTGAGCTGAAGAGTCATCGTTTTCAAGCACGATGGGACCAGGTCCTGCCCCCGCTGAGCCCCTTCCATTCTCCTGCTCCCCGTCCCCGGACCAGACCCCCGGGGTTACTCCAGCGCTCTCCCACCGCCTGGTTCATGGGACCGCTGTCTCACTTCAGGGCAGCCGCTGAGGCTGGGCTCTGGGAGTGACAGCCCGAAGGGGAGGGGGTGCTCTGAGGCCCCACAGCAGGGGGGCTGGGGGCAGGGTGCGGGCAGGGCTGGGGAGGCCGTGGGCTCAGAGGACACCTGAGCCTGCGGACAGGGTGGGGAGGCTGGGGGTGTGCGGGGAGGCAGGGGGGTGCAGGCAGGGCTGGGGGTCTCTGGGCCTGGGCTACACGACCACAGAGCTCATTCAATCTTCCAAGAACCCGTTTTGTTGCAAGAACCCAGGTGACCATGATTCCCTTTGCTCAGAGGAGGAAACTGTGCCCCAGAGCAGTCCGGCGATGGCTCGAAAGCTGCCTGGCCAGCGGGCAGAGCCAGGGCTGGTCTCTAGACCGGGGACCCCAGCGTTGGAGCCCAGGAGCAGTCAGGACCCAGGACGGAGCCTGGCGCTGTGCCAGGGGTCCGATGTGGGGTGCCCTGCGTCTGGATTCAGCAAGGACCGGGCAACTGGGGGCTGGTGGGTCCTGTCCCAGTGCTCTCTCAGGCCCCCAGAGGGCCTCGCTTGCCGCCCCCAGTCCTGCTTGGGCCTCTCGCGCTGGTATGACTTGTCACCGTCACAGACACCGTCACCAGAGCCTGAACTGACAGAGGGCATCTACGGAGCATTTACTCTGCGCTAAGCCCTTCTGATCCCTTGGTCATCGCCCCGCCGCCCGAGGACCACGTTCTGATCTCCACGGACTGATGCGGAAGGAAGGTGGAGGGCGCTGGTGGCCTGGCCTCCATCCAAGGGACAGCAGAGCCCCGACCCCTCTGTTCATTGTCCCGGGGCTGTCTTCAGGGCCAGGAGGAGGGTTCCCACCTCCTGCAGGGGTGGGGCGCGGGGATGGAACGAGGCCCACCCAGTTCCCGCCCAACCTGCTGGGTTGGTTTGGCCCTGCCAGTGCCCCACGCCTGGGGAGCCTGCCTGCCCCCTCTCCGCTGCTCTCTCCCAGAGTAGGGACTTCCAGAGTCCGCTGTGGCCACAGCCACGGCCACAGTCCCGGCCACGGTGGGTGCAGGGCCTTGGTCACCCTCCTTGTCGTCCAGAGGGCCCCGGGTTCGAGAAGCTGTGCTAGGCTTCAAGCTTGCCGGCCCTGTGGGTGAGCACAGGTGTTCAGTGAGGAGGGCCTGGGGCCCGCACAGCCCCCGGGGCAGGTGTGCAGAGGGGAGCCCCACCTGGGATGTAGAAGGTCACGTCGCCGGTCGGGGTTTTGGTTTCCACATCTGCAACTTTAGGCAATGAACGTGCTTCAGAGAAGCCTGGCGGGAGACCGGAGTGACGGCTCCAAGGGCCGGCCTCGCCCCCGGCCCCGGTGGGCCTTCGCTCCCTAGTCCTGGGGGGAGGAGGGTAGGCAAAGGGCATGAGCTGAAATCAGAGGCAGATGTTTGTGCCCGTCCCTTCCACACTCTGCTGGCTGTGCCGTCTGACAACCTGCTTCCCCTCTCTGTGCCTTGGTTTCCCCACCGTGACGGCACGTGGCCCTCGCACAGACGGTTAAGAGCGTTTGGTTCTCTGATTTCATGGACAGAGTCTGGTGGCTTGTCGACAGGGAGGGGACCCCGGGGGGCCTGAGCTGGGGATCCATGCTCACGCGCATGCCCTCTACCCTCAGATCAGCAGGTAAACACACTCACACGTGCATGCACGTGCATGTGCTCACCCACATGCCATCTTCGGCTGCCACGCACACGCGCCCACACGTGCCCACAGGGGCAGCCTGGACGCCACGCCCCTCGGGGAGCGCCCGCAGCCTCCCACCGACGGCAGGCCTGCTCGCCTGTCCTCCCCTTCGCTCACACGCACAGGCTCCCCGGCCTTCCCCACCCGAGTCCCCAGGCACGCTTCCGAGCTGCCCTGGGCTCCCTCTGCTTTGCTTTTTGCCCTCTGCCCCTTTTCTGGACGCGTGCTTCTGGAGTTCATGTCTCCCGAGAGTCAGCCCGGGGCCCAAGGGTTCAGGCAGCTTCGGAGGAACAGCAGCTGGACGAGGGCTCTCCTTCCTGCTGGGGGTCCCCACGAGCTGAGGTCACTGCCCATCCATTCTCCACCCATGAGCCACGCAGAGACCCCCCGGCAGGCTGATGCTCTGCTTGCCTGAGCCCGGCGCCCTGTGGACCCCGGGGCCCGGCAGCAGCCCCAGGGGAGTGTTTGGGGGCCTTTCCTTTCGGGGTGCCACGCTGCTCCTCTGCAGGGGGGTGCCCAGCCACTTACCCCCTTTGCCACCTGGAATCCTGGTTCTAACACTGCCACCTCCCGGGCCCCAGGACTTGAGGGGAGGGCGTATGAGGCTATTGACAGAAACACCTTCCCCCCCATCCGCGCACTAACCCGGCCCGACCCTGCTTAGCTTCCCAGATCAGAAGAGACTGGGTGCGTGCTGGGTGATATGGCCGCAGACACAAGACGAAATCAGAGAGGGAGACAAACCATGGGAGACTCTTAACTCTAGGGAACAGATGGAGGGT
The DNA here is from genome assembly GCA_028534135.1 of Potos flavus. Lineage (NCBI taxonomy): Eukaryota > Metazoa > Chordata > Mammalia > Carnivora > Procyonidae > Potos > Potos flavus. Next base: position 167,577,262 of record CM052900.1, on the reverse strand, counting down.
GGCTGCAGGGGAGGGGGGTGGGGGGATGGGGTCACTGGGGGATGGGCCTGAAGGAGGAGGGCAGGGGATGAGATGAGCACTGGGTGTTGTAGGCAACTGATGAATCACCTAACTCTATCTCTGAAACGAATGATACACTCTATGTTCATCAGTTGAATTTAAATTAAAAAAACAAAAACAAAAAACCCACACAAAAACAAGAAAACAAAACAAAAGAAAAAACCTGCACCGAAACAAAAGAAATGCTTTCACGGAAGGAAGATGGTGACAGAGACCAGGGACGAGTCCCAGACTCTTCATCCCCCTGAGACATGGGCTCCTTCAAAAGCTTCTCAGATTCCCTGAGGCTGATTCGAAATTTGAACGTTCTGGTCATTCTGCCCCGGGGGGGGGGGCCGCGGGGGTGTCCCGCAGCGTCCCTCCCTCAGGACCACGGGGTGGGGGGACAGTGCAGGGTCTCACTCCCCGCTCCTGGGGGGCAAAGCGCAGAGGGAACGACAGCAGCCCTGTGATGTGATCCCTGGGGCGCCCGAGACCCCACTTTCCAGAAGAGACGCTGAAGGCCCACGGCTGAGCCAGCTGCCTCAGCCCCATGTTGGCTGTCATGACCTGGTCGGAGCCTCACACAGCTGTAGCCTGCCTCACGTGCCACAGCGTGGGACCTGCCACTGACCGGGATGCCATCCCGTGGGCCCCATTGACCCTCCAACCCTCCTGGCAGGAGGAGCCCAGCAGCGGGCTCCAGGAAGTGAAGGACTCAAAGAGAAGGGCACCGGGGCCCTGTGTGAGCTCATGTGGGCCCTTGGTTCTCCGTGCCTCAGTTTCCTCATCTGTGAAATGGGGCAGGATTGTGGTGTGCGGGCAAGCGGCAGCCAGAGCGTGTTGCTGCTTGTGTCACGAAGACCAGGGCTCCAGGAGGCATCCTGGTGTGAGCGGCGTGTGAGCCTGGCGGTAAGGAAGAGCTGCCCCATTAATGGGCAAGGAAAAGCATTCCAGCAGAAGGAACAGCAGGTACAAGGATATTGAGACCTGGAGGTCCGCTCTAGGCGAGGCAGCCCCCCGGTAGGGCTGGAGCCCGAGGCGCGGGGTGGGCAGCGCAGAGGGCACTCTCGAGGGGCTGCTGTCCACACTCAGCCACACTCCCAGCTGTTGCATACGCTGGTCCCTTCCAGAACCCCACCCAACCCTGCCCATGCTCTCCCCACCGTCCAAACTAAATGAAGACGCAACCTCACTCACAAAGGACTTCCTCGCCGCTACCAGGACCAGCTCAAAAAACGCTTTTGCCTAGGGAGCTCCCGAGACAGGCCTCCCTGGGGGAGGCGACCCAGCAGCTGGGACTGGGGGACAAGGAAGGGAAGAGAAAGTGAGGACTTTGAGCCAGGCTTGAGGTCCAGCCGCCCCCCCCCCCCGCCCCCGCCCCGAGCCCGAGCCCGCTCTTCTCTGCTAGAGGCAGTCACGCAGCCCCTCCCCCCCCCCCCAGGAGTTTCTAAGAATCGGAGAGAGGTGGGCAGAGGTCCGCAGAGCTGGAAGAAGGCCCACGGGGGCATTTCCAGCCGGGTCGTTGTGCACACAGCCCCTTGGGGCACTTACTGTGCAGTTTCCTGTTCCAGGGGCACTAACTCAATCCTCTTTTCAGCCCATTTTCCAGATGGGCACACTGAGGGAACCCGAGGCCTGCCTGGGTCGCTGCTGGGAAGAAACGAGCATCTCGGCCCCAAGGCGGGGTAGTCGAGACTGCTCCGCGGGGAGGGAGGGACCTGCGCCCATCTGTGGGCACCGTCACCCGGGACTGGAGGAGAAACCGATACCGCCCTGGGCACCCACAGCCAATTAGTCCAGGAGGAGGAGGCTGTCGCAAGGGCCCCAATTTTGAAATTTGACTGCGATAACCACCCTGCTGAACTCAATTCACCCACAGCTGGGGATCTGCCTTCTCTGGAACCCAGAGCGTCCCTCCCTGCAGGGGACCCTGCAGCCCCTCTGGCCCCGGCGGGGTCCTGGCCCACTTTGTAGCCGCCAGGGCCTCCCTTGTCTGTGACATAGGGGGGTGAGGGTCTCCTGGGAAGGTCATGAGTTGAATTGTACCTCCATCCCCAAATTCATACGCTGAGGTCCCAGCCCCCAGGACCCGCGGGACAGGCCCTTTGCGGAGGAGATGGTGTTGGTGAGCTCATAGTGGTGAGCGCGAAACCACTGTGACTGGTATCCTCGGAAGACGGGAAACGTGGACGCAGATATGGAGGGAGGATGCCGTGTGGACATGGGGATGGCCTTCTGTCCACTAGCCAAGGAGAGGAGCAGGTGCTCCCTCACGGCCCTCAGAAAGAGCCAGCGGGGCCGGCACCTTGACCTTGGACTTCTGGCCTCGAGATGGTGGGACGGTAGCTGGTGGCCGTTGTGGCCGCCCCATCTGTCGTGTTTGTCACTGCAGCCCGAGCAAACTAATACAGGGAGGTGGTTCCCATCATTTAGATCACTCTATAGGAAGGGCCACTGCAAAGTCTGGCAGGCGTCGGCCTCCGAAGAAGTGTGGGCGATTACATTAATATTAAAAAGCACATCACACTCCTGAAACAACAAGACAACTGCCAAGACCCAGGGCTCAGCAGCTGGGGACGCAGCCCTCGTGGTTTACCTCTGAGTCCTGGGGGGACGGGCCAGGGAGGACCTCGCAGCCCAGCGGCCAAGAGCGGCGACAGTGGCAGTCGGGAGGCACCAGGCGGGATCAGAGGGCAGCACAAGGCTTGGGCTCCAGAAACATTTCTGAAATTCACCAGCTCCTTTCAGGAAAGTGGCTCCCTTGGTGACCTCCATACTTTTATGCTTCCAAATAAACTTCTTTAAGCCCAGGGCAGCGGGGTGCAGCAGGGGCCATGGGACTGGCTGGGGGAGGTGGTCAGAGGAGTGTTGAGGGACAGGTGACACTCCAGACAGAGCAGGGAGCAGGGAGCAGGGAAGGGCATTCCCCACACAGGGAATGGCTTATGCAAGGTCTCCCAGGTGCAAGGGGATGGGAGCAGCTGGGGCAGAAGAGAGGTAGAGAAATGACACCCTGGGTCATGACAAAAATCCACTGGGCATGAAGGACTTTCTCTGAGGGCAGTGGGAGCCATGGACAAGCTTTGAGCAGGAGAGAGGCAGATCTGATTCAGATTTGGAAATCTCCCTCTGTCAATGGCGTAGACCGTGCTCTCCAGTGGGAACCAATGTCAGCCACAGAAGTCACTTTCAAGTCTCTGGTAGTCTCATGTTATAAAAACGAGAAAGAAATTGATGCAAATTTTTTTAAGATTTATTTGTTTTTGAGAGAGAGAGAGAGAGAGAATGAGCGGGAGGGGCAGAGGGAGAGGGAGAGAGAGAATCTCAAGCAGACTCCCTGCTGAGCGTGGAGCCTGACGCGGGGCTCAATCTCAGGACCCTGAGATCATGACCTGAGCGGAAATCGAGAGTCAGATGCTTCACCAACCGTGCCGCCCAGGCGCCCCGGTGCAATGTATTTCAGTGATGTATTTTATTTAACTGTATATAGCCAAAATACTATTCAAAATGTCACTAATACAAAAATTATTGAGCTAAATTGAGATATCCTACATCATCTTTCTCACCCTCGGACTTCGAGACCGGTGCGTGTTTCATACAGTGCCTCCCAGTTGGGACTAGCTACACTTCACGAGCTCACAAGCGGCGAGCGGCCACCGTTTTGGACAGCACAGGTGTGGGGACTGCAGTAGAGACGGGGAGGCTGGGGCGAGGCCACCGTCTGTCCCCGGAGAGCCGTGGCGGGCTCTGGGCTCCCCCTCCAGGTGCCAGCCCAGGTAGGGCGCCTGAGGGACTTGGAATGACTGGTCCCAGCTTGCCCAGAAGGCAGCGCCGAGGGTCCTGCGGGTGGGTCGCAGAGCAGGAGAGCTGTTGGGAGTTGGGGTTGGTGTCAGCTCAGACGGCTAGTGTCCTCAGCCCTGTGGCCTCTGTCCACCCCAGACTGCAGACTCCTGTGAGGCTTCCTGTCCCAGCTGGAGGGTGACCCGAGACCTGACCCCTGAGGCCCCGGCGGATGAGCCCGGAAGGAAGGTCTCCTTCTTGATGCACTCGCCAGCAGGCGTCTGGCAGGGGCTTCCCCCGGGGAGTCCTCGGGAAGCACTTCACACGCTGGTGGGCGCGCAGCCAGGGGGCCCCCAGCAGCTGCAGGAGGCCAGTGCCTCAGGGGCGGGGAGGGCCAGCCCCTGGGTCGCATGCAGGTCATACCCGGGTGGAGGAGGATGGCGTGGAGGATCCCGGGGCTGCCTCAGGAGATAGCCGGAGCTCTTTGGGAACACGACAGCAAGCCTGCACCCCTGCTTCCTCCCCAGCCCAGACCCCCGCCCCAGGGCTTGGGGCCCCAGAGAGTGAGTCTGGAGCTCATCCCAGCCGTGTGGCCTAGGGGAGGCACTGACCTCCCCGAGCCTCTGGCCGCTTCTCTGTGAAATGGGGGCATGGAGACGCTGCTCTCATGGGCCGGGGTGGGAACTCGATGGGCTCACGTGTGTGTCCCCACAAGACAGCTAAGTATGGCCGTGTGGTGAGAAGTTTCTGGCCGTGGCTCCTCATTTCTGAGGCACAGTCTCCTCCCCCCAAGCTGAACTCCAGGATGTACACTGTGAACTCCACCCTGATCTGGGAGTAAACTCACTCACGCTGCTTCAGAATGAGGACTCCGGGTCCCGCAACTAGTCCACAATGCCTGGCCTTGGGCTGTCCATCTCTCTCCTTCCTCCCATCCTCCACGAGCATTTACTGAGCACCTACCAGGTGCCGGGCACCGAGCGAGGCCCTGGGGATCTAGCTGGGAACGAAGGAGACAGCTCTGCTTTCGTGCAGCAGACGTTCATGGCTGGAAAGGAGAGCAGAGGCACAACGGTGACTGTCTTCAGTCCTTCAGGCCTGGTTGGCATCAGGAGGGCAAAGAGCAGAGGGATGGGGGACAGAGAACTAAGAGGCATGGGGAAGCAGGTGGAATTGGAGGTGTGTATGTGGGCGGGGATCTGGCAGGTGCCAATGTCCCGTAGGGTGCGGTGCTGGGACAGGAGGCTGGGGGCAAGGGTAGGGACACGGCAGGCAGGCCTCCTGGGGTGGGCTGGGGACGTTGGTCTTCTGGGTCAAGAGCAATCGGAGCCCGAGGAGAGGACTAAGCCAGGTGGTGTGCTCTGGTCCGAAGGGTCCGCCCGGCTCCTGGGAGAGCTCGGACAGGAGCGGAGGGGCAGGAAAGAGAAGTGGGTAGCTGTGACACGCACGAGGAGCCACCTGCCAGGTCTCGCGACAGGCTGGCCGAGTAGGCTGCTGAGAGCGGGGCACCGCAGCCTCACGCACGTGGAGGACACTCTCCCCGGGGCTGCGCACCGGTCGCCCCCTCCCGCCTCCTCTGATTGGTGGTTCTGGGAGGAGGCCTTGCGCATGCTCGGCCCCGAGCCCCGCCCGCAGGCGGTGCACCCTCTGCGCATGCCCAGCCCTGGGAGCCCGGCCGCCCGGCCGTGCATCCTCTGCGCATGCCCAGCCCTGAGAGCCCCCTCCCGCGGGCGGCGTGCTCTCTGCGCATGCCCGGCGCCGGGGCCCCTGTCCGCAGGCAGCGCACCGTCTATGCTGTTCTTTGGGCTACTGAGTCACGTCCGGGTCGCTCCTGATCCGTCTTTTGCCCGCGAGGGAGCCCACTGTGTCCCCCTCTAGTATCCTCTGACTGTCCATATGCCTTACTTTTATTTGCTCGTTGAGAATTAAATTGGGGGAAGGAGGGTTGAAATCACCTGCTGGGCACGGGTGGGTGGTGGTGGGGAGAGCCAGAGTCTAGGTTCGCACCTGGGCAGCGGGTGGGCTGGAGGGAAGCACGATGGCAGGCTGGCGGTTATGGTCCACCTCAAGTTCCAGAATTCATGCCACACGTCGGGATTCGTGCGCTTGGCGTGTCACCCCGCCTTCGGCAGTGTCCTCACTGCCCCATCCAAGCTCTGGGGACTGGGATTTTTGCTTCCAATTTCAAATGCATCAGACTTTATTCCATTTGCATGTCCCTGTGCTAGCTGTCGGTTGCCAGACTGGCCCTTTGGAGGAGAGAAGGTGGAGAAAGGATTCACGGCCCACCGGAGACGCATTTGCTCGGTCTGCATGGGCAGTGTTTGACAGGGACGTGGGGATAGGGGCTCGGGCCAAGCCTGCCAGGGCTCTGCTGCAGCTGGGCTGTGGGCACAGGGAGACGGGGCTGAAAGTTTAGGGAAGGAGAAGGAGCCCCATGGGCCTTTCCTCCTGTGCCGGCGCGGCCAGGAACGCTTCCTTCACCCTCTGAGCCTCACTTTCCCCACCTGTTGCGGAAGGAGAACGGCACCCACTCTGCAGAGCCTGACTAGCTCAGTCTCCAAGTGTGGGTCCTGAGTCCATAGGAAGGGGCTCTGTGGCCAAGGACCTGGGTGGTCATGACCGGGCATGGGGACAGAACTCAGGGACTGGAGGTAAGATGAGGAGCAAGTGTGGATTCGGAGCCGGCCCCTGCTCCTGTCCTCAGTATCAGGACTCTGATGTAAGGGGTCATTGGGCTGAGATGATGTTCACACCCCAGGTTCTGGACACAGGCGTCCACGGGGACAGGCCAGTGCCTAGCAGAAATGAGAGTTCATTATAAATTCCCCTGAGCAGAGGGCGCACTCGATCTAATAGAATGGCTGGGAAGAGGGAGACCTGTCTTGAGGGCCCCATCATCTCCTTAACCAGCTCCCTGGTAACCGACCAGACAGTGAGGGGCCGTGACTTGGGCCTCAGGGGGGCCTTTGTAGGGCTTCCCTTTCCTGAATGCAGGCACAGTACCTGAAACCCCATCATTGGGGTCACGAGGCTTTGATCCTATAACACTGCGGATTTTCCAGCGTTGAGACCACATTCATCAGATGCTGCCAGCAGCTGACACTTATTAAGGGTGTCCTGTGTAGCACGCTTTGTGCTGAGGTTTGTTTTTTTTTTCCATCATCTCTTATTTATGCAGAAAAGAAATCCTCTTAACAGCCCATTTATAGACTAGGAATAGGAGCTCAGGGAGGTTAGGTAACTAGCCCAAGGTCACTGAGCTCCCGGGTGGCAGAAACAGTATGGAATGCAGCCTACCTGCTTATGGGGTGGGGAGGACTCTGATTCATCTTTAGAACTCCAACCCCAGCCCTGGCAGGGGCAGCAAGACCCTGGAACAGGCTGAATGAAGCCGATTAGCCAGGCAGCTGGGAAGGAGGGGAAGGGAATTTGCTCTTGGGGTCCCACAGTCCTGGATTCAAACTCTGCTCTGCCATGAATGAGCTGTGCCTCGGTCAAGTTCCTTCACCTCTCTGCGTCTCAGTGTCCTCCCCTATCAAATGGGATACTAAGATAGAATTACAAAATAAGTTGTGAGAATTCAGTGGGGAAATCCTGCCAGAGTCTGGAGCCTATTTATTTAGGTTGACGATACACAGTTGCACTAGCCTTTATGTTGATTTCTGGGGGGGGGGGGGGGGGGCAGAGCAGGGAGTTGTGTTCTGGGAGGGTCAAAGTGGGGTCCTGGGCATTTGGGAGGCTGTGTCAGAGCCCACCTCCAGGTTTATAGCCCTTCCTGTGAATTAGAATAAGGCTCCTCGGAGCAGACACGGGTCCTCGGGCTCACAGGCACAGCCCCTCAAAAGATTACCAGTTCTCTTTTTTAGGCGAAGGATTGCGTTTCCCTTCTACCCCTCCCCCATCCCGGAACTGGCTGGACCGCATGACTAGTTCTGGCCAGTGGGTTTGTGAGCAGGGTCAGGGCTCAGTATATGACCAGGATCGGGAGTCAGCGTATGACCAGGATGGAAGCCCGGCAAGTGAGCGATCGGAGCACGTCCTAAAGCCAGATGGCTCAGTGCAGTCCTCTGCGGCTGGCACGTGTTGGCCTGGAACCAGCCCTTGACCCCCGTGGCTGCAGGCAGCCTGAGACTCAGGGGAGCAGGGTCAGCCACGCGTGGGGCCTTTGCTCGTACGCATGTTTGTAACGTCTTGCCGACTAGGAGCTGGGCACGAGGATTACCACACAAGTTCCTGCTCAAAGTCAGGGCCCTGTCCACTCTGCCCGCTGTCTTGCCTGCATACCTGACCGTGACCCAGCCCAGCTTACGCATTCTTCCCGCTGCCTCCCTAGTCCCAGCCCTCATGCACACACCTGGGCCGTGATGTGGGCAGACCCAGCTGGAGAGGGTATTCGGGGGACCCAAGAAGTGTATGCATGTGTGCACACGTGGACCTGAGCACCATGCCCACTGCGGCATTGGGAGAGCAGGAGCTGCAGCGCGGCGGGGTGGGGCGGGGCGAGGACGGGGCAGTGGTCCTCTGCCAGAGTGGGAGTCCGGTTTGTCATTAACTTGGTGCTGGGGAGTGGGGTCAGGAGAGGCTGTGAGGCACCCCATGTCCCTAGTGGGCATGACTGCTGACGCCCAATGTGACCTTGGGCAGATCCCTTCACCTCTGGGCCTCAGTTTCCCCTTTTGTAGCATGGGATAAGAAAATAGCCTGTCCCCAGGGGTCTTGTGTGGATGATCGAAGATCAGCCTGGGAATGATGTCCACGCTGTCCACAGCCTGAATCCACATCCCTGCTCATGGTGCCTCCTTCCGAGAGCCTACGCTAGAAGCTTCCACACTGTGTCCCCAAGCCTTCTCGAATAGCTCCTCTGGGTAGGCCCTGTGTCAGCTGTGTGGGAGTGAGGCACACTGGAGGTGGGCCCTTACACATGGAGCTCACGGGCTCTGGGAGAGATGAGTGTGAACCTGCTTGGTGACCATCCAGCACAGCCACAATTGTAATGGAGGTGAGGATAAGGGACACAGAGAGGCCCGGAGTGGGAGAAAGCTTCCCAGAGAAGATGGCAGCCAAGCTGTGTCTTGAGGGATGAAGAGCTCATAAAGGGAAAGGCGTGTGAGGCAGAGGGAACAGCAAGTGTGAAGGCACAGTGCAGAAGTGGGAAGTGACTGGGGTGGAACATGGAGGTGGAGATCAGGAAGAGCTGGTTCAAGCTGGCAGCCCCCACCTCCCCCCTGCGCTGGCCCCAGCCAGATAGGTAAGGGCCTGAGTCCCTGCTATGCAGGTGGTCAACTCTAACACACATCCCCAAGGCCTCCTCTTTTTCTGCAGGGAGAGAGCTGAGCCCAGAGAGGGCAGCAACTCACCCGAGGTCCAACAGCAGAAGCGGATCAGTGAGACGGCAGGAGGCAGCATTCTGGACCTGTCTTCAGCATTATGGCGGCGACTTGATCAAGGCAAATCCTCGCACAGTGGGCTCCAGGCTCGTCCCACTCTCAGAGCTCCCCAGTGTGGCCCTCTGGGGTGTCGTGGTGATATCGCCGGCTTGCTGGGGGCTTCTGGGGCCCCCCCGCCCACCATGGAATATTTCTGTTTTTGAAATGGAGGGCAAGGACTCTCAGGCCCCAAAGTCCAGCTGGTCCTTGGCAGGATTTCCTGAGGCCCACGCTCTCCACGGCCTGTTTACTCACAGCTACGACTAGAAAACAGCCCCCAGCTCCTGCCCTCTGAGCGAGGCTTGCCTGGGCAGAGCGGAGGTGAGCCGCATGGCGATCAAGGGCACCCTGAGATCTGTGAACAATGGAGAGGTCTGTAATTACCATCTCAGCAGCTCGATAAGCATCTCAGCCCCTCCCTGTCCCGGTGTGTAGCGCTGTTGTGCCCCGAGTCAAACCTTGATTAGGAGGGAGACACCACTCCCTCCTTCTCTTTTGTGTGTCCTATCGTCTCTGTCTCTCCTGCCCAATGCCCAGGAGCTTTGAATTCAAAAGGCGATCACAGAAAGTTGGCTAAAAATAACCCTTACCAAACATTGGTAAGGTCGGTGTGCTATTGTCAATGTCAAACACTGGTTAAAATTGAGAGCATATCCCAAAGATTTTCATGGAATAAAAACTTTTTAAAATTTAGTTTTCAGTGTGCAGGATGTCCTGAAAGACCCGGGTCCCTGGGCCCTGGTCTTGGGGTAGGGGGCTGGCAGCGGGGCATGAGCTGTCTCCCACCTCCGTCTCAGGGCGGGGAGAGGCAGAGGGTGGGCCTGCGGCCACAGCCCGAGCTGGGTTCTCATCCCTGAGTTTGGAGCCGAGCAGCCAGATGAGGGCGTCTGTCCACATGGGGTTGAGCCCACGAGGCAGTGGTTGTGTCTCCCCTACCCCCGGGAGCCCGGTGTGCAAGCTGCAGTTCTGCCTGTTTTATAGAAGGGGACAGGCAGGCTCCCTGCGGTTCCTGCCAAGGCCCAGAGCGGTGTCTGAGCTACAGACTGACCAACCTCCTGCATTCCCCTCACCCCCGAGACCCTCCTCCTGCTCCCTGCCCCAGCAAACCTCACCCCTGCCACAGCGGAGCCGATCTTTGTGCCTTGGACCAGCCTGGGCCTTCTGCTCACACAGTTCTCCGCCCTTCCAGCCCACGGGGGGCTGCAGGCCCAGGCCCCCTCCCCACCAGCGGCACGGCCCTTGAGGGGAGGGGGATGAAGGAGCCTAGGGGCTGTCCAGGGCTGGGGAGTCTTACTCCGCCTCTCTCTCGAATTCCTTGTCTGGGACTCAGTTTCCTGGACCTTGGGGTCCCAAAGGTTGCCCTGGCTTGGGGGGCTGGAGGATGGTTCTCTCCTGGGCTCTTTTAAGATGAGGAACCACAGCTGGTCCCCGAGGGCAGCCCAGGCCCAGAAGTCTGAGCCGAAGCTTCCCTTCTGGGGGCGGGGGGCGGGGACAGGGCGTGGGTGGGAGGGGTGGGAGTGGGGTGGGGGATGGGAGGCCAGCGCAGGCCCTGTCGGGGCCAGGAGGCAGCCTCCAGGTTACTGGCCGGTTAGTGGCCCTTCCCCTGCTCAGCCTGTTTCCTCCTGCATCCTCACAGGGCCTGACCGAAATTGCAGGCGGCCCTGGGCACTGAGCCCCTAGACTCTTAGGACGGTGACCAGGCAGCCATGACGCAGGCAGCTGGTGTCTTCTCGGGCTCATGGCACTGTGCTCCCAGGGCGAAGGGCCACTCCCTGGCAGGCCAGGGGCCGGCAGCCGTTGGCAGGGGCCTTGGTGTTCTCATCCGTGAGTCAGCGGCCATGGGAACATTAATTTATTTGAGTGGTGGGCGTGGCCAAGGCTTTGGAACACAAGAAGACTCTGCCAAGGCAGGGCCACGGGCGCCAGGGTGGGTGCCAGGATGACACCTAGGACGCTCGCTGGCGGGCACTGGGCTGATGTCCCTAGGGTGTGCCGAGCGTGGCCACAGGGAGCCTCGCTCAGGGAGCCCGCCAAGGAGTCAAGGGAGGGAGCTTGAGTCGCTATGAGGGGGCCCCGGGGTAGGCCCCGAGGGAGGGGGAGCTCTCCCGGCCGAAAGGGGCAGAAGGCACAGTGCGGTCCGAGGCGCGGAGGAATGGAGGGACCCTACGGGATGGCAAGGGTGGGGGTGACACGGACGGTAGTGGAGTCTACCCGCCGGGCTCTAGGATCCTTTAGGATCTCCGTGGAAACCTCCAGAGCCCTCGGCGAGGGTCCCCGTGACGACAGTGCTTTCCCGTGCCGGCCGCGGTTGCTCTCCCCTCACCTGCCCTTAGCGAGCCCTCGGCTTGGCGGGGGACAGTGCCGGCTGTGTCACACGCGGTACACGCAGTACTTTTGGTTAATCCTTTCAACAATCCTGTGGGGGGGGGGTGTCAGCCCTGTTTCTTAGATAAGGACTTTTTAATTTATTTTCTTGAAAAACATTTTTTGATTTTTATTTTTGAAGTCATCTCTACACCCAACATGGGGCTCAAACCCATGACCCCAAGATCAAGAGTCACATGCTTTACTGACTGAGCCAGCTGCGCACCCCGATAAGGATTTTTTCAATAGTTTTTTTTTTTTTATTATTGAGGTGAAATTCACATAACATAAAATTAACCACGTTAAAGTGAACAATTCCGTGGCAATGGTTGCACTCACGATGCTGGGCGACCACCCCCGCTGTCTCATTCCAGAGCATTTCCATCACCCCAAAAGGGAAGCCCCGGATCCACCGAGCGACCACCCAGCCCCCCACCCCCACCCCCCCCAGCGCCCGGCCACCCTCCAAGCACTCCCTGTCTCTGGGATGTAACTTCGTGTCCACGGGACCACACTCTCTGGGCCCGCGCTGCACGGGGCTCCCCACACTCAGCCCCGTGGCTTCCAGGTTCATCCACGTCGTAGTGGGCTCCCCGGGCTTCATCCCTTCGCGTGGTGGAGGGATATTGAGCTCCGTGGTTGTGGGTCCGCTCATCGGCTGGTGGACCTTGGGGCTGCCTCCGACCGCGGCTGCCCCGAGTGGCCAAGTAAAGGTTCTGGAGCGGAGAGTGTCTGAACTCTTTGTGGGGTCCTTGCTGTGCTCTCTCCTGCACCCTTCTCTGCTCTGGGCCAGCCCTCCCCTTGGGACTAGGGTCCTCGATGTGGGGGCTCCTGTCTCCCAGCAGGCTGGGCTGGGGGGGCGGGGCAGTCGCCCGGATTTTCGGGTGCCTGCAGGTGACCTTCCTGCCTGATGTTCCCAAATCGGCAAGTTCTACAATTCCAGGTTCTCAGAACCATGGAGTCTGAAGATTCTCAAACCCTAAGCTCCCGAAGCTCCGGGGGACAGAGTTCTGAGCAGGATCCAGGTCCCCACCCCATGGTCCCCAACAGCAGACATCACTAATAGAGCCTCAGCAGCCCGAGGACCTCTGCAAGGGCCTGGGGCAGCGACTACTGCACGTGCGTGGTGAGGTCTGTCGGCCCCCCACCTCACGCCAACCGTCCCATCTCCAGCCAACTCCTCCCTCCCTCCTGGCCTCTCGTTGTGCAACCATTCCCACACCCATAGACCCTTCCCTGCTCCCTCCCAGCTGGCCCCAGTGGGCCCCGATCTTTCCTGCCGCCCACCCCTAGCCTCACCCCGGGCAAGGCCCCTGGACAGCTGGGAAGGGCCCTGGACAGAGGACCCTGTGGGGACATCCTGCAGGGAGGGCCCCCCCAGGGAGGGACCCAAAGGGATACCCTCCTGGGAGGGCCTGGGGGTCTCAGAGTAGGGCGAGGAGGCGGGGACTGGGCCTTCCCAAGAGCTGGGAGAGGCTGCCCAGGCTGCCGGGGCTTCTTGAGCCGCAGGTAGGAGTACAGGGCCCCGTTCTGGGAAGCCCCAGACAGCAGGGGTGCAGGATGTGCGGCGCAGCCCCTCCCCTCCTGCCCGCCTTGTCCTCCCCGCGTCAACGCCCCTGGGCCATCCTCTGCATGGGTAATGGGCCGAGGGCGGAGGTGGATGCCGGTGGTGGGGGGGAGCCTCTGGGCACACCGGCGTCAGTGTGGGAACAGGGAGGCTCGCTGGCAGGCCGGACAGCAGCAGGGCGGTTTCCGGGCAGGCAGCGATGAGATCATTCATGTTGGTAAATGCTTCTTGTCCCCTTCCCCTGACATCTTTTGGGCCTCGGTCCCACCTCATCTGGAAAAGGGGGCTCGGAGCTGGGAGTATATGCCCCGGGGGGTTCTCAGACTGGGCTCCTGGTGCCTGGGGTCACTGGGGGAGGGGAGTGTCCAGCCTGCCCCGACGAGGGGGTCTGTGCTCCTCTTACTAGAAGACAGGCTCTGTTTCTGCTCCTCGTGCCCCCTACCACTGTCCTCCCACCGTGGCCTGGGAGCGGGGAGTCCTCTGTGGGAAAGGACGCGCTCTGGGCCTGGAAATAGCCAAGCGTGGACAGAAATAACCCTAGCCTCAAAAAAGAGCATGGAAAATTAAATAGGGAACATTAGCATTCGCCTGGCACTTTCCACTGCCATCAGCTCATTGGGGAGGTGGTGTTTTCATCCTCATTTGATAGATAAGGGAACAGAGTCCCAGAGACAGAAGTGACCTGCCCGAGGTCCCTCTGCCATTCAACCAGGCCTTTGACCCCCGGCCTGCACCTCCATACCTCTAAGCCTCGACCCCCACAGTGTGTGCTGCTAGAGATGCCCTCCCTTGTTTCTCTGAGAGGCAAACTCCTATTCATCCTTCAAGACCCAGTGAGACATTGCTTCCTCTGCAAAGCCTTCCCCAGCCCTCTGGCAGGCTGCTGAGCCCCGGCAGGGATCCCTGCCAGGACCCCGCCGCACTGGGTTAGAGCAGCGGGCTCTCTGAGGCAGGGGCTGTGCCTCAGTCGTCCCTGCGGCCTCCAATTTTATGCCAAGCAGCAGAGCCGGTGCTCAGTACATGCTTGCTGAGGGGCTGCTCCGCGGACGAGCCTCACTCGCGTGCGAGCGGTCGTAAGCGGAAGGCTTGTCCCTTCCCCTGCATTTGCCTCCCAGCCGGCTGAAGTGGGCAGGCCTCTCCAGGAATCCAGGCCCCAGGCAGGGCTGGCTGGAGTCGGCCTTGTGCCCACGGCACTGAGGCCAAGCTGTCCTCCTCTGAGCTGCCTCGGTGAGGACCGCCGTGCGGGTGGATGGTGGGCGGGTGGCGATGGGGGCCGTGTCAGCCCAGCATCGGGGTAGGGTCCACCGGCCGCTGTCTCCCTCTGCATCCAATGCCGCAAGGCCTGCCTGACCGCCGGGTAACTGCTACCCAGCCCTGTCTCTCCCTGGCCTCTATTAGTCTGTCTGTCTGTCTCCTTGCTGCCTGGCTTCGGGGCAGGTGCCAGCGCTGTGGTTGGAAGCGCACGGCCCTGCTCGTCAGGACATCCCATGCCCACGCAGCGGGCACCCCTGCCAGGCTGTGTGACTCTGGGCACCTGTTCGACCCTCTCTGGGCTCACGAGAGAGTGAGTGAGGGTCTTATGGGGGCCACGTATGGCCTTAGGGGCCTTTTGGCTCCCCTGAATGGCCAGCACAACGCAGCGTGTGCCGTGGGAGCGGGGGCAGCATCTGGGGAGAGGGGAGAGGCGCTGGCTGCTCACGGGACCCACCGTCCTGTGTGTCCTGCGGACCTAAGCCTCATTCCACAGCCTGCGAGCAGGTGCTGGCTCTCCGGCCACCCTTTCCCCTCTGTGGCCACCTCGCGGAGCCGCCTTGTTGTCGGCGGGAAGATGGGGGCTTGGGGCAAGGGGCAGCCCTGAAGGGGGCCGAGCCGGAGGGTTCAAGGGCCTCCGGACTCAGGGCTGTGCTTCCCCCCCAGGTGGGTCAGGACGCCGCAGCTCCTCCAAGCAGCTCTCCAGGGTTGCCAACTCCGGAACCATCCCTCTGCGGGTCAGATGGCAGAGGTGATCTGGAGGGGTGCCTGCTGCCCACCAAGTCCAGCGGCGGCGGCCAGCTCGGCCGCCTCTCCCAGGCCAGCAGCGCCCCCTGGTGGCCACCAGCCCCAGATGCCTTTGTCCGTCCCGCATTCTCCGAGGCTCTGGGGCCAGCCTGGGAGGGACTCACTCAAGACCCCAGGCAGAGCTCGGGAATCCTGCACCCGGGGCTGAGCCCAGAATGTGCCCCCTTAGCCCTGAGCCTGTTCACGGCTCCCTGACCCACCGCGGGCACGCATTCCAGGGAAGCTCAAAGACAGGGCTTACCTCGGAGGAGCGAGGGAGAATGGACGGGTCTCAGTCACCGTCGCCGTGTGTGGGGGGGGCAGGGGTCCTGTGGGGAGACGGACCCTCCATCACGCACGGCGCGGGGAAGGTAAAGGATGCTGGGGAGTGAAAGGCCGTGCTGGGGGCCTTATGTCCTTCATTAGCTCAGGCGGATCACTGATTCCCGAGCGCCGAGCGCCACGGGAAGAAACACACAGCCGCACAGATATGCACACACACATGGACACACAACACGTGCACGCACACACAACTCACATAGACACACAACACATGCACGCACACACAACTCACATAGACACACAGTACACAAGCATACAAACAGGGGGATGACATACACACAACACACACATACACACACATGCACACAACACACAACACACACGCACAAGCGCACATACATATAGACATACAATATATATACACACATACACATGCCCACACAGGTACACACATTCACACAACATGCTCACACACACCACACACACGTACATGTAACATGCATGTAACACACATGCCCACACATGCACACACATGTAGCACACACAATGTGTGCATACAGACACACATGCACACACATGTACACAATTGTCACAACGGCACCTAAAGGCAGAGAGTGTCAATTGACAGAAGAGGGAACCGAGGTCCAGAAATGGTACATGACTCACTCAACGTTGCAGAAGCTGGTGTGGCCGAAGGGACCTGGCCGGGGCACCCGGTTCCCTGCCTGGGCCCTATCCCTGGAGGCGCGTTCTGGCCTGGGCTGTGCTGTGACACCCTGTCTGTAGGGCTCTGGTGCTAGGGTCCCAGAGCTGCTCCCAGACCTGCCCCCCATGGCTCGCTCTAGAGAGGGCAGGTTGCAGCAGGGGTCAGACCCCTGGACTTCACTTCCGTAGACTAGAGCTTGACCTTCAACCTCCCCCCGCCCCCCCCAAGCAGGCCACTAGGAGAGGCACCCAGGGTGGGTGAAGCAGGAAGACCATCACGGGACCCAAGACTCCCCCATGAAGCAGGTCCTGAAGGCCACTGGTATGGCCTTGGGGACACTTGGGGCTCACAGGGGGCCAGACGCCCTTCGCTCCCCAGAGTCCCTATGTGGGAAGGTCTGTGGTGCCCCGGGACACCTGGGGACGTACTGATGCCGGGGTCCTGAGGTGCAGGGCAGGGGGCAGTGCTCCTGGCTCACTCCTCCCACCGAGTTCATGCCCCACCCCACTTCTGTCTGGGACCCCCGTGAGGAGCGCCCTCGCTGCGAAGGCCTCCCTGGCTTGGGAGTCTGCCTGAGGACCCCATGGCTTGTGAGTCCGCCTCTCTGCTCAGGATGCTGTCCCCGGCCAGAGCACTGGACGCCGAGGGCCGGTGGGTGGGGAGGAGGGAGGAAGGCAGGGCCTCGGGCTAGTTTATAAACACACAAGTGCTTCTCCCATTTAAGTCCTTTCTGTCAACTAGACCCCAGGATCTAACACCAGGCCGGGAGGCCATTTGTCCTGAGCTCCTGAGTTACAGCTGAGGAAACAGGCCCGGAGAGGGGCAGGGATGAGGCTGCGGTCTTGGGGCGCACTGGGAGGGACGCCTGCCTTGCCAGGCTCTGCTCCCCTTCCTCTGCTGCCTCTGGAGCGGGGCCGGTGCTGCTCAGTGCTGGGGTACCTGCGGTCTGGGCAGAAGCCCCTCCTCACAGACAGTGGGGCCGAGGCTCAGCGGGGTCCCAGAGTGAGTGCAGCAGGGGACGGTGCGCGGTCCCAGTGTCCCCTCACCTACTGGGCCTCACTGTCTTCATCCGTGGGGTGAAATGCCCTGGTCCCGCCCGCCTGCAAGGCTCCGGGGGCCCTCGGGGCTTGAAGAACTCCCAGTACCACAACCTCAAGGAGAGGCCCGGCCGGGAGGGGGCATCGAGCCAGGTGGGCAGGTGAGGACCAGGAGGCAAGGGCCTTGAAACTCCTTTTCCAGGAAGCCCTTCGGGATGCCCTTGCCTGGCTGATCCTGTTTGGCGTGGCAGAGGACTCTGGGCACCCCAGCTGTGCCACCAGGCTTCGGCCTGCCGGGGGCCGAGCAGAGTCCCTGAGGGCTCAGCAAGGGGCCAAGCCCGATGGTCAGGTCGGGGGCACGTCCTGAGGGACGGCTGGGCCAGGTGGTCTGTCCTGGGCTGGGGTGGGAAGGACTCCGGCAGGCTGGCCCTAGGGCCAGAGGAAGGGAAGGGACCCGAGATGGGGACAGTCAGGGCTGGTGCTGTGCCAAAGGGAAGGCCCCGGAGGAGGGTGTGCAGAGCCCTGAGCACAGAGTGGGAGAGGGGCTGGAGGGGGCTGTCTGGGAGGTCTGGGGAGGCTCCAAGAGGCGCGGGGTCATGTGGAAATGGGGGGCAGATTGATGACACAAGCCATTTCCCCAGGACTGTCTCCCCTCCCTCCCCCTTCTCCTTTTTGTCCAGCCCTCCTCCTCCCTCCTGTGCCAGGGCACGCCCCCCCTTCCCCAGACTCAGCGCAATGAGCCACAGCTTCCCTGGCTCCTGCCGCGGTCGGCGGGTGGAGGTGGACTGGGTCCTGGGACCAGGCACGTCTGGGTGGGCAATGCTCTTCCTGGGTGGCACTGGGCAGCCTCGCGTGGGTCCCCTCACATCTCTAAGCCTCAGTGTTCTCCTCTGTGAATTGGGAACACAGACCCCGTGAGGGGGCTGCCCCTCGCCTGTTGAACATCCTCTCCTCCTCGGCACCTGCCTCCTGGGCCCCTGGGTGGGGGCACGGAGAGCTTCCTGGGGGAGGGGAGGGGGTGTGAGAAGGCAGGGGGCAGCGCAGGGTCGGATCCGGGCCGTCAGGGGGGACATCCGTCTCCCACGGGGCCTTCCGCGCCTGCCCCAGGCACCGGAGGCCCCCAGGAAGCTGGGGCGGGCGCCGCAGTGACATTTTCTGCTATTAATGGAGCTTAATCTAAACAGGCCCTAATATTTACCTCCGGCCGCCTCCGGCCTCAGAGGGCACCAGACAGCAGAGTGATGAGCGGCGTCCAGCCACGCCCCTTCCCACCCGAGGCTCCCCTCAGAGGAGCAGAGGACCCCGGCTGCCTCGCGAGGCAGGAGCCCGGTGCCCGAAGGCCCAGCCCATCCTGGACACCCAGAGCCTCCTCTCCCCCATCTGTAGATCAGGGACGACAATCCCCACCTCCCAGGCTTCTGGGCAGGTTCAGAGACCAGGACACTGCGGAGCGCCCTTCATAGGCGCCAAGGGGCTCCAGGTCCCTAATCACCGCCCCTCCCGGCCCCTAGGGATGGTGCGGGCACACACCACCGCGGCCTGTCCCTGGCCGGTGAGTGGGCTCCTGCCTGGCTCAGCGCCCCAGGGCAACCCTTCCTGCCCCTGTGTGCTCGCTGAATTGAGGGCAGGAAGGGAAGAAACAGGTTTAATTCAGGATGAGGACTTCTCGTTAAGAAGATCGTTTACATCAGATATAAATACACACGCCACGTCATGTCACTTGGGCTTTTCAAAAATCACGGAAGGGAGGCCAGGGGGAGGGGTCCAGAGACCTCACACCCTGGCCCCTGTGGGAACAAGGACAGTCCGGGTCAGCCTCCTACGGCCCCCGGGGGCTCAGTCCTGACAAGGAGGCCGGAGCAGGAGGGAGCCAGACGTCAGGAGGTGGGATTGAGCCTGCGAGAGAGCTGTGGGGTGACTCCCCAGCCCCCTCTCCTCCAGCTGCAAGGCCAAGGAGGGGAGAGAGGGCAGGGGAGACTGGGGGAAACTGAGGCCCACCGAGAGAGAGCTCTGCGTGGGGGGTCGTCAGACTGAGTTCTCGGAGGCGCGAGGTCAGCCCCCAGTTCCCACCCCAGCTGCAGAAGATAGGTGGCTACCTCTCGAGCTTGAGTGGTGGAAGTTTCCCGCAGCACCCTGGGGGGTCTCTGAGACACCCGGCTTGGATGGTGGGATTTCAGGCTTGGGAACAAGGGGAGGGGCTGGGGCCCCTCCCTGGATGCCGAATCCCAGCGCCGCCTGTGGCTCTTCCCTCTGTACGTGGGGATGAACGAGACAACAGCTGTGAAGCAGAGGGGGACAGACCCAGGTCCTGGTCACTGTTTCCCAGATCCACGCTGGCTCACCTGCTTTAGAGATCCCTCCAAACTGAGACTCCTCCACCGCCAAACACGGTGGTCTGTGGGCGTCAGCCACTCACTCTTGAGAGTGAATGAGAATGAGAACCGGGGACAGAGAGCCCACAGGTGGTGCTCCGCTGGGGCAAAGCCTTGACCCTGACCCTGCCCCCTCCCCCCCACCGCGTGCCTGCCCAGGTGCTGACGCGGGGCCGGAAACCGAGCTCCGTGGGGGCTTCCCTGCCTGAAACCCCACCATTAGCGCCAGTCCCTTGGCGGCATCCCTCTGGCCACGGGCTCCCAGGTCCCTGCTCTGCCCCATGCAGCTCTGGGCCCCCGGGGAGCTGTAGCCCGGCTCTGAGCGAGGTCGGGGAGAGGCTTCCGTACTGTGCCTGGAACCTGCTCACACGGGCTCCCGCAGAGGCTGGCGAAGACAGAGCTGACCTTGCAGGGCCTGGTGCTCACTCCGACCCTGGCTGGGCCTTTCCCTCTTCGAGACTCAGTTTTCTCATCTGTAGCGTGGGGCTATAAATGGCCTTCCTGCCTCCCAAGCGGGCCTCTCTTCAGGGTCCTGAACTTGGAGGATGGAGCCCTCTGCCTGGAGCCACTGAGCACGTAGGACTCTCCTCTGTAAGGCTGGGCAGATCTGAGGCCGGATTCCGTCTCATCCTGCTTCAGTGGCTGTGGCCGAGTGCCAGCATGGGGCCTGGGGCCTGCAATGCCCAGGGCTCCTCTCTCCCAACAGGCCCCTACCCCTGCAGCAGTCTACAAAGGGCTCAGAGAGCTTGGCTGCTCCACAGAAGGTTTGTGGAGGCAATCCCGGAGTGCAGCTCAGAGGAGGCATCAGAGACCCACGCCAGAAAAATGCTCTCTCCCCAGGAAAGGCAGGGGAGAAACGACGAGCCAGGCAGGAGCTGCTGGCCAGCGCTGCCCCGGGAGGAGAACAAAGGGCTCCGTAGGAGGGCCGCTGGGAGCCTCAGGCTGTTAGGCCTGGAGCCACGTTGCCCGAGGTCTTTGCTCTTGGTTTTCTCATCCATAGGATGGGGCCGTGAGCCCCGCCGCCCTCCTGGGGCAGCAGGCAGGGTCTTCCGAGGTCATTCCTGGAGTGAGGGCTTTGGGCGGATTGGAGCTGCCTCCAGGGACAGGCGCAGGGGTGTGGCAGGACGTGGGGCGGGGTTTCGATTCTGACGTGGCGGAGGCCTGGCCGTGGCCCCTGCACGTGCTGCTTACCCCCTCCCGCCCCAGATGGGCAGGACACAGCCTCTCCTCTGTGGGGGTGTGGCGGGGTCAGCCCTCAGCCCGGATGTCACAGCCCTTCCAGCAAACCACCCGGGGGCATCATGCTGTCTCACCGCGCAGTTCACGGGGGGCCTCGGGCAGCGGCCTTCCAGAGACCTGAACCCCTCCTGTCTGCTCACGTGACATTCATGTCTCCTGACTTTTCCTTTCCATCCTTGCTCTTCTCTCTGTGGGGGACAGGCATGGGGAGGAGGGGACGAGAGGGCTGGGAACCTCTTTGGGATTCCTAGTGGCTGTGTGAGGAGCCCCCTGTAGGTCGAGGATGGGCCAGGAGAGAAGCAGCTCCGGGCTACCCCTCTGCGTTTTCACCGGACACCGTCTGTGCCCCCGGGATGGTAAGCCGCCAGCGCCCGGACTACCACATCCCCTGCAGAACCCGAGGCAGACATTGCTAATCGACCTCAGAGCTGTGTGACCTTAGACCTCTTCTCCAGGCAGTGCACGGGGTAGCCACCACCAATCAATCAAGGGCAACGGGATTGCGCCACCCCCCACCCCCAGGCAGAGCCGAGGTCTCCGCTGGCCTTGGCCTGGCCTGCCCCGCCTGGTCCTGACCTCTGGGCCCCTTGCAGTGTCCTGTGGACTAAGCGTCAGGCCCATTGGCCAGGTCCTGGGCGAAGGCACTGGGGCCCGTGCCGAGGATGTGATGGTGGCCCGAGCCTCGGGAGCTCTTGTGCACGCTGACCATGTTGCTGCTGTTGGGCTCGTACCCGGCTCCGTGGCGGCGGCAGAGGCCTCGGACGGTGGCCTGGAAGCCGCTGGTGACAAAGCAGTAGACGATGGGGTCCAGGCAGCTGTTGAGGCTGCTGAGGGTCACGGCCACGTGGTAGGCCACGAGGCTGGCGCGGTGCGGCCCGTGCGGCCACAGCACCACGGCCACCTGGCGGGCGTGGAAGGGCGTGAAGCAGACGAGGAAGATGACGAGCACCGTGAGCAGGAGCTGCATGGCCCGCACGCGGCGCTGGCGGCCCTGGCGCAGGAGGCCGGGCCGCGACAGCGCGCACACGATGCGGCCCGTGAACACGCTGATGACCAGCAGCGGCAGCAGGAACTCCAGTACCGTCAGCGCCAACACGCGGCAGCAAGGCCGCCCGCCCGCCGCCACGCCCAGCACCGACAAGGTCACGGTGCCGGCGGCCAGCCACACGCAGGCGCACACGGCCCGGGCGCAGGCCGGCTGGCGGCAGCGGCGGGAGCCGTCGGGCTGCACGATGGCCAGGTAGCGGTCCACGCAGATGCAGGTGAGGAAGAGGATGGAGCAGTGCATGTTGAGGAAGTAGCCGAAGACGTGCGGGAAGGCGCACCGCAGGCAGCCGCGCGCGCCGTAGAAGACGGCGAAGCGTGTGGGCAGGGACAGGCCCACCAGCAGGTCGGTCACCACCAGGTTGATGGTGTAGATGACCGACGGCGTCTTGGCCTGGGTGCGGCAGCAGAAGACGTACAGCGCCAGTCCGTTGAGCACCAGCCCTGCCAGGAAGATGAGGCCGTGCGCTGCCATCAGTGCCAGCCACAGCCCCGGGAAGGCGGCGTGCAGCTCCTCGTCCAGCCGGGCGAACACGTGGAACAGGGGCTTCTCGGGCACGCTGCCGTTGGCCTCCGCCACGGTGGCGTTAGGGGCCGCCGGGGCCCAGGAGCCCGCGGGAGACGCGGAGGGCATGGTCGGGCCGGCACACACCTGGGGGCTGGGAACGAAGGAGGTGGGTTAGTCCTGGGTGGCGGGAGCCGTGCCTGGAGCCTGGTGCTGCTGGGCTTTGCCTGCTCGCCCGAGCTCCCCAGCATTCCTGGCTGGCCCTGAGACGCCTGCCCTCTCCATCCCATGGGGCCCCGCACTTGCCGGGGAGGAGCTCTGGCCGAATGTTGATATCCGAGCCCCTCCTTGATGCAGCGGCAAGGAAAACCCCTTGCTGTGCAGGACCGTCCCAGAACCAACACGGAAGACAAAGGCTGCAGCGCAGGTAAGCTGTGGAGCCAAGAGTTGGAGGCTTGAACCCAGGCTCCAGTCCTGGTTCCTCCCTTCCTCGCTGTGCAGCGTTGGGCCGGTCACTTAACCTCTCTGTGCTTCACGTCCTGAGCCGTATGGCTGAGGCTGTGGAGCTGCTAGGATTAACTGAGTACAGCACCGCCCAGCGCGTAGTTTCTGTTAGAAAAACCACAGGGTTGGTTGCTGCCGGATAAACCACGGTTCTGCTCCAAAGAGCCTGGCCCACGATGGCCCTGGCGGGCTGTCCCCAAACCCACGCGTCAGACCCCGTGCTCCCGCTCGCCCATCTGTTCTTGGCTCTTCTAAGGCTGGTGGAGGGTCAATGCTGGGGCCAGGGTCCTCGTAAGGAACCTCACCAAGGGCCATCATCCGCCCCCGCGGCTCCCCGCACTGAGAGGTGAGCACTCTTGCTGCAGGGCGCTCGCTGGGGCCTGAGCCTGGAGCCCCGTCCCAGCAGCCGGGGGGCGGGTGTGAGTTAAATAAACGCTGCGCTCCCTGCGCTCCCGGCCGGTAACGGGCCCGCCCACTCTGTTTATGTTCCTGCACCGCTGTGTTTAACTTGCTGAGATTTATCTCTATTTATACGTGAAGGGTTAACAGGCCCCCCACCCCCATCCCGGGCTGGGCTGATGCTCCAAATAAGGACATTTCTGGCTTTTTCTGGAGAAAGGAGAGGGCTTTGGGGAGAAGTGGGGGGGGGGAGGGAAGGGTGGGTACGTGGGACATCCCAGCTGTGCAGTGTGCCCTCCCCCACCTGCAAGGGGAAAGGAAGACAGGGACACCGCCCACTCCCCGTGGCTGCCTGTCTGGCCTTGGGAAGCTTCCACCCTGTGGACTGGGGGTACTGAGTTCTGCCTGCTGGGGGCTGGGCACCAACGGTCCAGCCTGGTGGGGGG
This sequence comes from Potos flavus, assembly GCA_028534135.1. NCBI lineage: Eukaryota > Metazoa > Chordata > Mammalia > Carnivora > Procyonidae > Potos > Potos flavus. Next base: position 167,553,509 of record CM052900.1, on the reverse strand, counting down.
AGGTACGGCAGCGGAGTCCTTGCTGGCTGAGGCTCGGGCTCCAGTCTGGCCTGGAGGGAGGCCCCGGGCAGGGCAGTAGGCCACTTCTCTCCTTGGGCTCAGAGAGGTCAGCACCTGCCTGAGGCCACCCAGCTTTGGCTCTGCCTCTGGGACCGCAGCCCTGGGCATCTGCCGACCCCCAAAGTTGCTGGCAGGAGTCAGCTGCTGCCCAGGCCCATGGCCGCACCCACCGCATGCGGGCCTAGGTCTCAGCTCACCAGTCCTTTCCGGCTGGGCTGCCCTCTCTTTGGTACCCCAGCCCCTAATATGGGGGGTCGATGGATGTGTCTGCCGAATGATAATTCAGGCCGAGCGGGAGCACGGGGACGTCAAAGGCAGGGAGAGACATTCTAGGGGCATGAGCGGGAGTGAGAGGAGGCTGCGAGGCTGGGGCACGGGGCTGGGAACTTGGAGCCCCAGGCAGTGGGGGACCCCAGAATGGCCCCAAGGAGGGGAGGGATGCCTCCCGGCCTGTCTCTCTGCTGTGAAACCAAATGAGCCTTGGCGAGGCATGGAGGAGGGCTGGGATCTGGCTCCGGGGACACGGCAAACAGTCGTTTTGGATTTCCTTCCACACGCTTTTTGGTTTTCCAGTGTCTGCGCTAGGTTCGAGTCCGTGTCACAGGGAGAGACAAATAATAAACATTACAGAACGCTTCCTCTGGGAGATAGTCCCAGGATGACGCCGGCCCTGGGGACCCTGCCCTTCCGGGAAACTCCCCAGGGCCAGCCTCACATGCTGGCCGGCTGCTGGCTCGAGGCGCTGGAGGGTCCAGGCCAGGGCTGGGGGGCCCGGTGCCTCTGCAGCAGGGGGATGGGCGGGGTGATCAGGGACAGCTGAGGGGAGATGGCGATGTCTACAAAGCACACCACGATTCCCAGCTCCAAGAGTCTAACCCCTGATCCCGAACAAGGCTGAGCCCTGATGTCAGCCACAGAGGATCCCAGGAACCTTGATCCTGCCATACACCGAGCCCTGACCCAGATCATACTCTGAGCCCTGATCCTGGTCACACACCAAGTCCTGATTCTAATAACACAGTGAACCTCAATCCTCATTACACTCTGAGCCCCGATTCCTGGTCACACTCTAGCCTTGATACAGGTCACATTCTGAGCCCCGATCCTGGTCACACTCTGTGCCCTGATCTCAGTCACACTCTGAGCCCTGATCCCTGGTCACACTCTGAGCCCTGATTCCAATAACACAATGAACCTCAATCCTTATTACACTCTGAGCCCTGACCCTGGTCACACTCTGAGCCCTGCTTCTAATAACACAATGAACCTCAATCCCTAATACACTTTGAGCCCTGATCCTGGTCACAATCTAGGCCATGACCCAGGTCACATTCTGAGCCCTGATCCTGATCAGAGCCCTGATTTTGGTCATAGTCTGATCCCTGATCCTGGTCACACACTGATCCCTGATCCTGGTCACACTCTGAGCCCTGACCCTGGTCCCAACTGAGCCCTGATCTTGGTTATACACTGAGCCCTGATCCTGGTCGCAGCCTGGGTCCTCATCCCTGACTTTCTGCATGTCTCATCTCTTCCCCTGCTCTCTCTGTGAGTCTGGCTGTCTCTGTCCGTGTTCTAAGACATGCACACCCCCCGCACACCACACTCCACTGCCTCACTTCTCACAGTGACTATGTACTGGCATTCTCATTTAATGACTGCTCTCTGGGGCGTCTGTTCATTTTGCTTTGAACAATGAGGAGCTCAATGGTGGGCCTCCGGGCCCAGTGCTTGGACTGTGGAGGCAGGCCTTCTGCGCAGCGGCCAGCTGATGGCCTCCTGAACCTGCCCACACAGCACCTGGCCTGCCCCTCTCTGGGCCTGGGGAGGAGCTGGGCTGGGAGGGTCTGGGCTGAGCAGTGCTCTCTCTCCTCCTCCTTCCCCATGGCCTCAGGAAGGATTTTTATTCTCCGGGCCTCGGTTTCCGCATTGGTCTTCACTGCCTCAGCTCCCGCTGCTCCTTGACCGTCCACTGGGATGGCTTCCCCTGCCAACCCCTGAATCTGCTCTGGTCAAGGACATGACCCTCAGCAGGGTGCTCCGCCCACCCGACCCACTCCCAGCAGCCCCGTGCTCCTGTCCCCTGGTCCAAGGCTCCCTCTCGCCTCCCCCAAGCCCCCTCCGGCCGGCTCTCCCACTGCGCACACACTCTCTCCTGCCGGCCAGGGCTGGGCCTGTGCATGGTGCTTCCACGGGAGATGGGACTCAGGGCAGGGTGGGGTGTCACCGCCGGAGATGGCCGGAGGGCTGGGGTCGTGGGTGCATTCGCACAGTGACAGTGGCCAATAGAGGTTGGTCCCCTCGCACCACCAGCGGCTCTGGGTTATTGAGGAACCTCTCTGAGCCTCGGTCTCCCTTGCCTGCACAGTCACGTAATGGCAGAGCCTGCCTTGCCTCCCTCTGTTTCTAGCGGATTCATGGTGTGGGTGCCTCAAAGAGCCTGGTGCTGGGTCCCCGTCCTGGGCCTCCTGCCCTCACACTCGAAGAAACCGCAGCTCTGAGAGGGACGGGCCAGGACTCGAACCTGGGCCTGCATCAGGCGAGCCCACGGCCAGATGCTTGGTCCTGAGGGGGGACGGGGGGCACCCAGGCAAGCGGCTCCCTCCGCCGGCAGGCGCACGGCACCCACTCCCCACGTGCCTCGCTCTTTGCTTGCCCTCTAAATATAGCCTGGAATGAGGGGAAAGGAGAGAAGGTTCTGCTCCTCTGTGGGGACAGCCTGGCCCCAGGCCCGCCCACCCAGGCTGAGGGGGGAGGCACAGACCTGGCCTTCAGACCGGCCCCAGGCGGAGAGCGAGCAGAGGAGTCCCAGGACCCGGGTTCCAGGCCGGCTCTGCCACTCCCTGGCCCAGGGACCTCGGCCCTGTCAGTGAGCCTTGCTCTCTTCATCTGCTAAATGGGGTCACTAGTGCCTTCCGCAGCCTGAGGGGGGAGGCGGGGCTCTGTCCTGGGAGCCAGTCTGAGGGGGGTGGCACAGCCCTGTCCCCTCCCCCTTCCTGGCGGGTGTCCTGGGCCTGGCTGAGGTGGAGCGGACCTCGTAGCCGGGGCCAGCTGGCCGGAGCCCCGTGGGCAGAGGCCACGTCCTCGTAGTGCCTGGCGCGGTGCCGGCCCGGGGCCTAGAAGCGGCTGGAGGACGACCGCCCTGCGCTTAGGGCCTGGGCGCTGCCTGCTTCCCCAGCCTGCTCGGCCTGCCCACATCAGGGACTTCTCCGGGCAGAACGGAGATCCGCAGGCTGCTCTCGGCGGGGGGAGCTCAGGGTCAGCTGGGAAGACACACGGCAGGGTGGGGGGCCTGGAGCAGAGCCCACCCCGAACACCCTAGAACAGCCCTCAGTGTCCTCACCTGTAAGGTGGGCAGAGTTAGAAGCCACCTCAGGTCCCCGGGAGGTGGCACAGGACGGGCCCTGAAGGGATTTGGTGAGGGGGGAGAAGGGAGACGGGGCCCAGTACGCACCCAGGTGAGGGTTAGGGAAAGGGGGCCCCTTGGGAGAAGGGCGGTGGGAGGCGGCAGGGGCTCTCTGCGCAGCCCCCTGTCCCCAGGAGTGAGTCCCGGTCCTGGGTGGGAGTGAGCCACTGGTGTGCCACGGTCCGGGCAGGGCGGCTGGACGGTCGGGGTGTGTTCCTCCCCCAACCCCGCACTGGTTCCCAGCTCCTGGAGGGCCTCGCTCTGCCTGCCTCTTTCCTTCCTTCCCTCTCTCTGCTCCTGCCTGTCTCAGAGAAAGTGAGGGGTCTCAGAAGGAGGGGGCAGGAGTCCGTCCATCCCGCCCGGGCCCCCCCAGGCCCGTTGCAGGACTCAGTCTTGCCCTCTGTACAGTGGGCACCTCCAGCCCTGACGTGCTGAAGGCTTGGACATGTCTGCACCTTCTGGAATGTCTTTGCCGCCCGGCAACACTGCCTGTCTCTGGACTGCTCCAGGGGGCTCCTCCAGGGGGTAGAGCGGAGGAGTGATGGTGGCGTCCCGGGGGGCGGGGGGTTGGGGGCTGGGCTGAGACCCAGGCCCAGGGCTTCCTGGGGTCGGAGGAGGCCCTGGCACACCCCTGGGCAGGCTGGCTCAGCCTCCCTTCACATTTGCGGGAAAAAGTCCTTCAGGGGCTTGATCCTGCTCCATTCCCTGGTCTTGTTCTTGAGCTCCAGCAGCCCCGAGCCCGAGACTACCCCCAGTGATGAGCTAGCTGCCCCGGGCTATAGTGATTGGTCAGCCACGGCTGGCACCGGGGACTTTCAACGACAGCTTTCTCCTCCCTGGGTTGTGAGATCAAGCTCCTGCTGGCCGCCCGGGGAAGCAGGACCAAGTACAGAGACCGAGTCCTGAGGATGTGGCTCAAGCACCTGGATCCAGCCCTGCCTGAAGCTGGTATCCCAGGACTTGTCAGTTAAATGAAGCTATTACCTCCCTCTCTGGCTTACATTAGTTTGAGCTGAGTTTCCATCTCCTGTGACTAAATTAACCCTACCTATACACTCTTATTCACATGTTGGCTCTCTTCAGTTTGGATACCTCCTCCTTCAGAGAGCCCTCCCTGGTTGCCTCAAGTAGATCTCTGGCCTCTTCGGGGCTTTCATAACACCGTGGCTCTGTCATTGCCTGGCCACTTGTCTGGTGTCCCCACTAGCCCATGAATTTCTACAGAGGAGAGGATCATAGATCACATTCAGTGCATGTCGAGTGGATGAGTGAGTGAATTCATGAGAGCTTAGCTTGCCTTCCTCTGAGGATGGGGAGCTCGCCCCAGGTTAGCCTGCTGCATTGTGAAGCTGCTCTGGAGATAAAGAAAGTCATTCTATTTTGCAGCCCAAATAGGCTCCCCCTGAGCCCAGCCCATGGCCCCTGGACTCTTCATTTGGCATGTCTTTGGCATGGCCTGCTCTCTCTTGCCCCCCTGCTCTTGGGGGGGGGGCTGTGGTGGGAGCAGGTGGAAAGGGATATCTGGATTCCCCCTACTATTGGGAGCGGCTCTGATCCGTGTTTTAAAGTGAGGACACAGGACACAGAGACAGGGAGCTTCAGCAACCAAACCGGGGCCATCCCGCTGGGCCTTGGGGCTTGTCCCTGGCTGGGCTGACCCTGGACTGCATGCTTTCTCATACGGAGAGCACTTGCTGGGTGTTTCCACGGGGCCTGGGGGCCTGACGCTTGGGATTCGCCCTCCTCCGCCCAGGACTCTCCCTGGGATTCGCTCTCCTCCATCCAGTGGACTGGAAAGCCAGGCCTTCCATTTTCCAGATGAGAACCTGAGAAGCGGGGGAGAGGAGGGGCAAGCCCCATACTGAGCAGGGACAGAGTCCAATTTAGACCCAGGCCTGACGCCCCCACCCAGCAGCCCCCCATTCACCCATGGTTCTCTTTGGATCTGAGACCCGCGGGGTGTCTTGGGTGGAGAAGATAGACCCCCAGCTGAATGCTGGCAGGGAGACTGGGAGGTAAAGGGAGGTGGGATCAGGGAAGGCTTCCTGGAGGAGGCAGTGGACTCCGCAGGTGTGGAAGCCTGGTTGAACGGCCTAGGAGGCTGAGGGCAGGAGCCGCCCTCATGGGGCCTCGAACATGGTGCAAGGTGCCAGGCCCGGATCTAGCTGGCTGGGAGGCAGGCTCCTGGCCAGAGGTGACCTCGCAGGCTTCCCTCCCAGGCTCCTGCACCGCTTACGGCCCCAGCCAGCCTTGGAGGAGGGCTCGGACCCAGAGCGCCTGGTGCAGGTGTGGCCAGAGGTGGAAGGGTGGGGGGAGGTGGGGGTGCACGGTGAGGGCGGTCTTTCCTCCCGGCCCCTCCAGGTGGGGAGACCCAAAGCCCTGCACGTCACAGGCCTTCCAGAGCTTTGCGGAGACCCTCCAGGGAGGCACGTGGGTAAGGATCGAGGCCCTTGGTAGGGGCCCTCCCTGGGTGGGACCTGAGGCCCTCGATAGGCCGGGGGGCCCCTCTCTCCAGTCTCACTGCCCCCCGACTGTCTGATGACACTCCACGCACCCTCCGACCTCGAGCTTTGGCCCGAGCTCCTCCTCTACCCTGGACTCTTCCTTGCTCCCTCCCACCCCAACATTTTGCCCACCCATCTTTAGGACTCTGGCCCTCCCAGCGGGAGCCTGGGGGGGGCTGGCGGGGGAGGGGCTGGGGGCAGGACTCCTGTCTGTTTCTCCCGGAGCCCGGACAGGGCAGCACAGGAAGGGTTGATACCTCCTCTAGGAAGCCCACCCTGCTGCCCTGTGGGGTCCAGCTTGTCCCTGTCATCCTCACCCTGCCCCGGCCCCAGAGCAGGGAACGAGCATCCTTGCCCAGGTCATTTGACCCTGTCCTCTCCAACAAGTGACGGGAGGCTGCCGCTCCCAGCTCGCTGGGTCCCTGCTGTGTGCCCAACAACGCCAGGAGCTGATACCTGCCCATGGACCCTGAGACGGGTCCCCTCCTTGGCAGGGGTGGGCACGTCCTAACATCTTGGCTCTTCTCAAAACTGCACCCGCTCCCTGCGCGGGCCGTCGCAGCTGTCCAGCCGCCCCGCGGATGCCAGTCCTGCAGCCTGGCTGCCTTGGTCCCGCTACGTAGGGTACCAGGCAGACGGGGAGCCTGGCCTTGGCCCTGAGCCGACGGGTGGCAGCCCGGAGTTTGGTCTGTACCAGAGGCCAAGCGGGGCGGGCCCGGTCTGTCCCCGACAAGGTGCTCAGAGCATCTGCTGTGGGCTGGGCACCTGCGGGACGCTTGAAATCCACAGAGGAGGAAGCGGGAGCCCAGAGAGGTGAGCCCCATGCCCTGGGTCACACAGCACAAAGTTGGTGCAGCTGGGAATCGACCCCGGGTCCAGCACACCTGGCCCCAGCGGGGTGGGACCAGGGTGGGGGGCTGGCATCTCGGGACCTGGGGTTTGTGCACGAGGGCATGGCCAGGGCGGAGAGTACCTGTGGACATGCCCAGGCTGCTGGTGGGTGACCCTCCTCGCCTTCCAAAGCCCAAATAGCCATTATTGGGGGAACCATCTGCCTGTTTGTTTTTACGATTATTCTTGGTTTCATGGCATCCGCTTTAGAACATCGCCTGCTGTTTTTGGCTGGTCTGAGCCTCTCTGCTCATTCCATCCAGGGACTGCTGGGTCCCTACCGAGGTCCCCAAGAGGGGCCAGACTGGCCCTGGGTCACCTAGCAGGTCCTAGGTGGCGCCGGCCAGAATCTGGGTTCCCATCCCGGCCCGGCTCCCTCCTCCCGGCTCAGGGACAGGGGTCGCGGGAGGGTGTGGGTTGAGCGCAGTGGACAAGGGCCCCTGGGCTCCATCGGGCCTGACCCTGCCCACAGTCCGCCCTCCGCACCCTCAGCCCTGGAGGACACGCAGGTTTCTCCGGGAGAGGCGGCTGCAGGCACGGCTGGCCCCGGGGTGGCTGTGCAGGTGCTCACAGCAGCGGACCCCCACCCCCCAGCTTCTCTCGGGGCGAGCCGTCTGCAGATCCATCTCCGCCCGTGTCACCCGCTGAAGGGTCCTAGCACCCTAGTCCCCAGCTCACACGGTCCTCCCTCAGCCCCTGGTCACGCCTCCACCGAGGGAGAGCTGTGATCCCACAGTCCGTGGGTTGTCTTCGAGACGACCCCTCCCCGGTCCGCGCTGACTCCTCCCAAGATGCCCCCGTTCTGTGCGGCTGGCCCGATTTTGCCCGTGAGGACACTGAGGCCAGGGCGGTTCAGTGGCGTGTCGGGGTCACTCAGCGGGGGGTGGAGGAGCTGTGATTTGAGCTCTGCCCCGTGGCGCCCCCTGCCGACCCCGTGCCCCTGAGAGCGGACTGCCGCCCACGGTGCAGACCAGGAACTGGAGGCCCGGGTCAGGGCCAGCAGCTTGGCCCAGGACACATAGCCCGGGGCCGGGGTCGGAGGAGTGGTTAGGACCCCGTGCTTCGGAGGCATCGGGCCTGACCTTGAACCCCCAGGGGTGCAGGTGCAGAGGGCGTGGAGGCTCCCGGGCAGGTCTGGCCTCCCCTCACACAGCTCACAGCTGCGGCCAGGTTGGGGGGGCAACCTGGGAGGTAGGAGGGGCCTCAGGAGGCTCTAGGGGAACAGGTGCTCGAGGCAGGAGGAGGAGCGTGGCAAAGGGCCCAAGGTGGGAGCTTCCGCGCTCAGGACCCTTGAGAAGCCTGCTGGCCGGCCCGGCTCAGGGTAGCTTTGGCTTGACTTGCTGTGAGGGCCGCTCCCCTGGGCGGGGCAGGGTCTGCTAAGGGAGTTCTTCAGACCCCAGTGCACCTCCTCTGGGAAGCCCTCCCAAATTGCCCAGCTCCCTGCACGGCCTCCTCTTCACTGACTTTGTTTTTTGCTGCTCTCCCACCCGCGGGCAGCTTGGTGATTATTTGCTTACCCTACTGGACTGGCAGTCCGTGAGGACTGCAGCTGAAAGACCAGATGGATGATTTTTAAAGAGACCACTCTGGTCCCTCTGGGCCTTCGTTTCGTCATCTGTGAGGTGGGCGCGTTGAGACCCACAGCCTGCCCATCAGGTCCCCGGGATGAAATGAGACCAGCGTGCCGGTGCTCGGAGAACTCCAGTCCCCCTCCCCACACACGCCAGGGCCCTAGAAGCAGCAGCCCCCTCCCCCAGCCCCTACTTCTGCCAAGGCTCAGAGAGGGGCAGTGACTTGCCCATGGCCACACCGTGGGGAAGCTACCGGAGGGGAAGAGGTGGCACCCCGGGCGGCCCTCTGGCTGGGAGGGACCAGTCGTGGCAGGAGAGCATGGGGGCCTGCAGGCAGGTCCGGCCCCCGGCTGGAGGGCTGAGCTGCCACCACCGTCCCGCCGTCCCTCCATTCCCAGTCCTGCCCGAGGTTGCACAGCTGCTCCTTGTCTGTCCTGCCCGGCACCCTGGCCACCGGCCAGTTCCCAACCCGCCCGCCCCCCTCGGGACCCTGTTCCTGCTGCCCTTCTCCCAGGGCGCTCACCGCCAGCCGGAGCCAGGCCGGGGCAGTGCCAGCTCCGAGGTTCATGCTGGGGGCTGGGAGGGCCAGCTGCCCTGGGCCTCAGTTTCCCCACTTCTGAAAGAGTGGGCAGAGGGCCAGGGCGGGAGCATAGAGCCTGAGCTGTGCGGTGGCACGGCGAGGAGCCTGTCCGCACGAGTCCCTCAACCCCTGGCCCTGCCCCGGCCTGGGGGACAGTGATGGCCAAGGTCCCAAAGGCAGTCAAGGTGGTCAAGCACCCAATCCCTTCCTTACCCTGGCCTCTGGGGCCACCCTAGTGCCTCGACAGGTAGGAAAATCAAGGCAGAGCTTTGGGCACCCTGCAGATGATCAGTGAGAGTGCTGAATGAATGAATGAAAGAATGAATGAAATCCAGGGAAGTGGGGAGTGGGAACAGCACAGGTGGGGCTCCGGGGTCAGGAGGGATGCTCCCACAAGCCCCTGGGAGCCCTCCCTTCCCCTCTCTTCGCCCAGCCCGGCCAGCTGGGACCACCCACCCCCTCGCCCTCGGGGTCTCACTTTTCCCATCCGTGCAATGGCTCCCTGCAGGGCGGGACTTCCAAGCCCTTTCAGGCTCTGAACTCTCCCCTCCCTGGGTCTGGGGGCGGTTTCTGGGTCCCTCAGCCGCAGCGCTGCCTGCCTGGCTGGGGAGTGAGGACACTCCGGCACTGTCCAGCTCCGGGAGGCGGGGGACAGCTCTTGGGGGACTCACCGCACCTTCGCCTAGTCCGGCGGCTTGAGACAGAGCCGGCACAGCCTAAGCCTGGACGACCTCCCGGGGCAGCTCTGTGGGCCACTCAGTCCGGCAGCCCGACCGCCTTCCTGGGGCCTGACGTCAGGCCCGCGCTGGGGCTCCTTTTGGGCAAAGGCGGAGGGGTGGGGGCGGGGTGGGGGCGGGCTCCTTCCCCGGCTGGCCGGCCCCCTGGAGGAGCCCGATTCCCCGGGCCCTGGGGGAGGGAGCCTAGGGGCAGCTGAGTTTGCGGCTCAGCCCCGGCAGACAGAGGAGGAAACTGAGGCCCAGAGGGGTGGAGCCAAAGCTGCACCACGCAGGTTGGGGGGTGAAGAGGGGAGAGGGAGGGTGGCGCCCTGGCTCTCAGTCCCCCCAGTGCCTCGCCTAGGGGAGGCTGCAGGCCCCCGAGAGCGCGGCTGGTGCTCACGAGTGCTGTGGGAGGGGGGAGCCGCACGCAGGGACCCAGTCTTCTGTCTGGAGGGACAAATACGCCCTGGCTCCGTCTGCCCACGGCGGCTCTCTGGGTCCCCGGCTGCTGTCTGGGTTTGCCGCGTTTTGCCTATTCGGAGCCTGGATGAGCCTGGGTGTGCCCATGACCCAGGGGCTGCATACCCGGGCCTCCGTTGGTGCCCCCTCATGCGTGTCCCTGGGGCGCGCGCACGCCTGAGTGTGTCTTCGGACTCAGCACCAGCCCGGGGCCCATCCGGGACCTGGTGTGACCCCCGTGAGCGCTAGTGGCGTGGGGTGGGGTCCGCGGGAGAGACCCGGATGTGCAGGGAGGGCTCAGGGTCAGGTCTTTGCGGTCTCCCGGCCCCGCGCTGCTCCTCACTCCTGTGACGGAATTGCCCGGCACCCCCCACCCAGCACTACCGAGCCGGCCCACACCGGGCGCTGGGAACAGGGACGCTGCCTGAGACGAGGCCCCCGGCCCCCGAGAGCTCAGTCTGGTGAGGGACAGTGTTGCAACCAACAGCCGGCTGGGGACGGGCAGCGAGGGGGGTGGGCATAGGCAGTCTGGCTGGGGGAGGGAGGGCGGAGGGAGGGGAGCCCATCTGGGATGTGGGCGCTGCACGTCGGGTCTCTGGGAGTGGAGGGCAGGGATGAGCGGTGAAGCTGGAGTGAACAGAGCCGTTCAGCACTGGTTTTTAGCTGTCTTGTGGGAATGGACTTGACCCTGAGGGCAGTGGGGAGCCATTGAGGATTCTGGGGGAGGGTGGTCGCTGGAGCAGATTCCCGGCTAATACAGGGCGGAGCCCACAGGCTACCATTGATTGTCTCCTTCGAATACCGTGCCTACTGTGCCGTCTGTCTCCGAAGGGGGAACCGAGACCCAGGAATGTGAGGGTGTCTGGCCCACGGCGGCCCCTGCCCCAGGGCGGCACTGGCTCCAGGCCCGCAAGGCAGGGCACCCAGGATCTGGCTGAGGGAGTGTCGACTCAGTGTTGTTTCCGACGGGGCAGCCTGGAGGCAGCCAGGATGTGGGCGGGGGCCCGAGGGCTGAGCCAGGGGAGGCTCAAATTTTATGAGCTGGAGACTGCCGCTGAGTCACGGGCCGCCGGCACACACAGGCTGGTTCCCAAAGAAATCTCGGGGAGATCCTCTAGGACAAAGCAAAGGCCGCCGACTGCCTGGGGAGCAGGGTGACAGCCTGGGGCGGCTTCCAGAGCCCCTCCCCCAGGAAGGCTCCTCTCCGGAGGACCCAGGGGTCCTGGGGGTGGTGGGGGAAGGTGCGGGAGCCCACGAGGCTTGGGGTGACCCTCCCCTAGCCCGCCGCAGAGACAATTCCACGTGTCACCTTCACAGGCTAGGTCAGGGTGGGGTGCCCTTCCCGGCGGGGAGCCCTCCGCGCGCCCGCAGAAGCCCCTCACTCTTGCAGTGGGAGCCGCGGAATTCTGGAGCGCTGTCCCCAGTCCCCAGGACCCACGGTGATGCTCGCAATGCACGGCGTGTCCTGTCACTACTAGAGTCTGCCCTTCGGAGGGATTCAGCCACAAAGAGCGACCGACCCGCTGAGCGGGGGCGGGGATGCAGGGACAGGGGACACTTGGTGACAGTCGGGCAGGTCCTGTCACTTTCCTGGTGCCTACAGGTCCAGACCTCATTCATCCTCCCGAGCGGTCCTTGTCTTGGTGCCACTCGACGATGTAAACAGAGCTGGGGCCCTGGCCACGTGGCCTGCAGCCTGCCAGGGTCGGGGGTGGGGGGAGGGGGACAAAGGCCAGCTCCCAGGGACTCTGACTGCTAGAAGCAGTACAGGGTGATCCCTGGGGATCACCCGGAGAAGACAGGTGATGATGGCAGGAGCGGGGAGAGAGGCCCCTCAGGGCCCTCCCAAGGGGTCCATGGCCACGTGTCCCTTCTGTGCTCCAGAGCCCCGGGCAGGGGCCAGTCCCCCAAGGGGAGGGCAGGGTGAGTGAGGTCTTTCCCTTTCTCAGGGAAAGGTGACCCCGAGTGTCCGAGGTGGGCATGTTGGGAGGTTAGAAATGGGGGGGCCCTTGGGCAGCCCTGGGTTCAAGCCTGGCTGGACCGCTTGCTTATGCTCTCTGGCCCTAGGTGTCTCCCCAGAAAGTGGGGACAATGTGGCCCGTGAAAGGCCCCCAGGCCAGGTCCCCCTGGTCTCAGGAAGGGCCTTGCCCTGCTATGCCCCAGGGAGGTTCATCCCCAGCAGGTGCGGGGAAACAGGCCGGGGGTGGGCACTCATCGAAAGCCCACAGCTTGAGCCCACAGAGTGGGAGAGCCGGAGACACAAGGCCCTTTGGAGGGGAGTGAGGCTCAGGTGGGGCAGAGTTCTCGAAGAGAGCGAGGACGGGTGGTCTGGGAAGGCTCTGGAAAGGAGGGACCTAGTTCAGGCTGCACAGTTAGAGCTCGGCCACAACCCGCCTCGCGGAGAAGCGTCTGGGGCATGTAACAAGGGCTGGTGTGCAGTTATCCTGGGAACACACTCCCAAGCCTTGGGGCTGTCCCCGGGGTCAGTACCGGGACCCCCACGCCTGGACTTTCCCCCCAATTCCCTGGACCACTCTCCATGCCCCGTCTGTCATCCAGGAGCCCCTCAGAGCTCATCTTGTCCCACCTTTCATTTTTACAAGTGGAGAAGTTGAAGTCCAGAGAGGGATGGAGGCCCGCCCAAAGCCACACAGCAAAGGGGTCACTGCAGATGCCTGGGGGGGAGTCCAGGCCTGGGCTTCCAGGCTGCCCTCAGACCCTTGGGCCCATAGGCCACCTGCGAGACCAGGCCCGGGATGTCGGACCTCCCATTAAACTCAGTGTCTGGGACCATGAGAACAGGCTTCCTTGTGAGTTCAGTGAGACTGGGGCCCTGGTTCTTGGTGGGCCTCGGGTGGGACTCAGAGTGGGATTTTGGGGCGAGCAGGGCTCTTGAGGCCCCGCGGAACAAAGGGAAGGGTCTCTTGAGGAATGGAGAGGAGATACAGAGGTGCCGGGCTTGTCTATGTGAAGGCTGAGGTGGAGCCCCAGGCCTCAGAGGGGTGGGTCCAATCCAGGAGGGCTTGCTGGAGGAGTCTCACCCCCCCCACCCCCCCGCTGGGCACGTACACAGCAGCCGGCCCCGCTCCAGCCTCCATATGCATGTGTGACACACGGATGTGCACACATGCCCTGTCTGACCTTCCAGTTAACATCCAGTCCCCTTGGGAGTGCGTGCCG
>CM052900.1:167498221-167530543 GCA_028534135.1 Potos flavus | reverse complement strand
ACTCATGTACACAGATGGGGGGCTCCTGTACATGGATGCGGGCTCCTGTACACGGATCGGGGGGCTCCTGTACACGGATCGGGGGACTCATGTACACAGATGGGGGGCTCCTGTACACGGATGGGGGCTCATGTACACGGATGGGGGCTCCTGTACACGGATGGGGGCTCCTGTACACAGATGGGGGCTCCCGTACACGGATCGGGGGACTCATGTACACAGATGGGGGGCTCCTGTACACGGATGGGGGCTCCTGTACACGGATCGGGGGACTCATGTACACAGATGGGGCTCCTGTACACTGATGGGGGCTCATGTACACGGATGGAGGCTCCTGTACACGGATCGGAGGGCTCCTGCACACAGTTGTTCCCTGCCGTCGGTGGTTCCTGCTGTGCTTCTGTTTCCCCCACAGAGAACTGGGGGGTGTAAACAATCAGGCTGTCAGAGGCTGAGGCGTGTCTCGCATGGGGGACCAGACACTCTTGCCCTCAGCTGTGCCCACTGAGCTCCCTGGCATCTTCGTGTCACAATCTCCTTCCTGACCTGGGAGGGGGACTGGCACAGGCCTGGCACACAGCAGGTGCTCAACTGTATAATGATGCGTTTGGGCAGAGGCGGGGCGGGGCGGGGCGGCACCTGGTCCCTCTTCCCTGTAAAGCGATTCTGAAGAAAATCCCCCAAGAGCAGTTTCAATGCTGCAGTGCCCAGGGCAGTAGGTTGGCCTCCTCTCCAGTGGGGGCATCTCCCCACCACTGAGGCTGGAGGAGCCCCCAGCAGGACTTGCTTACCTCCAAGAACAGGGTGCTCACCACCTGGCCAACAGTAGGGTCCACTCTTGACTGTTCTTCTCTAAGTCCTAGGGAACTGTGGGAGTCCCCCACCCCGGGCATCCCATCCTGAACTCACTTGGTTCTTCCCTACGTTGGGCCGTTGCCCTAGCTTTGTCCCCCCTCTCTCACGAGGTGCCCCCCGAATGTGTCTTCAACACCCAGGCCCTGGGTACTCAGTAGCTACTCTGCAACCCCAGAACCTCAGCTAATAAGCCGCAGCCCGAGCCCTTGAAGGACACCCTGTGCACACAGAGCGAAGCCTGGGCACGTCTGCGTGGCGTCCGAGGCCCTCTGCCGCCTGGGCACGACTCACCGCACGCCCCGATCCTGGTGGCGCCACGCTGCCTACGTGGTCCCAATATGCTGTGTGTTTCCGCATCTCTACCTTCTTTCGTAGGCACCATTCCCCTGTCTGGGCTGCCCTGCCCACCTTGGGGGCCTGCGGCATCCTGCAAGCCCCCACGCTAATGTCACCCAGACTCCGAGTGTCGGTCTGCCCTGGAGGGCGGGGCCCATGGCTTACCTGCAGAGCCTGCAGACGGCGACCGGGGGGACTGCCACTCGGGGTGAGTGCCTGGTGGACGGTGGGCACTCTTCCAGGCCAGGGAGCCGTAACCAATGTCCATGTGGCTCTCCTGGAAAGTGGTGGGGCAGGGTGCAAACTCATGAGCTCGTGTCTGCTGTTGAATATTTGGATACTCCTGTGACGGGGAGCTCACTACTTCATTAGGCCACGTCTGCAGCCATGGCAGCTTCCTGGGAATGAGGGCTCGGCCTCGCTACAAAGTCTGCTGCAGGAGGTAGAGGGTCAGGAACCCAAGGTGATGTGAGGTGGTGGGTGTGATGCGTGGTGGGGTTCCCCCCTCTGCAGAGGCACCTCCGCGAGCTGGTGTACTGGCAAGCCATGCTGCCCCCTGGTGGCCGCCGCCTGCCGACGCTCTCAGGGTCTCTGCGTCTCCACAGGGGTGGAGGGGCCCTCTGCTCGGGTCCCCGAGTGCCTGTCGCTGGGGATGCCGGGGACCCGGGCGGTGAGTGGGCGCAGGCCCCTTGGAGAAGACAGACACACACACACACACAGATGTGGAGGATGGTGTCTTCTAGCTTGGGCAGGCCTGGCAGGGGCCTCCACAGTCTCTGGGCTCATGCGAGCCCTGTCCCATAGATGGGAGACCCCCGCAGGGACCTCTCAGTTCCATCCGAATTCCCTGGCCTGGACCTACTGCTGCTGGGAAGTGTTAATGACCCTCCGGGTCTCACACGCACGCTGCTCGCTCTTCCCGCAAACACCACCAGAGGGCGTCCGCGAGGCGTGCTGGATCCCCGAGATGCCCACCGTCAGCCTTACAGACCTGCTGCCTGGGGGGCATCGGGGTCGCGGGCATTGTGGGTGTCTGGGTCTGCTCACTGGGAGTCCCGTCGAGGGGGTCCTCCAGCCTCTGGTGGTCTCTGCTGCACCATCCTGGGTGGAGGGCGTGGCGCGTGCGAAGTCTGGGATGTTGGCTTGGACTGGTGCTCTGGGGGCTCTAGGTCACCAGGTGCAGCAGCAGGTGCGGATGGGCCCAGGCCTACAGGGTTGGGTGGGGGACACACCTGGCTGTGGCTGTCGTCAGGGAGGCCTTTGCACACACTGGAGCACCCCTCCGGACTCAATGGGCCTACATCTAATTGGTGTGCAGAGCCTCCTTGAAATTCTGATGCCCAGGACACACCCTTCCTGATTCCCAGAGCCGGTGGGTCCTGCCGGTGCTCCCGGCTGCTGTCCCGGGGCCTGAGCACCTCCTGCCCTTCCCCCCTGCTCAGCGGCCCTGCCCTTCCTGCACTGACTCGGGGCTGGCCTGTGTGACCAATGGGAAATGGCCACGTGTGACTCCGGAGGCTCGATGATAAATGCATGGCAACCTTGCTCCCCGGGACCGCTCAACCTGGAGGGGAGGGACCAGGGCCACCTGGGCCCCCACCTGAGCCAAGCCTCTAGGAGCTCCTGACACCCCCCCCCCCCGAGAAAGTTGGGTCTGAGCTGACTTGCTTTGCAGCCTAGTTAACCAATGCCTAGCTAATACCCAAAGAAAATCTGGCATCACTTAAGTAACACGATTGTATTACTGGAAATTGGGAACAAGAGAAACAAACACGGCTCTCAATGCTCCCTTGCCCACAAGCCTGTGCTCCCCGAGACTGGCTTCTTCTGTTCCCTCGTGTGCCCTGGCGGCAATCTGCGGTGGGGCCTTGGGGTGTAGGACGTGTATTTGGGGTGAAGCCCAGGGCCTTCTGAGAAGTGTCCCTGATGCCGCCGCGAAGATTCGTCTGCAGACTGGAGGCTGGGGCGTGCGCCCACTGGCGAGGCCCGTCCTGGGGTGCTAATGCCCGCGGGGGCTCAGGCACTGTTGGGGTGCGCTCAGCATGGGCCACTGTGGCTGACACGGCAGGGGACAGAGGGGTGTGACACAGCCATCAGGTCGTCAGTTCCTGAGGCCCTTCTCTTGTTCCACGCCTATACCTCGCACCTGCATAGAACTTCAGCTTTCCCCTGCCTTGACATTGAACCACCAGCTCTTTGAGGATGACCCTCAAAGGACAGTCCTAAGAACGTTTACCGAGAACCTGCTCAGGGCCAGACAGCACTAACCTGGCACTAACCAGCCCCGTCGTACCCTCTGAGGCTAGAGCGATCGCTATGGCCCCATCTCTGGATAAGGAAACTGAGGCATACAGCCTGCTGGCAGAGGCTCACACGTGAAGGCTGCTGTCCGTGGCCCACCTGCAGTCTCTGTGGCTTGCTCTCGGCCCCTCCTCTCGGCCCTGCTGCTTCTGGGGCCAGGCCTCCTGGGCTGGAGGCTGCTCTCTGGAAATCCACTTAGCACTGACCTCATCTTTGTCCTCCTCAGAGCTAATCTGCTAATCCTGCCCGCCCCATGGGCCCCTGCAGAGTCTGTCTCCCCCTAATCCATCTCCTGTGTGCCTGTGTGTGGGGGGCCTCCTCTCCTCCCGGCTTAGCGAGGGGGGGAGCACGGGGGGGGGCGGTAGTTGGTGGGGATGGGTTCTTCTCCACGCAGCATTTCCCAATCCCAAGGAGGATTCTGGAGTCTGGAATTCAGGCCTGGAGTCTGACTCTGCCTGCCCCTTGCTCAGCCATCACCTGCCTTCCAGGGGTCCCTGTGGCTGCTGAGGATGGGCGGCTGGGGGGGGGGCATCCTCCCCAGGAAGTGGGGGTACCAGAGCAAGCTTCCAACCTGGGAGGAGAGGCTGGGCATTTGGCTGGGCTGGGGCAGGGAGCATCCACGGACTGGCGTGGGGGGAGACTTGAGACTTGCTTCCGTGCCTACCTCTCTGGTCCCTCTGTCCCGGGCCTCCTCCACAGGCCACCCCTGGCCTAGCCACGAGCTCTCTAGGAAGTGCTGGTCCAGAAGGGGCACCTGTCCCCAAGGGGCATCTTAAAAATCTCCCCAGGGGCTGGCTGGTGGCTGAAACGGCCCGGCCCACGTGGCACAGGGAAACGGAGGAGTGTTGGGCCTCACTTCTAGCAGGCACCTCTGCGTGTGAGCCCGCCCTCGAGGGCGCGAGGTCCCCGTGGCCCTGATGACCACCTCTGGGAGCCCACTTCCAGGGGCCCCCTGTCCAGGAGACCCCAATGCCGCCGCTGGGTGACTGCCATCCAGGCCCCATCCTTCCAGCAACCCCTCCCGCGCATCTGGGGCTCAGCCCGCATGGACAAGTGGGGAAGTCGAGGTACCCATAATTTTTGTAAAACTCTTGACCTCTGGACCTCTCTTGAGCTCCGGGACACCTCACCCCTCCATCCTCACTGCCCCCGCCATCCTCACTCGGGGCTCAAACGCGCCCTGACTACCCCAGGTGGTTTGGCAGTCCTAGCCTCCGTTGGCCAGCCCCCGCTAGGGGCCGAGGTCAGACCCCGGCCCGCCCCCATGGCCACGCCCCTTCCCGTCCGGGCGGGGTCTTCGGGGCGCGCGCGCGCGGGAGCAGCGTGGGGAGCGTTACCATTGGGCCGCGCCGCCCACGTGACCCGACGGCGCGGCCCGCGCGCCCGGAGCCGGGGCCGCGCGTGCGCGCGCCGGGCCGCGTGCGCGCGTGCGCGCCCCTGCCTCCTCCCGTCGAGCCGGCGCCGGGACCGCCAGGTCAGTCTCTTCGGCGCGCGCTCGGGCTGGGGCGCGCGGCGCGGGCACGTGGGGCTGTGGGCGCGCAGGCGGAGCGCGGCCGCCTCTTGCGCCGGGCGCGTCCCGGGACCCCGCGCCTCCGGCCGCTGCTGCCGCTGAGGCTGCCGCTGCCGTTGCCGCCGGAACGCGGGCCTGGGCGCGGCCACGTGCCGGGTGCTGGAGGCCCGGCTCGGGGCCCAGCGCGTGGTTTCCCCGCGTGCGGGCAGCGGGACGCCCCTGGCTGGAAGAGCTGAGCCCGCTGCCGTGTCTTGAGGGGGGCGGGTGACCCCTGTCCCCAGTTCATCCTCCCGAAGGTCCGGCTCAGGATCGGGTTCTGCCCCATTCCCTGCTCTTCATCGGCATAGTCTGGGGGGCTTGGTCTCATCAGAACCCCATGGGCTTCGCTGTCCTGCGCTAGGACGGGGAGGGCAGCTTATGTCCCCGCAGACTGAGCTCCAGGTCCCAGCCCGTGGTCTGCGGCCGGCCTCAGACCCTTGCTGGGGCTGGGAGCCTGGCAGTGCCCCCCTCCCTGGGCCGGAGCCCAGAACCAGGTCAGCAGCCTTACCCCAGGTGTCGCAGGCTTCAGACAGGGGGCTCCGCACACGCCCTGGGGCGCTGCAGGGCAGCTGGTGGTTGGGAGGCGGGAGTGGGGATGAGGGGATGGGGGTGGTGACCTCTCAGGCCGGTGCCTGGCACGTTGGCTCTGTGAGAGCAGGTCTGAGGGTGGCAGGGGTCCAGGCCAGCAGGCCACAGTGCCCATGGCCACCCCAGCCGTGGCTCTTCGCCAGGCCCTGCACCTCCGCTCCTGGCCTGCGGGCTCTGTGGTCCGCTCTGCACAGTGATGGTGGGTTCGGGGCTGGAGCAGCTTGAGGGTGGAGACCAGCTGGGGTCCGTGGAGGGGACCTGTGGTCTTCTTGCCCAGGGGCCCCTTCAGAGCTCTGTGCAGGTGACCTCAGATCCTCCCATGAGGTCATCCTCCCATTTCTCAGATGAGGAGGCTGGGGCCCAGTGCCGTGGAGTCAGGTCCGCTTCCCCTGCAGATCTAAGCAGAGCCTTGGTTTGCACATCTGTGAAGTGGGTGCTGTTAGGCCCGCCCTGCAGGCTGCTGGAAGGAGGCAACGGGAGAGGCTGAGTCTGGGGCGTAGCCTGAGGCAGGCGTGGGTGCGCCCCACTGCTACCCTCACAGCCGCTCTGCAGGGAGAGAGGCTGCTCCTCCAATGTCCCTAGGAGGACCACCGCACCCCGTAATTGTTTGCTCAGCACTTACTCTGTGCCAGCCCCCACGCTGGAATCAGAGGTGGGTGATGGGGGCGAGCCTCCGGACCCCGCTGGCTGGAGGGGGACAGGGCGTGGGCCTCCCCCCCGAGTGGTCAGGGCGGTGGGCAAAAATGCAGGTGGTGAGCGGATGGGACCTCCAGGCCGTCTCCTTGGCTTACCGGCTCCTCCTCGCCCTCGCTGTCCTCCAGGACACCTTCCCTGACCTCCAGGATGGGGCTGGGGGCCCCAGCGAGTCCCCTCTATCTCCTCCGTGCCAGCTTGGCTTTCCGCCCACGTGGTTGGGAAGAGGTGCGTGCTGTCAGCCTTGACCGAGCTGGTGTGAGCCCGCCCTGCTCCTCAGTGGGGTGCACGGGGAGCCCGCAGACACATGGGACCTGTGCTAGGGACCTTGGGGGTTCACATCCAGATGGGGACACGGTGCCTCACTGGCTGGCGGACCCGAGCGAGAGGGTGGGTCAAGGAGAAAGGGCAAGGGCGTCCCCAGGAGGCGTTTGGCCAGAGGGGCAGAGCCGGGAGTGGCCGGGGCTGTGGCTGCAGCGACAGTGATGGTTTCCCCTGAGACCTTGACCTTGCGTGTTACCCAGAGGCTCCAAACCTCACTGTAGGCTGTAACCAGATGGTGCACCGTGGCTTCTGCCCTCTGGCCAGCCCTGGCCAGTGCCCTCCGTCTGGGATGGCCTCCCCACCAGCTGCCTGGCGCCCCACCTCCACCCGGCCTCCCTCACTGCTGTCACCGGCTCTCCGGAGTCCTCTTACCCTGTGCCGCCCCGCGGGGCTTTTCCCAGGGCCGGCGGGTATGACAGGGGAGGCGGAGCTAGTCAGGAGGGCCTGGATTTCAGTTTCTTCCCAGGTACCATTGCCTCGGCCCTCAGTTTCTGCATCTGTAGAATGGGAGCAGTAAGGTGTGGGGTCAGTCCCAGGACCCTGCCCTGGGACTCAGAAGGTGTGCGGGGAACACCACTTCCCTCCTTCCGACCTGGACCATGGCCATGGCCCTGAGCCTTCTTGTTGGGGGGGCGAGAGGGTACTCATCATCCGGGCGGTGGTCCTCCGCGGGGCCGGCACCTTCAGGGTCCCGGGGTGGCTGGGGATCCGGCTCTAGGCAGCCAGTCAGGCCTTCGTGTCTCCCTGGGCCAGCAAACTGGGAGCCTACTGTGTGCCAGGCCCCGAGAGGCTGTGAGCAGGACCGCCCGAGCTGGCGGTCACACGCGCAGGAGGAAGCTCGCAGATGTGCTAGGAAGATGTGGAACGGGGTGGGGGCTGGCAGGCGGTGGAGGGGGCCCCAGGAAGCGCCGGGGTCAGCCGTCAGACCTGTGCCCGCCGGGCTCATCTCCCGCCGGAGGTCCCCAGGCCTCCAGCGCCGCCGACCCCTCTCTGTCCTGGGTCTTCCGGGTGCCACCATTACTGTGCACCTCCTGGGTGCCCGGCCCGAGCGTAGTGGGGTCCTCCAGGGAGGCAGGACCGTGGAACATCACCGCAGGCCAGCAGCAGGGAGGGCTCTATGTCCCGGGCTCAGGAGCTGTTTGCTGGGGGAGGGGCTGGGCCGGGAAAGTGGCTTCGGGGCCCCACTCTCCTGCTGGGTGACCCTTGGGGTGGGCGTCATTGCCGTGGTCTACCAGCAAATGAGGTCTGGACCCGATAGGGGACTGTCAGTGGGTCAGACGCCCCCCGTCACTGGGTGCCCTTTGGGGGGCACACACGTGTCCCTCAGGACGTTCTGGTGCCCCGAGCAGGCACCGTTGCTGATGCGGGCGGACGGAAGGTGGGGAACCGGCCTCACTCAGGTTAGGGGGAGTCACGGAGTGTTCTAGAGCAGGGGTGGTGGGACGAAGCGGAGCCTGGAGGATCTGACTTCCCCGGGGTATGGTCCTCGAAGTGGGAGCATCACGAGGCCGGCTCCCACTGTACGGGGTCTGGGGTCCTGGGTGCTTGGCCAGGGGCTGATGTGCTGGGACGGGGCTCTAAGCTGAGGATGTCAGGATGGGTGCTGCTGCGGCCCCCCCCCAGCGTCCAGGCATGGCTGCCCGGAGCACACTTAGTCCAGGACAGGCCATTGGCTGTGTGGCTTCGGGCCAGTTCTCCTTCGGGGTCTCAGTTTCCCCTTCCGCAGAGGGGGTGCTCTGACCTGCCTTCCCCAGCTCCCCCGTCCCCACAGCCTCTCCCGGGAGCTGCAGGAAGCTGTTCTCACGGCCTCTGTGGCCACAGAGACCCCAAAGCCAGGGCTGGCCCGGCCGGGGGTGGGGGGGTGTGACGGCTGGCTGCCCTGCCCTGTCCCCTTCCCAAGGGACTGGTGCTCCCAGCCGCTCTCCTGGCCCTGCGGCCCGTCTGGTGACTCAGGCTTCCTGGAAGAGGTGCGGGAGGGTACCGAGGATTCCCCTCCTGCCACCCCACCCAGGGTTCCCCGCCCACCGCCCGCCCGTCCCATCCCCGCCCCTGTGGCTACACGTGGTGGGCTTGACCTCTTCTTCTACGTCGCCCCCACTCCCAGAGGGTGCTCCTTCTGATGGCACCCACCCCGCCATCATCTGCTGGTGCGGGGACACTGGCCCCCTTGCTTGGACCAGGGCCTACCAAAGCAAACATTTCCCCACTTTCATCTCCCCCCGCCCCCGCCCCCGGGTCAGCAGTGCCGCTCCTCTCGGGCTGCTCTCTGGCCCGCTGCCCAGTGGCCCGTCTGCTGGGAATGGCCATGCGGAACTCAGGGGCTGCCTGGGGGTGCCTGGGGCTCTCCACGGTACCCTCGCTGTGCCGCCAGGGTCCCAGCTCTGCCGGGTCTCTCTGGGTGACCCGGGCCTGCCCCTGGGCCTCCTGGCCTCAGTTTTCTTGTCTGGAGAATGGGGCGCTTGGAGCACACCATGGGCCTCTCGGCCGACTGGACGGGAGGCGAGGCCTTGGCGAAGCTCCAGCCACCCGAGCCGGCAGCTGCTTCCCGCCTGCGTCTGCTCGGTGTGATGGGGTCGCGCCAGGCCCTCCGCTCACCCTCGCCAGGGCCTGGGACCTGGGGAAGCATGGCCCTCGGTGCCTTGGCTTCTCTCGCTGACGCGCTGGGCGGGGTGGGCCGGGACAGCAGCCCCCGCCCCGGGGCTCGCGTCGGGGGAGGGGCGACACTCAGACAGGGCCCTGACTGCGTCGTGATTTAATCCAGATGTCGCGATATTCCGTGTAACAGTCCGCACAGCCCAGGCGGTGGGCTTCGGGCTTCCGGGCTTCTCGGCTAGACTGCACAGGAGCGGACCACTCTACATCTCACTGGAAATGGGCCGCTCCCCCGATAGCCCCCACGGACCCAGGTCTCCGGGTCTGCATGCACCCGCGCCTGTTGGTCAGTGCCCATGCCCATCACCATCTCAGCAGCTGTGTCGTCGGCTGGGGGCTGCAGGCTACTGGCCTGGCCTCGCTTCCACCTCCCCAAACCCTGCGAGGGGCTGCCCAGGCCTGCACGGGCCCCTGGTGGGGAATGGGTGACGGCAGAGAGAGGTGGCCTTGACTCTGAGAGGGACGCATGTGTGAGCAGGACCTGCAGGAGATAGCAGTCGCTTTCCTAGTGTGTGTGACCCTCCGAGTCTGAGGCTGTGGTGGGCAGGAAGTCCGGGCGGGCTTCTGGGAGGAGGTGGCATCTGGCCCGAACGTGAAGGATGCGGGCATCATAGTAGGAGGGAGGGTCTCCCAGGGCTCGGTGCTGGAGTTAATCGAGTCGCTGGGGCCATCTCCGTGGTCAGCCCTGCTCCAGGCCCTCCGCACAGCCGGCTGCTTCCCCAGGTGGGGGCTGTGCGTTTGGGCTGGAGGACCCTGCTCAGGGCGGCGGCGTGGGAGCTGTGCTGGGAGGCAAGGCAGCCTCAGCCGGGCTTGTGTGGCCCTCGCAGAGTGGCCTGGAGCCAGACTGTCTGTCCCTCATTTACAGACGGGGAGCCTCCAGGTGTGTGTGGGGCGTGGGGAGCGGAGCCCATCCCGGCACAGCCGCCAGCTCGTGCTCCCCTCTCCGGCTTTGGTTTTCCCTAGCCCTAAAGCGGGGCTGGGACGACCTGCCCCCCCACTGGTGAGGTGAGAGCCTGATGCAGGGGCAGAGAGGAGGTCCTGCCTCTGGCCTTTGGCGTAGCTCACCCGCCCGTGCCTCAGTTTCTCCCTCTGTAAACGGGGGTGAGAAACCCTGTCGTGGGGCTGTTGGGAACCGTAAGAGGGGCAATGTGTCCAGGCAGCCCGAGGAGCACAGTGGGTGCCCTGCTGATGGGTGACGCAGCCCC
The DNA here is from genome assembly GCA_028534135.1 of Potos flavus. NCBI lineage: Eukaryota > Metazoa > Chordata > Mammalia > Carnivora > Procyonidae > Potos > Potos flavus. Next base: position 167,520,040 of record CM052900.1, on the reverse strand, counting down.
ACGCCCCCTGCACCCGCTCTTCCTTGACCTCGGCAGCTGGGATGTTCCCACGGCCGGGCAGCCACAGGAAGCCATCTGGAGGCCTTGTTTACCCTCCCCGCAGCCTCCCTGGCAGGAAGTCACCGGAAGGGCCGTCCCGAGGGGCCCCCAGGCCTGTGAGGACAGCCAGTGGCCGGGGGTCCCCGGTGGAGCGTGGGGGGCAGGGAGCGCAGGGGAGGGACTGGGGCGGAGCTGGGTGCTCCCAGGCCCCCTGAGGCACGTGGGCTGGAGTGTGGGTGGAGCTGTCCATCAAGTGTGTCCGTCTGTCCATCCAGCCTGTTTGCTGCCCCCTCCCCCCCCACGGGCCTCAGATGAGGCCCAGCATGGCTGCGTGCTGGTCGGGGAGGGGTGGGGTCCAGGGAGCCGCCGGGAGGGGCCCCTAACCCTGGAGGCAGGGGTGCAGGGTGCAGGTGAGGCTGTGGCCTCTGGGAGCGAGGCTGAGCAGGGGGGTGCTGTTGGGAGGGGAAGCAGAGAGGTGCACAGGGTCTGGGGGCATGGATGGTGACTGCAGCGGAGGGCGCGGCCCCCAGACCCTCCCCACCCTCCCCTTTGAGACCCTCGGACCAGCCTGCAGGTCTGGATGTGCCTCCAGCAGGATCAGGGTCTAGGCTTCTGCCCCTTGGGACGTGCCCACTGACTGGCCTGAGTGTGGCTGGCTGGGCCTGGGGACAGTTCCCACGGCTACTGCCAGCTGGGCCTGTCCACCCCGAGGAAGGACGCTGACCCCAGCGGGCCCTTGGCTGCCCTGCGCCCGCCCGGCCTCCCGCTTTCAGGAGGAGCCTGGTGGGCTGGGGGTCAGACGGCCCCGCCTGGCCGGCCATGGGGAGCAAGGGGCACCCCCGCTTGGTTTCTTCCTGTCTCCCCCGCGTTCTCACTGCTTTCCTTCCCCTTTCCCTCCTCCCCCACTTTGGCAGGCTCTGTCGTGGGGTCGTTGTGGGCAGAGCTCCCTGAGAGTGTGCTGGGGCTTGGGGGCAGGCTGAGCGTCTCCCCCACTCTTCCCGTGAGGAAGTGAGCGTGAGAACCGGGGCTCCGGGCTCCAGGAGCACCGCTGCCGGGAGGCGTGGCCGTCAGCCAGTCCTGGGTGAGGCGGGATGTTCCAGTGGCGCCCGTGGGCCGGTCCCAGGAGGGTCACTGGCTTTTCCCGAGCACCTCCTGCGCGCCAGGCCCATGAGTCTGTGACCCAGCCACACAGCTGCCCTCCAGGTGTGGGCGGCTGGTTTGCAGAGCCCGGGCTGCCCCCAGGTCTCGGCGTTGCTGGCCTTGGCCCCTCCCGTGTGTGGAGGTGCTAAAAAGTGTATAAAAGATGGTTTGCTGTGTGTGTGCCCAGACGTGAGGGAGGCCGCGGAGGCGGGGACTGGGGTTCCTGGGGCCTGCCGAGAGGCTGTTATGATGGGAGAAGCCTGGAGGGCTGCCGGGAGGAGGCGGCGCTGGGCCAGGAGTCCAGAGCCTGGGGAGGCTGGCCTGGGGACAGGGGCTGGCCTCAGCTCCCCACGCTGTTCCTTCCTGGGGACAGTACACTCTGTTGATGGTGCAGGACAAGGCGGGGCTCTCCACTCACCTCCCCTTCAGCAGGGGCTCTGCGTGGCCACCGCGTCAAGGGTAGAAGATTCTAGGTGTGTGGGGCAATCTGCTTGGGCAGGGGCTCCTCGGTGGCTGAGAGGCTCTCCTGTGGTTGCTGGCGCTATGATTTGTGGGTGCCTGGCCGCACGGTCACTGCCAGGTTGCTGTGGCCGACTTTGTGGTGATGCCTGCAGCGAGCTTTTGTCCCTGTGAGCTCCCTTGGCCCCAGAGCACGGCCGTGGATGCTCAGTGTCTGTGAGCCGGCGAGTGGGCCTCCAAGGAGGTGGGGTTGGGATGGGCCGGTGGAGCCAGGAGGGAGTCCCAGGTAGGTGGCAGGGGCCTGGTGACCGCATAGGATGCTGTGGGGACAGAGAGAGCTCCTGGCACAGGGCACAGGAAGGGCAAAGGGCTGGAAGCAGGACCATACGTGGCATGTCGCCGGGAGAACAGGAAGGCAGGTGAGGCCAGGGCAGAGCAAGAAGGGGAGTGGGGGGACAGCAGGCCAGCAGGTGGGGCCTTCAGGGGCGAGGAGGGGAGTGGGGGGACAGCAGGCCAGCGGGTGGGGCCTTCAGGGGCGAGGAGGGGAGTGGGGGGACAGCAGGCCAGCGGGTGGGGCCTTCAGGGGCGAGGAGGGGAGTGGGGGGACAGCAGGTCAGCGGATGGGGCCTTCAGGGGCGAGGAGACTTGGGCTTTCCTTTGAAGTGGTGTGGGTGCCATCGGGGGCTTCAGGCCTGAAGGACAGTATCAGCTTAGGCGACACCGGGTAGGGAGTGGGGGGTAGGGTGGGGGGTACCCAGGATGCTAGGGTGGCTCTGGGCAGATGCTCCCCAAACTCTCGGTGACCTCAGGCGGTCCAGGCACTGCTGTCTCACTTGTCACCCCCCATGCGACTCTCCGGCCCCCGTTGGGGATTCTGGAGAGCTTCTGTTTCCTCCCCTTGTGCTTGATTCTGTGACCCCTTGATCTGGGGTCGCGCCCACCAGAGCCTGGCTTCCCCGGGGAGCAATTCCTGTGGATTCCCCTGAAGCCTGGGTCACCTTTCTGCTCCCTGCCCTTCCCTGCCTCCTGGCCTTACCTCGGGCCGCGCCCTCCGCCCGGACCCCCAGCCCGTTTGCCCTTCTCGGGGGGACTCTCAAGACAAAAGGGGGACAGTGTGTCCTTCAGTGTCCTAGCGGGTGTGGTTCAGCAGGCTTCGGGGGCGATCCAGCCGTCCGGGGCCGCCTGCACCTGCGGCTTATGTGGGCAGGCGCACGTGCACGCGCCGTCTGCGGCTGGCAGACAAGGTGATCCTCGCCCGGGGCCTGGTGGTGTCACTTGTCCCTGCTCTCCCGCCCCGCCCCGTCCTGGCGCTCCGCTGCTGCGCACTGGGATTTGCCTCTGCACCAGCTTTGCCTCGCAAGCGAATAAATCTTGGAGCCGTGCTCACTAGGCGTGCGGCGGCTGCTTGTAACTTCTGAAGACACTTGGACAAATCTTCCCCATCCTCGAAGGCAGGCCCTGCCCAGCCAGCCGGGAACCCCGCAGGGCCTCCCCTTACCTGCCTGGGTGCCGGGCCCTCTGTCCCTCCCCGGCCTGCTCAGCGTGCTCCTGCCGACCCGGGAGGGGGCTGCCCAGGTGCTCCCTGCCCGCCCCCCGTGTTGCCACGCCCACCTTCCTGGCTGGACCCCCAGGCCCTGCCTCCTCCCCCCCCCCCCCCCCCGGCCACCACACCCGGCCTGCCCCTCGCTGGGTTTCTTCTCACACATGGGGGCATGAGGGACCCGGCCGGTTCTGTTGGGGAGAGCGTAAGCCCCCCGCCGCTGCGGTACCCGGGGTCCCGGAAGCATGGGTGCTTGTGGGTGTCCGGCCTTGAGGTCTGGCACATGCAGTCCCTGCGGGTGACAGGCCCGCGAGTGACCCAGCGGCCTGTGAGCTGGGTATGGTCTCCACGTAGGGGACTGGTTCTCAGCCATGAAGGGGGTGCAGCCCTGTCCCCTGACCCCGTGACAACACGCATGGCCCTCGGAAGCATGATGCGGAGAACGGGGAGCCGCACCCCCACGGCCACGTGGTGCATGATTTCACGGATGTGGCAGATCCGTGGAGATGTACTCGGAAGTGGACGAGTGGCCGCCGGGGGTAGGCGGGTGGTGGGGGTTGGGGGGGTCGGAGGGGGGTCGGGGGGGGCGGGGCAGGCCCGCAAGAGGTGTGGGGCCGCTTTTTGGGGTGACGGAAGTGTTTCGGGATTAGGCAGTGGTGATGATTACACGACACCACGAAGATGCTAGAAAATGCTGAAGTGTCTACGTTAAAGTAGTTAAAATGGCCAAGGTCACAGGCCGTGAATTTTAACTCAGGAAAACCACGTAGCCCGCTCCCCACGCTGCAGAGTGGCCTGCGCGGGTTCTCAGTTAAAGTCTGCAAAATAGGATTAGCCCGGCTCTGCCCTGGGGTGGCCAGCACGGCTTAGAGGGGAGCGGGAAGCGGCGCTCGGACGTGGCGGGGACTCAGCGAGCCCGGGAGCACGGCCCTCCTCCTGCGCGGTGCCCGGCGTTGGTGAGTCTGGTGGAGCCCGGGAAGTGGGGGGGGCTTCGTGCAGGTCTCTGTTCTTGTGCAAAGTCTCCTGCCCTCCCTGCTCTGTGATCCCCCTCCACGCCCTATCTGTGGGGGGGCGCTACTTTGGGTCTCCTACACTGGGGGTCTGCAGAGCACAGTGGGTGCAGGCTTGGGGCCGTGCAGGGCCACACGGGGCTCTGCACCTCGGGTCGTGCCCTGTCTGGGGCTCACGGAGCTGCTGAGGGGTCGCATGAAGTGGAGGGGACGCGGGCTCGGTCACCTTTAAAGCAGGGGATGACCACAGCCCGGAGCTAATCCCGGCACCCTCACGTGACCGACATGGGGGCCCCAGGCAGGGGATCGGGGGTTGGGGGGATCAGGGCGGCCCGGCCTGGGCTCTGCCTCTGTCTCCTGTGATGGGCCCTGCGCTGACAACCAGCTGGGCTCAGAGATGGGCCAAGCCGCACAGAAGAGCCGGAGGTGGGGAGGCCTGGCTGGGAGGCTCTCCCACCCTTGCAGCCGGGAGGCTGGGGCGTCGGGCTGACCCAACCCGGTGTTGCTGAGGTTCTGGGAGGGGCCCTCTTTGCTGGTGCCTGGTGTCCAAAACATTCTGGAAACGTGCTGCTCGCTGCCCCCCCTCCCCCACCCCCGCCCCAGGTCATTGCATCTGTTGAGGAATAAAAGGTCTGGGCCTCCCTGGGGGCCTGGGCCGTCGGGCCGTCCCGGGCTGCGTGTGCTCAGGGTTCGAGCTGCCCAAGGGCAGGAAGCCACGTTGTTGTTTCAGAGTCTCTGTCCGCCCAGGGGCCCAGCCTGGGGCTCAGCACCCGGCGACGGCCTGGGGGTGCCCATGGGGCCGATGTGGAACCGAGACAGCGGCGGCGCCAGAAAGAGGGGAAAGTAGCGGTGCAGGGCTCCCCACCGCCTCGGGGGGGCTGCGGGCCCCTCCACCGTGTGTCCTGGACGCAGCAACCTACCCCTCTTGCGCTGGTTCTCTGGGGGCGCCGGGGGGCTGCGTCTCGCTGCCAGGCTGGCCCAGAAATAGCCGTGACCTTCCGCACCCAGCTTGGCAGTGCCCGGGGCCGCAAGGCCTACGTGCGCCCGGCTGAGTCCTCCCGGGGCGGTGGGGCCGGTTATTTTGGACGTGGCCTCCCGAGGCCAGGTCAGAGCTCTTTCCCGTGGCTCCTGAAGGCCCCTCTGACGCGCGTCCACCAAGGCCTTGGCCAGCAGCCCTGGCTACCTCCGTGATCTCGCGCCCCCTTCCCGCCCACCTGACCCCCGGCGACCTGTGTGCTGGGTGGGGGCAGGGACGGGGACCTTGGAGACCGAGGGAGGCGCTGGGTGACGGGGCTTCCTGGAGCCCTGAGATCTGTGGGAGGGCCGGGCCTCCGGTTCCGGATCAGGGCTTGTTTTAAGGAGGAACTACAGAGGCAGTGCCCACCCTGGGCTGGCTCTGAATGTCGGCTCAGCCTCTCATAGTCGTGTGGCCTTGGGCGAGTCACTGACCACCTGGCCAGAGTCTCAGTTTCCTTATCCGTGAAGTGGGCCGATGGATTCCTTCAGGGCTGCGTGAAGGGTGAATGTGGGGAGGGGTCTGCACGTGCAGGGGTCCCTGAGCCTTCCCCCGTTCTGCACTCCTGGGCATGTCCCTCTGGCGTGCCGGGGCTGGTGAGCGGAGCAGCGGCGGAGCGTGCACCCGGGTTCCAGCTGGACCGCAGTCTCCTCTTCTGGCCTGGCTTCTGGGTGTGGTGTGAGCCGAGGCCTCTACCACGCTATGATGCCCCAGGCTCCAGTCCCCCCGGGGGCCGCTGGCTTCCTGGGCAGCTGCTGGCTGTGTCCTGCCGTGGGTCCAGGGTGGCTGGACGGGCACAGGGGGCCTGGCTGCTCCGTCTGTGGGCAGAGCCCCCTCCCCGGAGGGTGGGGGGTGGGGTCCTATCCTGCTTCCCGGTTGGGACTGGGGTGCAGCAGGTGCAGCGAGGAGGGGCTGTACCGCCTGTCTGGTGCGGGCTGCCTACTGACCCCCCAGACCTCCCCCAGGGCCTCCTTCTCATCCCCCTCGGGGACCCTGACCTTGCACGGTCCAGGGCCAGAGGAAGAGCCAGAGCTGCTCCTCCAGGGAGAGGGGACTCAGGCGGGGTACAGCGAATGCCCCCCAATACTGGGTGTGTTCTTAGCAGGATCCTCCCCTCACATGGGTGCCCCACCCCTGCCCCCCAGGCCACGGGACAGCTCCGTGGGCACTGGGGCGGGCAGCTCTTGTTCCCCCCTTTGAGAGGGTCTGTTAGGTTCATGTCGTGCGGGTGACCGAAAGGCCCAGGGAGGAGAGCAGGTGGGCGCAGGGGCACAGGCAGCCTCACGGAGGACTTTCTCAGCTGTCGGGGCATCCCAGTGTGCACCCCGTGGGGCCTCCAGCCGGTTCTGGTGGGCAGGGACTTGAGCAGCCTCCCCTGGGAGGTCCCACGGACCGTCCTGGAGGCCCACGCCACCACCCCGGTTCTGAGGACCCCAGGTTCCTTTTGCCCGTTGAGCGTCCTCGTGTGTGCGTGGGGCGCGGGAGGGTCTGGGCTCTGCCTGGTGGACCAGGGAGGCCCTGGGCTCTCGAGACGGCAAGGACGGGGGGCCTTCTCTGGGCCTCCTGGGGGCCTCCGCCTTCCTGGCAGGGGCTTGAGCCTGGGGCCTGGTGGGTGCAAGGGCCTCGCAGGGGCCGTTGGCGCCAAGCGGATCCGTGAAGCTCCGGGCCCTGCTGGGATGCCGTGCCCATTCTGGAGGCTCGGCGGCCTGGTGCCAGGAGTCGGCGCCAGCCCAGTGAGGCCCACGGGGAAAGCACCGGGGACCGTGGGCGCAGGCTAGGGCAGGCTTTCGAAGCTCCTCGTCCCGTTAGAATCCCCTAGCCTAGGAATTCCCAACCCAACACCGTATACTCCCGAGTAATGGGCTGTAGGCTGGAAACCGCTGCCAGATAACCAGACCTCCGGGACTGGGGCTCTGCAGGCGGGGAGGCCAGGGGCAGGGGACGGCCCCTGGGGGCAGGGGGACGCAGCGGGGCCTGCAGAACCCTGCTTCTAGCCGCCCGGGAGCCACCTGACTGTGCGTGCCGGTGCACGTGGTGGGGCCCCGTGGGGAGTGGGGACACCTGGGAAGCTGCCTTTCACCAACGGGGCAATATCGGACACACGGATGAGTCCAGCCGTGTCCGTGCTAAGACAGGCGGGCTGGGACCCGGGGAGGGGCAGCGATGGGCCCAGGGCCCACAGTGGGAGGGCTCCCCCTCCGTGCGAGGTCCCCGGCCGTGTGAGACGCTTGTGGTCTGACTCGGCGGCCTGGGCAGAGTCCTGCCAGGCCCAGTGGAGATGGGGCACGGACCAGAGGACGGGGACGATGTGGCGGGCCACCGGACAGCATGGTGGTGCAGGGGAACGGGGTCCCCACCCTCTTGGCGCGGGTGTCTGGTCTGGACATGCCCCATGTGTGCCTTGACAGAGCTGCCCCTGGGCCGTGTCCACACGGCTTCTCAGGCACCCTGGGTCCCGTCTGCGCCGCTGGCTTGGCCGGTCGTCCTGAGCCGTCCTGTGCTCGCGGCGGGCCTCGTGGTCCACTCGTGGACGCTGACCCTCTCAAGTCTCTACCCTCCCTTGGGGAGAGTCAAAGGGGGCTGTACGTGGCCCTGCCCTCCGGGGGTGGTCCCAGGTGCACAAGGCCTCTGGGACTGGTCCAGAGAGAGGGGCGGGAAGTGGAGGGAGGGCTGCGGGGGCGAGGAGAGGTTCATGCGGTGGGGTTGGGAGAGGTGGGAGGGAAGAGGGCAGCCAGACAGAGGGCAAGGCAGGGACAAGGGACAAAGGACAAAGGCCTGGTGGCAGATGTGTGAGTCACAGCATCTGGCAGAGGCTGCAGTAGGTACAGCAGGCTAGCTGGGTGGCTAAGGAGGGCTCTGGGGCCTGGCCAAGGCATGGGTCAAGGCCTGGGCAGTGGGCCACTGGGAAGGGCCTCCGTCCGGGGCAGGGTGGCCGGTGGGCAGCTGGCAGGTGCCTGGTGGGAACGGGGTTGGGGGGGTGTGGGCTGTGGATGCCGGGACAGAGGCTGGTGGGGTAATGGGGCAGCCGTCCCGGGGGCCAGGGGTCAAGGCCCCTCCTGCAGCTCGGGATTGCCCGCACTGCTCACCTGGTGGGGAGCACGCCCAAGCGGGGACTTCTGGGACCTCTCCGGGCCGGGCTGGCCTGGGCTCCCACCCCCACCCCCACCCAGGGTCTGGGGAGGGGGCTCCATCCGTCCCGGTGCCGTCCCCATGAGGGCAGCATCCTGGGGAGAGGAGGGACAAGTGACCCTGGGCCTCAGGGGCAGGAGCACCCCACCCTCACTGCTGGGGTTCTGCTTCCTTCGTGCTTTCGTGGGGCCTCGGGGCCCAGGCAGAGGTGGGGCGGGCTCACCGGCCTGTTAGCTGGCTTCCCTGCTTCCTAGTGGAGGAAACTGGGACAACAGGAAGAACCGAGGGCTGGGCTCGCAGGGGGCCCTGGGGAAGCATGGGCAGCTCTCCGGAGCCCCAGAGCCGTCTGGGGAGGGCACTGGGGGGCTGCTGAGGTTGGGGGCAGCCTGGAGAGGGCTAGGTTGTTTCTGGGTGCGTGGGTTGGGGAGGTAGGGGTACAGCGAATGCCCCCTCAGCAAGGGAAGGGTCCTGAAACCCCCTTCCCAGCCTGCAGCGGGCGGTGGGGAGAGAGGCCAGAGACCTGGGAAGCTCCAGGCTTGTCCCCCTGACCCTCCACTCTGCCAGCTGCCAAGCTGGGCCTTGGTGCCTCGGACTCTCTCCGGGCTGGCTCTGTGCCCACCCCTCCAGCCCCCTCCTGGCCCCCTCGCCTGCCTCCTCCCTCCCCCGCTCCCTGCTCTGGCCGCCTTTGGATACAGGGCCCTGGGGACTGTCTTGCCTCCTGCGGCCCCAGAGTCAGGCCCTGTGGGGGAGGGGGGCTCTCCTGGCCGCGGCTTCCCGGGACCAGGGTGCTGGCCTCAGCCTCAGACCCATGTCCCAGCCCCACTCCCCTGATGCAAGGCAGCCCTGGGAGGCGGGAGTGCAGTGGGAGCCAAAGGCTGGGCGGCGGGATCCTTCTGGGGCTGCCCCAGTCTGCCCCCGCCTCCCTCCCGGCACAGTTTACCGGCGATCAGGGGCCTTTGACGCGCGGGAGGGCGGGCAGCCGGGCGGGGATAAAGCTGGGCGGGGGCGCGGCGCCCCGGGACTCCCTGACCAGGAAGGCGGGTGAGTGTCCGAGTGCTCCCTGCGGCTCCTCCGGGCCGGCCCGGTGGGGGTGGGAGGTGGGGAAGGTGGGGCTGGCGGGAGGCCTGGGTGCGGCCGTCCCTGGGGCAGACCTCAGAGGGGCGCGGGCGGGGTTCCCAGGCCTTTCTGCTCACACTCGGGTCAGCCGGAGCCTCAGCGGCTTCCTCTCAAAGTGGGAGGGGGGCGGGGGGCCCGGGGACGGACGCTGCTCCTTCCAGAGCCTGAACCGGACCGTCCTCCCAAGCTCTCCGATGCTGCTGTGTGCCCCGGCCCGTGGTTCAGGGCAGGGTCACTGGAGCTGCTGGCCGGCTGCACCCCAATCGCGAGGCAGGGACTGCAAGGGGAGGGTCCCGGCCTGGCTCTTCTGCCCCCCAACCCCAGGGTCTGGGGGGGAGGGATATGCAGAGCCCCTCTGTGCCCTTCCTTCTCTTCTCTTGTGAAACGGGGCTCGTAGTAATCACATAGTTGATCATTTATTGTTGGCAGGGAGTGAAAGGAGGTCCTGTGGGTCGTCACACCACGGCCGTGACAGCTGGTGTGAATGGGGCCCGTCCCAGGTCGCCTGGTCATCCGGGGCCCTTGGCGGTGCTGGGGGGCCGACCTGCCAGCCAGCCAGCCGCTGGCACCTGGGCTTGGCCTGGCCCCTCGCTGAGATGCTGATTTGACGCACCGTCTGCAGCTGGGGGCGGGGGGGGGGGGGACCTGCAGACCCACCTCCTCCTTTGATTTTTACAGCAGCTCGGGGCTGGGGCGAGGGTTGTGCTGCTAAACCCCCTTGTGCAACAGGGATCAGTGGGGCTTCGGGGATGCAGAGACCCCTCCCCAACTTGGGAGGAGCTTGGGGTCTGTTGGGTCCCCAGAGTCTTTAGTCGGAAAGCGGGTTTTCCTCAGGTGGTAACTGCCATCGCTGTTATCGTTAGTAAACGGCAGATTGGACCATCACGGGCTGTTCCCTGGGGTTTTAGTGACCCCCCCCGAGGGGTTTGGCTTTATCTGTGGCTTTCTGGGTCCGGTCATCAGCGTGTGCACAGCAGGGGTTGCTGGGCTCTGAGTTTAAGGGCAGGGGGGCGGGGGGTGGTATTCGCGGCTGGGCCTCCGGCATCGGCATCGACTTTGGCTGCTCCGAAGGCCTCGTGTTTATTGAAAGCACCCTGTGCCCGGGCTCCGGACGGATGGAGTTCGCGTGATTCATCGGGTGGAAGGGAAGAAGGCGCCCCGGGCTCAGGAGCGGCACACGAGGTTCCGGGCGGCTCTGCTCCGCCTCTGTCTGGCCTCCGTGGAAAATGGGGTCCTGGCCTTTGGCTTCAGGTGGGGGGTAGAGCGGGGGTGATGGAGACACGGGGCGGGAAGTGCTTTCTGGGGTGGCAGCAGGAGCAGTTGCTGGTGAGCACTGTTCCCGGGCGAGTGGCTCGGGGAGAGTCTGATGCCTGTCCTGGCGTGGGGGCCCAGCCGTATCCGTGGGGTGGGGTCTGGGTCTCCCCGCAAAGGCCACCTTTCCGGAGAGCCACCCCTCAGTCTTGTTTCTTTCTGTGCGTCCGTTGCCTGGTTATTGTGTGCCCCCCCCACTGACCCCACCCCAAATGGTGGGTTCCCTGAGGGTGGGGTCATAGGGGTTCACTCACCCCTGGCCCCTGTGCTCTCAGCATGGGGCCCGGAGCAGAGAGGGTGTTGGGTACGTACACACAGGAATGAAAACTCAGTGAGGAAAACCCCAGCAGTGAAGGGAACCAGGAGGGCTTCCTGTAGGTGAGGAGTGAGGAGTGTCTGGGGGCATTCTGGACACAGAGAAAAGGGTGACTGGAGGCATGGATCCTACAGGCCCCTCTCTGCCTCCTCCTACTCTTGAGCTGAGGGTAGGAGGGACAGGGGCCAGTGGGCCAGGCGGGAAAGTCAGAACTTGGCTTGGGGCCATAGGGAGCCACAGGCGGTGTGTGAGCTGTAGCAGCAGCAGCAGCAGCAGTGTGGGGCCATCATTGTATGTCCAGGTCTCACTGTAGGGGGCCGGGGCGCTCACTAGGTGGGTGGGTGGAGGACGTGGGCCCTTGGTCCCGGGTTGGGTCTGGGGCTGGCAGTGGCACGTGCACTCACGGCGACACCCACTGAGCTGCCCTCTGTGTCTCTTGATGCCCACACTGGTGGGGAGAGCGGGCTGGCTGGTTGGAGGAGAGAGGAAGGGAGACCGCCGGGATCTCCATCCCCTGATGGGGGCGCGGGGTGTGCGGGTGTGCTTCAAGGGCAACCCTGTGTCCCCCAGTTTGTGTCTCAGGCGGGGTCCTGAGCTCTCTGGGGGTCTTGGGGTACAGGACCCAAGAGCGGGAAGGGAAAGGCGCTCCGCGCTCTGGGCTGGGATCCCTGGTCTGTGCGCTTCTCAGGACGGAATCCGTGCGTTCCTGACAACATCCCCCTGGGGCAGCCACTGTCCTCCCTCCTTGCAGACGAGGGGACGGTAACGGCCTGCGGTCACCGGTCAGTGACACCTCGCCGAGGAGTCTGAACTGGAGCCTGAGGAAATGGGCTGCAGGGGGTGCCGAGGGCAGGCAGTCGGTGGAAGGAGGTGCACGGTCAAGGGGGGGGGCAGGAGGGCCCAGCGGGCGGCTGCTGCTGTGTGGGGGTCAGGAGGGGGCTCGGGGGGGGCTAGCAGGGTGAAGCCGGAACCCTGCCCTCTGTGTCTCTCGATGCCCATGCTGGTGGGGAGAGCGGGTGGCCCAGGGGCGACCCAGGCAGCCCGGGGATGGGCGGTGCCAGGAAACGCTGCATCTGGCTCCTGTATGTGACAGCTTAGGAAACTGAGGCACAGGATGGCGTGAGGGGTGCGGTGACCCCTGACTCAGTACCGCTGCCTGCGTGTGGGGCACCTGTGGGGGGCTGTCGGGGGAGGTGGCTTCCCGGGGCAGGGGGACGGAGGGGTGGCCGGCAGCCCCGTCTGTGGGGGCCTGCTCCGGTGATTGCTTTCCCGGCATCTCTGGGCTTGGGCCCGTGTCTGGCACTGGGAGAGGCTCAGTGCTCCTAAGTGGGGTGCACACGCCTGGCTCTCCTTCCCCCGTGGTGGGAGTCCTGAGGTCTGGAGCGGGAGCGGGGCACACAGGTGGCAGAGGGCGCTCAGCGCCAGTGCCGAGGCCGGGGTGGGGGCGGGGTCCTGGTCGGTGGTGGGTGGGTGCGAGGTGGGGCTTCCGACAGAGGGGGCCGTCCTGGGGGTGCAGTCCGCTCAGGTGCTGGAGCAGCTGGGTGCGCTGTGGCCCGTGCGTCACCGCGGGATGTCACCGGCCGCCCGGCCAGCAGGAGGGGGTTGCAGGGGCTGGGGGCAGGGGAGGCGCCCCAGCAGAAGGGGCACCTGCAGGGCACTTGGCCGTGCTGTCCCACAGCCACAGAGGGGTTCCGGCCCTCATCTCCTACTGTCCCTTTGTCCCCTTGACGCCCCAGGAGGCAAGCCTCATTGTGTCTGGTCACAGCAGTGTTGGGTGTGCCCCGGCCCCTGAGCCCGAGCCCTGGCCCTGACCGTCCGGCTTGGTGCCGCCCCGTGAGCAGCGCTGGCACCCGTGCCCGCTGTCACTCCTATGCCTGCTCCTCCTGTGCTGCGTGTCCCTCCTGCGGCGGGTGCCCCTGAGGGGAGGGCCCGGGCCTGCCAGGTGAGGCCAGGGTGGGGCGGACAGCAGCCGCGGAGGGGTACCCGTTACTTCTGTGCACGCCGGAAGAGTGCTGTGCGGGCTGGGGCGGGGGGGGCTCGGGCTTGGCCTGGCCGGCTCCCGATGGCCTTGGGGCCCAGGAGACCTGGGGGACCTGGTCTGGCTCCCCCGGCTGCCCGCCTGCCCAGCTGCTCTGTGCCCGACACAGATGACACTTGGGGTGGAGCCCCGCAGCCTCACCCGCGCTCTCGGGGGTGCCCGCCTGCGTGCCCGTGGGTCTCCCGTGGAGCTGTGGCCTGTCCCGGCAGCGCTGGTGGCGGACGGCCCTTGAGGGTGGCCTTGGGGGCGGGTTGCTCGGTTTGGCGAGTCAGCACCACGCCCCCCCTCCCCCCGGGGCACCATTAAAGCCACGGGTGTGGTGAGGCGGCCGGAGCGGGCACCGAGGGGCAGCGGCAGCGTCTCGGGGAGCCTGCTTGTGGCGCAGTCCCCCACCCCGAGATCCCAGCGAGCGGAACAGGTGCCCGCCCCGGTGCAAACCGAAGCCCGCTGTCCCCAGCTCTGCTTCCAGGTCGCAGCCTGGGTGCCCGGTGACCGGCTGGGAGCTGGTGCCAGCTCGGAAGGTGGCTTTCCTCCCTGGCAGTGTCTCCGTTGGCAGGGGAGGCCACGTGCCCCAGGGAGGGCAAGCCCTGGCCCCAGGTCGCCCAGGGAGTCAGGGCAGCCGGTCAAGCGCCGATGAGGTTCCAGGCATCTACAGCGCACTGGGCTCCCCGCTGGCCGGCTTCTCCAGGAAGGCCTTCCCCCGATCACCTGACCCTCCAGCTCTGCCCTCGGGGCTGCCCGCTGCTGGCTTAGTCTGCTTGGAAGCCTTGCTCCCGCCGGTCCCCATCCCAGCTGCGGGCACTCAGCAGGCCCTGGAGGGGGGCCCTGATTACTCAGGGAGCTGCCTGAAGGCAGAGGGGTGCTGCCAAGGAGTAGTGAGTGCCCTGTCCCTGGAGGTGTGCGAACTGGGGGACTGGGTGGTGGAGGTGACCTTCGAGTTCCCTCTGGACCTCAGGGGCTGAGATCCCGTGATGGGTTCTGGACATTTCCCAGATCTGGACCTCTGCCCAGAACGCTGGGTCATTTGTCCCTTCCATAAACAAGTGGGGAGCCCTTCTGGTGCCAGGCCCCGCGCGGAGGCAGGGTGGAATCAACAGCCTCCGTGTCCCTCCTTTGGGACGTGCCTTCCCTGGGGCTGGGACCCTGCTCTGAAGGGCATGTGGCTGGAGGGAGAGGGGACAGGACAGGGTGGAGGGAAGGGGGGGCGCAGTGCTGGGCCGGTGAGGGGGGCCGACCCTCAGTGCTGCTGGGTGCAGGCCGGGAGGGCTCTGGGAGGGTTTCCCAGGGGATCAGGGTGGGCTGGGCCGCTCAGGACTCCCCTCCTGCCCGCGCTCCCCCCCCACCTCCCCCGCACCAGCCGTGCGTGGACTTGGGCTCGCTCTGGGAGGATTCCAGGAACGGCTCCTGCTCTGATAAAAATAGACTTCTCCGAAGGGCTTGGGGTCTTGCCAGCTGCAGCAGGTGCCCCCCGGGCCTGGCCTGAGCGGGTGCCCCAGGCAAGGGGGGGACGGTGTTGCTGGGGCCCAGTTCTGTAGCCTGAGCAATGCGGTGCGCTGTGTCTTGGGCGCGGCGTCCAGGAGCTCGAGGGGAAGCTTTTACCGCGTGTGGAGGAGGAAACAGACTGGGGCTGTGGAAGCCGCTTGCCCAGAGGTCCTTTCTTCCAGAGGGCCAGAGTCGGCAAGAGCAGGGTCTTTGCGGCTCAGCAAAGCTCAGCCCCAACCGTGGTTCTTCTACTTCCTGGCTGGGCGACTTGGGCGAGTCCCTCACCCTCTCTGACCTGCCGTGTTTTATCCATACAATGCGGCCAATGTGTGTTGTTCATGGGAGGCAGCGTCGGAGGGGACAGCTCCTCTGAAAGCGGTCAAGATGGGAGGGTGGTGGTGGTGGGGTCGCCGAGTGCGCAGAGATGGCCTTCGGGAAGATGTAGCTGGAAGAGCACTGGAGTGGGAGTCCTGGCCCAAAGCCCACGTTGGTGCGAGACGGAGGCATAAGGACAGGGCCCTCGCCTTGGGTTCCTTGAGCTGAAGGGCAGACCGCCTGGCCTGGTGAGGGGGGGCCTGTGGGTGGGGCTCCTGCGGGGCCTCCTGCCTGCCTGCCCGCCCAGCGAGGGCCACAGGCGTGGCTGCTGCTCTCTGGGTGTGTGCGTGGGGAGAGCCTGGGAGGGGGCCGTGCTCTGGGCCGGGCCCCTGCCAGCACACCCCTGCTGCCCCCAGCCCTGTGGCTCTGACTGCCGATTGCAGGGGCCAGGCTGGCTGGCTGGGAGCGGGGCTCGGAGCCGGGTTCCCAGTAAGGCGAGGCCTCCCGGGACCCTGAGTGCACCCTGCTGCCCCTCTCTTCCGAAGGCCCCTGGGCTGGCCAGAGCAGGTACAGCGTTGAATGTGATGCCGGGCTCGACTCTTGAGGCCCATCATCTGGGGAGCACTTGCCTTCCTTACATGGTGCTCCCAGGAGGCAAAGCCAGGACCCTGCTTGTGGGCTTGGCCCAGACCCTGGGGACAGTTCTACCTGGGGCATCGCCGAGAGCCTCTTGGTGAGGGTGAGGGGAATGTGGAGACAGCTCCCTGGGTGGCCCTGTGTGGGCTCCTAGTCCCAGGGCCTCAGTTTCCCCATCTGCACACAGCAAGGGGTGGGTGGGTTGACGGCTGCCTCCCCCAGCTGTGGTGTGAGGGTTCAGTGAGGGCCCGCAGTGTCGGGCACACAGTAACACACAAGAAGGTGCTCAGGAGTCCTCGGGCGTGAGGCTAGAGAGCTGGGCGGGGGTCTAGCAGGCCAGGTGAGGGGTGCGTGGCCCTCAGCCGGTGGGCGTCGGCCTCCCCAACCCACCTGTGCCCCGGCACCCTCTTCTAATTGGCAGTGTGGAGACTTCTTCCTGCAGACCTTTGCCTGTGCGGAGGTCCCCCCGGCACCCAGCCCTGGGGAGTCCCCCTCTGCCGTGGGACGTCCTCCTGAGGAGGAGGCCCTGGGGAGCCCCCAAGGGTGCTGGGAGGGCATGCACAGGGCTGATGGGTTCCTGCTCCGATGCACAGAAGGTGGAAGGCAGGCGCCTGGGCGGCAGGGCCCCGCCTCGCCCTGGTCAGCCGACCTCCCCTCTGCCCTTGCATTTCCCCTTCCTCCTGCCGCTTCCTCTCCCATGCTCGGCCCTCCGCAGCCCCTTTGTTTGCCTGGGCACGCTGACCGGCCCGTGGTTATATTTAGGCGGCAGGTGTGGGAGCCACAACAAGCCGGGTGGCCCGCCGGGCACCGGCCATCCTGCCCACGTGATGCCCGGGGGGTTATAAATAGCTCCCGGCCGCGGGGCCGCCGAGCATCCCAGGGAGGCCGGCGCGCCCCGCGCTCTGGGTCTCGCCCCTGCACCCGGCCCGGCCCCGCACGGATGGAGGCGGCGGCGGAACGCCTGTGCACGCGTGTGTGAGCGAGACGGGGTGAGCTGGGGCAGGCGGGGCGTGCCGGGAGGACCTCAGCCTCAGCCCGGGGAGGGGGCCGCGCCCCTGGAACCAGCGCCCACGCGGCCGTGGTGGCCCCCACCCAAGACCCCACAGGAGCTGCCAGGTCCCAGCCCTGCCCACGGTGCTCCCAGGCCCCTGCTTTACCTCTCCTGAGACCTCGCCGAGCTGTAGCGCTCCAGCATCTCCCCAGATCATGCAGGGGCCTGGGGCAGGAGGGGCTGGCCCTCTCTGAAGCCCCGTGGGTTCCAGCAGGCTATGACCCGGAATGCGGGCTGCAGGCTCCCCAATTCTGGATTTCCCCTCTTCTAGACTTGAGCTTGGGGAAGCCCACAGTCTGTCTGTTCGGGGCCCAGAGAAGGTCCTGCTGTCATTCCCTGGCTTGTTTACTCATCTGCGGGCAGGTAGGACTCTGGTTGCCTAACGGGGTCTCCGAAGGATGGCCACTCGGGACTCAGCAGGGGGCTCCGTGCCTGGCTGGGGTCCCAGGAGCTGGGTTATGGGGCCCCTGGCAGGAAGGCCAGAGGGGACACATCGCGTACAAGTGGGGCTCTTGCCTCATGGGGGTGGGCCTGGGGGATGGTTCCTGGCCAACTGAGGTCACCCCTGCTTAGGGTCCCTGGGGCCTCACTGAGGGGGTGTGGCAAGGAGGAAGGGCCCCTGTCTGGGGGGTGGTCACAGGGCCTGGTGGAGCCACGTGGGAGCCCCCGGGTCAGCAAGGGTGAGGCATCGCTGTTTGCTCCCATTTGGGTGCGGGAGACCCAGACTCGGCACAGACAAGTGGGGTGTGTGGCAGGACCCCAATCCACCCTGGGTTGGTCCAACCTTGGCCCAGACCCCTGACCCCATTCTAGCCTAGATCCTGCTCCCTGTCCCCCGGCCAGTCTAACCCTCCTCGCCCCTGCCGAGAGGGGGCGACTTCAGGCTCGATGGGATGGTAGTGTGGCCCTTCCCTGCCCAGCAGCCTCCAGCCCCGAGGACCCGTTCAGGGACAGAGCGAGGCCCTCTGCTGTCGCTCAGGGGGTCTCCCCAGGTGCCCAGCATCTGTGGGCAGTGAGGGGGCAGGTCAGCCCTGCAGGGAGAGGTCTGTAGTCCTGTGGTTTCCTTGGGCCTTTGCTCGTCTTGCTTTCTGGTAAACACGCGCACGCACACACACACTCGGGAACGTCCTGCGGCCCCAGGAGGGACCCGTGTTTGTGTGGTGCTCAGAGTGCCTGCAGCTCTCTTTCCTCGCCCGCGCTCTGAGCCGTGGCTTGCTCTGGGGGGGGCTCAGGTTTTGGGCTGGCTGAACCAGGACGGGCTTTCCTTCCCTCTGCCTTTTCCCCCCTCCCGGGACGCTCCCCATCGAGCCCTCCCAGGACATGGCACCACGCAGAGGGTGAGGGGTGGCCCCTGCCCAGAGCCCAGGAACACCGGGCAGCTGGTCCCTTCTGGCCCGGGGTCCCCGGCCTTGGGGGCTTCCAGCACCGAGGCTGAGACTCCACGGGCTCTGCTGGCCTCGTGGACCTCTGGAGAAGGGGGTACTGGGGCGGGGACAAAGGTAAGAGGTGGTGGGTTGGGGGACGGAGGGCCTGGCCGGGTGAGCAGAGAAAGAGTGCTGTGGGTGGGGCTGGGGCCACATTCAGTGGCTGGAGGGGTCTGCCGACCACTGGGTCACAGCTGGAGGGACCAAGGGGGCATCTTGCATAACTCCTTGTTGTGCAGTTGGGGAAACTGAGGCCATTGATTGCCCAAGGTCTCTCAGCCCATCTGTGGGGGCAGGGGTGGGGCTGGGTGCTCCTGCTGGGGTCCCTGGCCCAGGAACTTTGGGGCCCAGAGAGGGAGAGACAAGATGGCTATCTCAGTGGCCCGGCAGCGTCCCTCCCTGGGGCCCTCATGGTGTGACCCACTCTTGGCGCATGCTCCTGGTGGCCGGCTGGACCTTTGGCGGCTGTGGCCTGCCTCTGCTTCCCCGAGCTCCCCGAGGGCAGAGGCCCGCTTGTTTACTCCCATGCCTGGCCAGCCCTGTGGGTGAGTGGTGGAGACCACAGAGGGGTGGAGGCCGGCGGGACCCAGAGATTCCCACGGGGCACATGGGGACATGTTCAAGGGGGCTTACAGCCGTGAGTGGGGCTGCAGCCCCCCTCCTCCCACGGCGCCCTGGCACTTCGGCAGCCGCTCCCGAGCCCCTCTCCTGGAGGACTGGCCGCCCCAGAGCGATCTGGGCTCCGAAATTCCACGGGGGCCCGGAATTCCGCAGAGCAGTGTGGCTTGTCTTGGCTGGGGGTGGGTGTCTCCTGGTCACGCTGCAGAGGGGGGACGAGGGTCGGGGCGGGGGCAGGCCCCTCTTGCTACAGACTGCCTCGAAATCTGCTTCCTGGGGAGCAGCGTGTTCCTGGGGTGTGTGTCCCTGGAATCCCTCCCTTTGTCCTTTTCACTCCACCCTGGTGGCTGTCTGGGCTCTGAGTCCGCCCTGGCGGGAGCCATCCCTTCTCTGCTCCCAGGTGGGGAAACTGAGGCCTGACGAGGGTCCCTCACCCAGCACGGTCCTGCAGCGGGGCCCTAGGGAAGCATCGGCTGCGACAGCAGGGGTGGGCAGACTCGCACCCCTCCCCGGAGGCAGGGGCTCCCCATGACCCCTCGTCTGTTCATTTCCTTTCCAGTCCTCCCGCAGACGTGGCCCGCTGCTGACCTGCCTGGGATTTATGGAGAGGGCCTCGGGGGGCAGCTCTGAATACTGCCAGGCCCAGCATCCCCGCCACGCCTGCCGCTGAGGAGGCCCCCGTGCCTCGGGCCCTCACCATTGCCCTCGCCCGCCGATGGCCCCTGCTGTCCGGCCCCGGGCCGGCTCTGCCGCCTGAGCCCCCGGGCCCTCTCCAGGACTCGCAGTACCCCGATGGGGTAACGTGACCGAGGTCCCGAGCGTCAGAACCGCCCGCCGCCCCGGCCGCCGCCTGCCACCTCCACCCCGAGGCTGCCCTGTGGGTTCAGTTCAAGTTCGGGTTCCGTCTGGTCCTTGAGGGTTCGGGGCCCGCCTTCCAGCGCAGGGGGCCGCTCGCCCGTCCATCGATGCGGACGGCGCTGGGCAGAGCCCCGGCGGCAGACTCGCTCCGGGCTCTGTGAGGTCTTCTTGCCCGGGGTGTGGGTGTCCTCATTTTCCCTTTGGCCCCTCATCGTTGCCCAGCTCCCCGCAGAGGGCGTGGGGGCCGCCGCCCTCCCCTGGGGGCTGTCCTCCCTTCTCTTTGTGAAGAGCTGGACTCTCAGGGGCTCAGCCGCCCACCTCCCACGTATTGCACAGTATCTGTGCGGGCGGGGCGGGTTTACGGAGCGCTTTCGGTGTGTCGGACAAGCCCCGGGGTCTCGGTCTCCTTGGGGCGCGGGGCTCGTGGGGGCCTCCCCTGCCCGGGCCTCACCCCGACCTCAGAGGAGCATGGCGCGGATGAACCGGCCCGCCCCCGTGGAGGTGAGCTACAAGAGCATGCGTTTCCTGATCACGCACAACCCCACCAACGCCACCCTCAGCACCTTCATCGAGGTGAGCGGGGCCCGGCCGCGTGTCCGGCTCGCCGCCCGGGAGTCGCTGGGGTTGGGGCTCGGAGCCGTCCAGCCGGGTACTGCTCTTCGCGGCAGAATCGTTGCCCCGGCGGGGAGCCCGGGCTGTCCCGGGGAGCTCCGTGTGACGGTCGGCAGCTCCCTGGGGGCCTGCAGGGGAGGACGGCTAGGGCAGGGGGGCTCCACGCTGCGTGGACAGCGGCGAGCATGGGCTCCTCGCACAGCGTCTGTGGCTGGAGCGGCCCTAGGCTGGCTGTTGGCGTCTGTGCGGAGGCAGAGCAGGAAGGAGGAGGGACGGGTCCCACTGTGAGAAGTGGCCGCTGAAACGGCGGGGGCAGGCGGATGAAGTTCAGCTCCCCGGCCAGCCCAGGCTGCAGGAAGCCTGCTGGCTCTTAGGGAGGCCTTGCGTTAGGACGGGCTGGAGGCTTCAGGGACAAGATGTCTGGGAGGAGGGGGTGGGCAGGGGTCTGAGCTGGCCACAAGGAGGAATGGCCACTTTTGGGGTGACCACATGTGTTTGCAGAGCCTGCAGCTCTCCACATGCCCTCCTGTAGCAGCCTGGCCTCTGCAGAGCTCCTTGCTGTTTGCAGAGCCTGCCGCTGGATTTGAGTGCATTTGTGCTCTCAGACCCTCAGCCCTTCCTTCTGCAGCGTGAGAGCAGCTCCCATAGGTGCTTGTAATTAAACAGGGACCTGGGCATGAGAAGAACTCGAACACTGTATAGAGGGAGTCAGGGGGCACCCTGCCATCAGGGGCTGGGGCCCTGGACACCGTGCCACGAGCCCCGCAGAGGAGCGCTGTCCCTCTTCACTGCTCAGACCCTTGAGGTAATAGCAGGACCTGGGGGAAGACTCAGCCCAGCAGTCAGCCTGTGACTGGGCTCAGAGTCTGCGTGTGACCAGGGTCAGGGCTCAGAGTGTGACCGGGGTCAGGGCTCAGAGTGTGACTGGGGTCAGGGCTCAGAGTCTGCGTGTGACCAGGATCAGGGCTCAGTGTGTGACCGGGATCAGGGCTCAGAATGTGACCAGGGTCAGGGCTCAGAGTGTGACCAGGGTCAGGGCTCAGGTTATGACCAGGGTCAGGGCTCAGCATGTGAACGGGCTCAGGGCTCAGTGTGTGACCAGGGTCAGGGCTCAGAATGTAACCGGGATCAGGGCTTACTTCGTGATCAAAGTCAGGGCTCAGTGTGTGAACAGGATCAGGGCTCAGTGTGTGACTGGGATCAGGGCTCAGAGTATGACCGGGATCAGGGCTCAAGAGTGTGACCGGGATCAGGACTCACTTCGTGATCAAGGTCAGGCTTCAGTGTGTGACCGGGAATAGGGCTCAGAGTGTGACCAAGGTCAGGGCTCAGCTTGTGACCAGGGTCAGGGCTCAGTGTATGACCAGGGTCAGGGCTAGGGTGTGACCAGGGTCAAGGGGAGTCTGTGTTGAGGGTCAGGGCTCAGAGTGTGACCAGGGTCAGGGCTCAGAGTGTGACCAGGGTCAGGGCTCAGAGTGTGACCAAGGTCAGGGCTCAGCTTGTGACCAGGGTCAGGGCTCAGCGTGTGACCAGGGTCAGGGCTCAGAGTGTGACCAGGGTCAGGGCTCAGTGTATGACCAGGGTCAGGGCTAGGGTGTGACCAGGGTCAAGGGGAGTCTGTGTTGAGGGTCAGGGCTCAGAGTGTGACCAGGGTCAGGGCTCAGAGTGTGACCAGGGTCAGGGCTCAGCGTGTGACCAGGGTCAGGGCTC
>CM052900.1:167478057-167489734 GCA_028534135.1 Potos flavus | reverse complement strand
CTCCGTACCGCCCTTCGCGGCCCCTCACCCAGCACTCCTCTTCCTGCGAGCGGGTCTGAGCCGCGCGGCGGGAGCCTGGCAGGTACCCGTGGGCGGGAGGGCAGGCGAGGGTCAGGGTGCGGGTGCGGGGGCGGGGCCGGCCTGGCGGGGCCTGGAGCCCGGCCACCCCGCTCACCTATGAACAGCGCCGCCCAGGTCTTGATGTGGCCGTGACGGCTGTGCAGGTAGCTGACGGCCTGCGCCAAGTGGATGCCGAACTCCTCCTGGCTGTGGGTCATCTGGCGGGAGGACAGCGCACCCCGTGCTGGTGGCCTGCGGACCCCGCCCCAGCCCCGCCCCAGCCCCGCCCCCGCGGCTCCCCAGGCCCCTCACCAGGCAGGTCCAGAGGAAGTGGCGGGCGCTGAGGCCCCTCTCCCAGGCCAGCGTGCAGAAGAGGGTGTGCCGAAGCCGCCACCGGAGCAGCACGGCACAGCGGTACAGGGTGAACTTGGCCTGCTGCGGGGACGGCCACGGGAGGGGTCACCGGCCTCCGGGGCACGAGCGCCAGAGGTCTGTGCCCTCCCCAGACCGCGAGCTTTATGTGGGGTCTGAGGCTCGATGGCGTCCTCCCCGGCTGTCCCTGCCCTCCGCCTCCAGGGAAGCCCTCACTCCTGCCCAGGCTGGCCCCATTCCCCCCATTCCTTTCGGAACTAGCCGCTTGTTGCCTCTCTTGCCGACGGCCGGGATCCCGGGGAGGCCGGGCTGTGTCTTACTGGCCTCGGCACAGGACACTGCCGGCGCATAGGGAAGCTCGATCATTTCACCGCGTTCGGTGAAGGCCCCGAGCCCCCAGCCTGTGTCAGGGGCTGGGGACACAGCGGTGAGCAGAACAGGCCTGGTCGGGCCCCCATGGTCCGCATAGTGCGTGTGCACGTGTGCCTGTGTTTGTGTGTGTGTGTGCACGCACGCGCGTGTGCACGGGGTGGACCTCAGCCCACCAGGGAAGCCGCCCCGGGTCCACACTGCTGCCCCAGGGAGCAGCCTTGCCCTCGGGCGGCCGTACCGCCATCTGCAGAGCCTCGGTCCCCGCCCCGCCCCCCCACCTGTGGGTCCCCAGCCCCACCCAGGGGAAGGCCCCGCGGCAGGCACGGACCATGACGACGGCCGGACAGCAGTCCTTCAGGTGCAGGAGCAGGGGCACCATGCTCTGGTGTACCTGGGTCCGCAGGCCGCTCAGCTCCCTGCCGGCCACGGCGGCCACCAGGTCCCCGAACAACGCCATGGCCGCCGCCCGGATCCCATCCCGCTCCTGCAAGGCGGGGGTTCAGAGCCACAGCCGAACCGCCTGGGGTCCCAGTCCCCACCCGATTCGGGATCCCCACCTTGTGGAGGGGATGGAGCTCAGTTCCGGCCGCAGAGCCCCTTCCCCAGGTTCAGGGCCCCCCGGGGCGGGGCTGTGCCTCCCCCGTCAGACAGGCCCCCTCGCGGGTCTGGGATGCTGTGCGAGGACCTGAACTCATGCCTCCTTCGCTCACAGTCTCATCCTGACGGCCCAGGGGTTACGAATGCGGCTGGCGGGGGGGGGCTTATCTGTCTAGTCCCCCGTGAAGGGTGACAG
Organism: Potos flavus; assembly: GCA_028534135.1. Classification (NCBI taxonomy): domain Eukaryota; kingdom Metazoa; phylum Chordata; class Mammalia; order Carnivora; family Procyonidae; genus Potos; species Potos flavus. The sequence continues at coordinate 167,488,137 of CM052900.1, read as the reverse complement.
TGCTGTGGACCGCGGGGCTGGAGGGGAGAAGGGCGCTGCTGGTCCAGCCTCGTGGAGAAGGGGCCGAGCGCCACCTGGTGGCCAAGGCGTCCCAGGTGCACACCCAGGTACCCCCCCCCCCCCGGGGGGCCTCCTCTCCCCAGCCCAGGCGGAGGGCAGCTGGGGTCCCCCCTGCCTTTGAGGACCAGGTGTAGGCACAGGACGAGCACAAGTTGGGGCACCCCGCCTCCGCCCGGGGCACTCACGTCGTCGAAAAAGGAGCGGGCGTTGATGGCGACCCTGAGGCTTTGGGCGCCCGCGCCGTGCGCACCCAGGCGGTGTAGCACGTCCGACACGGTGCCCATGACCCGCACGACCACCTGCTCGCCGTCCTGGAAGAAGCCGTCGAGGAAGGGCGGCAGCTGTCCTCGGAGCAGGGTTCCCTAGGGGCAGTGGGGGCCGGTGGGCTCGGGGCACCGGGACCAGCCACTCCCGTGCCCGACCCCGGCCCTGCCCAGTGCACCTGAAACCAACTCGGGCCCTCCCTCTGCGGCCCTCCCCAGCCCCCATCCTGGCCTGGGCCCCTGCGCCGCCCCTGCGTGCCTGCCCGGCCCTGTGCCCACCCTCGCTGGGATCCCAGCCCAGCTCTGCGCACAGGGCCTGCCCGCCAGGAGCCATGTGGGCACGGACAGGGCTTTCCTTCTCCGAGGGGGTCCTCCTGGGGTTAAGGGAGGACCGCCCCGTCCTGGAGACCTCCCTCCCTTTCCTTGGCCTCCCCCTGCCTTCGCCCCCATGCCCGGCCTCCCTGCGGGGCAGGACGAGATGAGGCGGGTCGGGTGTGCACGGACTGAGCTCCCCGGCTCCTTCCATCACAATGACCACGTTCACGCTACTTTATGAAAGACCGACTTCATCTTCAGCCAGTTCTGTCTGTCCGTCTTGGGCGCCTGGCGTTCACAGACCGTCCTGATGAACGGCTGGACAGCAAGATGTTGGCAAATGGATGTTTCCCGCCCCTGGGCCCCTTATCGGTGATAGCGTGTGAGAGCCAGTGTGATTTTTACAGCTTTAAAACAAGTTTTAGGCCACGTCATTGGCTTCCTGAGCTGTGTTTGGTTTACAATAGTAAACTTGTTCAGCCAATGAGTCAGTTCACAGCAACAGACTCTTTCTGTGCACCTGCTGGGCGCAGGGAGGATGCTGGGGTAGGACCGGGGTTCTGGCGGTGGATGGAACAGGCAGAATGGGGTTTAATGGGAAAGACCAGAAAATAAACGAAGTACACACAACACAATGCACGTCAGGGGGTGGCGAGCAATCTGAGTGAAGATAAAGCAGGGCAGGCGTGGGGCGGGGAGCAAGCCGAAGGGGGGGCCACCGGGGTGGCGGTGGTTACGGACTTTAATTTTAAGGAAGTAGGATCAGAGAAGGTGTCACCAAGAAGGTGACCACAGAGGGAATTCTTACAAAGGTGCCAGGAAAGCATTCCAGCGGAGGGTGCAGCATGTGCAAAGGTCCTGAGGCAGGGGCACACCTGTCCTGTTTGTGAGCAGAGCTCATCACAGGAGCCTGCTGGCTGCTGGGGGAGCCTATGCTGCAAAGGAGAAGGGGCAGCCGTTGGGGCCAGGCACGGGGGGTGCGGTGGTCCGGGAGAGATGCTGGTGGCTTCGGTGAGGGCAGCTGGGCAGTGGGAGAACAGGTGCATTCTGGGTTGGCTTGGGATTTTTTCATTGCCTGGACGGCCCCAAGGTTTGGGGTCCCCGTCAGCTGAGATGAGGGTTGCAGGAGGCACCTGTTTGGGCGGGGGTGGGGTGGGGGCGAGGAGTTTGTGGTGCACGTGCCCAGTTTGAGATGCCGGCTCGGATGAGAGCAGTGAGTCACTGCTGGAGTCCGGGCCCGGGGTTGGGATACGGATCTGGGGACAGTCGGCCAGGAGATGGTACTTAGAGATTGGAGAAGGCCAGCAAGGGAGCGGAGAAGACAGGGCAGAGAAACGGGAAGGAGGGTAGGGTGGGATCCAGCACCAGGCCAGGGACAGGAGGAGAGACTGGCGGAGCTGAGAAGGGAGTGGGAGCCACGAGGGAGGGAAACCAAGCGAGCGAGGAGTCCTGGGCCAAGGGGATGGAAGCGCCCCAGACCCGTGTGCGGACGGGGCCAATAAGGGGTCCCGCAGTGGGAGGTCACGGTGCCCTGTGCAAAGATGGCTGCAGGCTGGCGGTGGGGCGGGGGTTGCTGCTGCGAGGGCCGCCTGACTCCATGCCTGCATCTGCACGGTTTCTAGTGGGATATTTCAGTAGGCGTTATGGCGATGTGTCTTCACACAATCTCCAGCGAGCACAAGGCCTCTTGCTAAGGTGACTCCTGCTGTGGCGGCCACGTGGAGGCCCAGGAGATGGAGTCTCCCCGAGGCACCACCACTCGGTCCATCGGCTGGAGCAGAAGTGAGTGAAGCCCTTGTGGGTCGTGCCCTCCTCCAGGGGCGGGGTGCGCTGCTGGCTGGCGTGGACATGAAGGTGGCCGCGCAGACCCTCCCACGGGGGCAGCTCCCGGGGCTGGGGGCAGGGGCGCACAGCGATCCGGGAGGAGCCTGCCTTCCCCGAGACTGCAGAGCGGGTCGTCCGCCACACGTCCGCCTTGTCAAAGCCACGCTTAGCTTGGCTCTTCTGCGTGGGCTCCCCTCTGGCCTCCTCGGACTCGGCCACCACCCGGCCAGTGCTGTTTGGGTTTGACGGCGGACAGGTGGCTGAGAAGTGGGAACAGTCCCGTGGGTCCCGGCAGAGGGCACCTCTCTGGTGTGGGGGCAGTGACCGTTGACCCTCCCTGAGCCCTGGGTCCTGCTCCATCCCTGAACAGTTCAGCTGGTCCTGGCCCCATGCCAGCAGGCGTCCGTGCCCTGGACCCTCCTGTGCCCCCAGCCCCGCGGTGGCCAGCAGCCCACACCCCACTCGGGAGCCATGCCCCTTCCCCGGCCCTGGCCGCCCCGCTCTGGCAGCCCTCCCGCCTGTCTTCTCCACTCCCCACAGGGCCCACCCAGTGCAGGGCACGGAGGCACATGGAAACTCCTGCCTGCCTGCAGGAACAGCTGGACAAAGGCGTACGGATGACCCACCGGCCGACCGAGTGACCGACTGAATGAGGGAATGATAGAGCAAATGTGAATAACTGAGTGAATGCATAATATATAAATAATGAATACAAAATAGTAAGTCATAAATGAAGGGCCTAAGGATCAAATGGATGGGCAGATGGGTGGATGGATGGATGGATGGGTGGATGGATAGACGGGTGGGTGGGTGGATGGACAGACGGGCAGATGAATGGATGGATGGATGGATAGGCGGATGGATGGGTGGGTGGATGAGCGTATAGGTACATGGACGAGTGCATGGGCGGATAAATGAAGAAGAGCTAATCTCCCTTATTAAGTACCTACAATGTGTCATGTGCAGGGCAAAGGGCTTTGCCAGCAGCGACCCTAATGGAGATCTCCTCTTAACCATGTGGAGATGTGCAAGCGAACACAATGGGAGTGAGGTGGGCCAACAGGCAGAAGGCTGCAGGATCTCTTTGGAACCCGGCCCTTCCGTGGCCCCCCTGCTTTCTCCCACGAGCCCTGTAAATCCCGAGGCTCAGCAGTGGATATGACATCTGGGCATCTTGCCGTCTTCTTGGGTGCTCGTGTAGCTGCTGGCGTGGGTGGGGGAGGCTGGGGCCGTGCACCCCCAGATCGGGTGGGAAAATCGCTCTAACCTGACGTTTCTGTTACAGGGAGCGACGGCAGGTCCCACACCAGTGCCAGGGATAAAAGGCCCGAGGGGACCCCGTGCCACCCACGCACGGACTCAGCACAGCGCTTGTGACCACGTGCCGTGACCCCTCCCGTGTCACTGAGATGGACACTGAGTCAGGGCCAGGCCCCGAAGAAACGCGCCAGCTCCAAAGTGCTGGGGTGAGGAGGGGTTGGACCTGGCAAGCTGCTGTGTCACCCGGGCCGCCCGCATGGCATGGCGCCCTAGGAACCCACGGCGGGGGCGACTTCAGGCTCCAGTGGGACGGCCCTTCTCTCCCGCCTCTTTGCTAACGCCCCCTGCTGCTCATCATGCAACGGGGCTGTTCCAGTGATGGGGAGGTCGGAAGGGGAGGGAGAAGATGGGTCAGCAGCAGAGGGGAGGGCCCACCCCCGAGATTCTCAGGCCAAGTTCCCCTCTGCAGGCCAGGCTTGGGTGCCTCCTGGTGGGCCCCTCCTCAGCCCCTGGAGGTCTGCTGGGTGTGGAAGGAGACAACGTCCCCAGGGAGTAGACACTTTACCCCTCCCGCAACCCTGCCGAGAGGCCATCACCAAGCCCATTCTACAGATGAGGACACTGAGGAGAGGGGATCCTGTGTCCCCAGCTACACCGTGGGGAGGGACAAAGCCAGGATCCCAACCCAGTAGGCCTGTCCGTACCCCACGCATCCAGCTGCTCTGGGGGGAGCGGTGTGTGACGGCGACAACGCCCCCCGCCTGGACTCTTACCTTCTCTGGGTGGAAAAGGATGTTTCCTAGGCCCTGCAGGCTCAACACGCGGACCTCGGGGCTGGGGTCCCTGAGGCTTCGGGCCAGTGCAGTCAGGACAGCCTGTCTGGGGAGCACCTCCAGCAGGACGGGGCTGTAGAGGAACTGGGGCCGTCCCCAAGGGCAGGCGGGTCAGGCCTGCCACCTTCTCGCAGGGAACCTCCACCTGCGTCTAGGAGCTGGGCCCGAGGACCAGGGTCCGGCAGGGGTTTTGGGGAGGGCGGCTGGTCAGCGCTCTCTGGACGTCTCAGTTTACAGTATCTGAAACCTACCTCCACGCTGGCTCAACTCCTCCATGTATAGCTGGGGAAACCAAGGCCCAGAGGGGGAAAGGGCCTTGCCTGATGTCACACAGCGACAGCTGGGGACGGAGCCCCATGGAGGGCGGCTCCGACGCTTTGCTGGTGGGGGTGGGGAGCGGCACGGGGCTTTGGTTTGGGGTTCTCCCTGCCGATGTCTGTTGCGGAAATGCCTCGTGAGCCCCACCACGGCCCCAGCCTGCCGCGCCCCCGCGCCTCTCCTGTTCTAACCAGCGTCGTCTTGGCCTCCCAGTCCCTGGGGCGGACCCGAGCTCCAGTCTGCCCAACTGACCAGCTCTGTAGGGGCCGGGCCAGGGTAGGGGGGACAGGTTCGCCCAGGCCACGGGCTGACAGGGGCCTGAGAAGTGGGGGACCCAGCCAGGAGTCCCGGACTGTGGACTGCCCCGGAGTGGGAAGGGGGACGGAGCAGGCAGGAGGGGTCGTCTGGATGGGCCTCCGTCCAGGCAAGGTCCTGATGGGGGCACTGAGGCAGCTGGAGGAGGAGGCCGTGTCTGCGAGGCTCTCCCTCTCCCTGCCCGGGCCCTACCTCGGTGAGGATGAGGATGGCCGCCTTCCTCTCCCGCTCCTCCTTGCTCTGCAGGCCGGGCAGCAGCCGGCTGGTCACTGCCTTGATCTGTTGGCAGCGGTTCTGCACCATGGCCCTGGAGCGAGGGGAGGAGGGCAGGGGCAGGGCCTGGGCGTGCGGGTGCAGCCCGGGGTCCACCTGCCACCGCCGCCGGGCCTGGCCGGGGCTGCGTGTGGGTGGGCGCCCATTGCTGGGGGGGTGGGAGGCCGAGGGGCAGGCCCCCGGCGGCCGGGGTGCGGCTAGCAGAAGACGCCTGCACCCACAGGCTCCTGGAGGGGAGGCCGCGTGACCAGGCCGGAGGGCTGAGCGGGCACGCGTGTGAGCTCCTGGGGCCGCGCTCACGGGCGCACCCTGGTGGTCACTGTGGCCCATACACCCAGCTCCCCGACGGTGGTGGCCTGGGTCAGGCCCTGGCCCCCGCCCCGGCCCCACTCCTACCTGGCGAGGAGACCCACGCCCTGCGGGTAGGTGCGGACGGTGGTGAAGAGCTTCCAGGCGCCCTGCAGCTCCAGGCGCGCGAAGTCCTGCCAGTGCCCCGTGGTGGACAGCAGACTCTTCAGCGCTTCCAGGGACGTGCTGCGGGGGACGGGGCAGGGGGGGGTCAGTGGGGTCCCGTGGCACGGGGTACAGAGGGTCCCGGCTGACGCCTGGGGGACGATGCCCTTTAAATGTGGGGCTGAGAACCCGAAGAGGGCACCGTGTGGAGGGAGGGGGAGGAGAGCCGGGAGCATGGCGTCGCGGAAGCCGGGAGAAGTGTCCACTTGCCTCTCCGGACACCACTCAGGGGACACGGGCTCCACTGGCCGCAGGCGTGCGTGCGCTCAGGAAAGGACGCCGGACACAAAGCAAGGCCTGACCGCATGCTCGTCAGCTAGCAGAGGCGCGAGGGCCCAGTCCCGGTCACACGGTCCGGCCAGGGCAGCGGAAGCGAAAACCAGCTCGGCCCCTGGCAGGCCCGGCTCTGCAGGCAGGACGTGGGGACAGGGCCCGGGAACTCAGGCCCTGGGATAGCAGGGCGTCCCTGCTCGGTGGCCTGTCTCCCCATCCCGGCCACCCTGTGCCGGGTCACATCTGCCTGGCCTTTTGTGACAGGTCCAGTCACCCCGGATGTGGGAGCAGGACCCCGGATGAAGCTGTCGGCTCGGACCAGGCGCGGACCTGAGCCACACCCAGGGCCAAGGGATGGAGTTCCATGCCGTCAAAGTCCCCGGCGGCGTCAAACCCAAATGTCACCCCAGGAGAGGCCCCTGAGAAGCAGCATTTTCCAGGGCACTGGTCTCAGCCAGAGTGACCACAGTTTCAGGAGAAGGGGACGTCAGGGCGCAGTAGCGCGCTGTCCCTTCCATGTCGACCCTTGGAAGCTCCCGGTCCCCGGGCGTCCAGGCCATCAGCGTGCAGGGTCGCCTTGCCCCAGCAACCACACCAGGGCTCTGGGAAGATGGCACTCAGCCGATCTGGGCACTCTCGGGTTGCTCAGCACCCCCAGCAAGACCCTGAAATCTGGAACCACCCCCCAGCCAGGACGCCCGGCGATGCCCAGACACACGTGCGGCCCGAAATCCACGCAGCCCCCAGACCAGCTGCCCATGGGGGCCCCCGAGCGTGAGCCTGGGCGTGCGGGTTCCGGGGCTGCCCCCCCTTAGCCTCACCCCAGCGACGCCCACCCCAGGGACGGCCGGACCGCCCTCCCCCCCGACCTCCTCCTCCTGCTGCTAACCTCGCATGGTGACTCTGTGTTTGACGTTTCGAGGAACAGCCCCCCTGTTTTCCACAGCGGCTGCACCATTTTACACCCCCACCGTCCTCCCACGCGCGAGGGTCTCCTGTGTCGCCCGAGTCTGCCGCCCTGACTGCGTGTGGGGACGAGGTGAGGGGAGCAGGGAGGGTGCAGGTGCGTGAAGCCTGGCTGGGCACCGAGCCGGGCATCCTGAGCATCGTCCATCTGACCCGCTGACGCCTTGGGCACCGGCCGCTGCCCTCCCCAGCAATGCCATGTGTGCAGGAGGCCCCGGCCTCCTCTTTCCAGCCTGGAGTCCAGATGCCCTCTCAGGAGTCCCCTGGGCACACGTGAGACTCAGGGGGCCAGCGCTGGGTCCCCCTTGCCCAGACATTGCCCACTGTGGCCACCCATCCCCAGTGCTGATCAGACCCTGCCACTCCCTCTGCACAGAGCCCTCTGGGGCTCCCCACTGTCCTGGTGTAGAGACTGACTTCGAGGCCTCCTTCCTGTTCCCTCCCTCGTGTCCCCTGCCCCCTAAGGCTCTCTGCCCTCCCTGCCCCGCCCCCCCAGGACTTCGACCATCAGTCAGGTCTCAGCTCAGATGCTGGGTCCTTAGGGACCACATGGCAGGGAGTGTGCTCCGGGTTGTCCTTTGTGGAGGTGGTGACCCTCGGGGCCCTCTCCGGGGTGTGTCATCTGTCCGGGCTATCCCCGGACCCCCGTCTGCATTTCCACAGGGCTGTGTGCTCCCAGGCGAAGGGACCCATCTCTGGTGATCAGTGCCGTCTGGGGCACAGCAAGCACCGGGCGGCATTGAAGTGCTGACCGAGGGGACACAGCAGCCCCTACAAATGCTGATGAGGATGGCTGTCCGTCAGTCCTCCTACTTCTTTCCTCCAAGAGCTGCAGGGGGCATGGAGCAGGGGTGGGGGCGTGGCTGAGGCCAGGGGCCGGGGGCCGAGTGGGCCGGGAGAGGAGGCAGGTCTGAGCAGGGCTGTGGGGACCCCGGGGCGGTAAGAGAGGACAGAGGCTGAGACAGAGCGCCATGTCGGCCCCTCCCTGCTCGGGAGTCCTTGCTCACCTCCCCAGGAAGTCACACCTCCCTGCAGATTCCAGGGCCCCCAAGACCACGACACGACAACTGGGCAAACGGACAAGATCCTGGGCTGAGGTCATGCAATCGAACCCTTCACCTTCACCAAGGCCCGGAGTGTTGGCCGCTTGTCCAGGGTCCCTCCTCAAGTTGGGTCCAGAACAGAGGCCGCCCAGCCCACCAACACTCCTGACCCTCACGGCCTTGTGGGCAGGGACCGGCAGGGACCCACCCACCGTACGGAGTGCTCCCCGAGCCGGTTAGGACGAGGTCTTAGATCTCAGATCCAGGCCCGGACAGCACATCATTACTAATTGCTTGTTGGTTCCTTGTCAAGTGCCCAAATCAAGGACTTTGAACAGTGCTTTAAAAAAAAATGTTTAAATTTAAAGCTTTAGGTTTATTTTTATTTATTTATTTTTAAAGCTTTAAGTTTAAAAGGCAAGGAATCAGAAGACGAGAAACTAAAAGGAAGTACGAGGCACTCTAGGGAGGTACTGAAAATTAACTTTAAATATGAGCTTCCTGGCAGCCAGGGCAAAAAGGAAAATATGTTGGTTGTACTTCTAAGCTGTCCAAGAGAGTGACTGAAATAAGGAGAAATCAGATGCCCCATGAGAATTAAAGACAGTTGATCTGTGATGGAGAAACTAAAGGAACGGACTAAAGGAACTAAAACTAAAGGTTCCTTCGGGACACTTTGGGTTTCCCTCTGGGTCAGGTGGGGCCCAGGTCCTGTCCCTGTTCCAGGGACAGTGTGGGAGCCCAGGCTGGGCAATGAGAGCCCCACGCCATCCTGTGGCCCAGATGACCGGTTCAGGGGTGAGCATGTGATCGAAGTCAGGCCCGTCAGAGCCAAAGGACTATGCCTGGGGTGAGAGTGTGACCCTCAGTTGCTGGGGCTACTACCCTGCTCCCTGGAGAGGACTCACCAGAGAAGGCTCAGCGGCTGGGGGGGGGGGGGGCAGGGAGAGGGCCCGTGATGCTTGAGCATGTCTATCCAGCCTGTCGGACCAGAAGGTTCCCAACATGCCCCAGTGAGACAGACAGACGGACACCTGTGCTCTCTATGGGATCCCAGTGAGACAGACGGACTCCCGCGCTACGGGAGCCCAGTGAGACAGACAGACGGACACCTGTGCTCTCTATGGGAGCCCAGTGAGACAGACGGACACCTGCGCTCTCTATGGGATCCCAGTGAGACAGACGGACGGACACCTGTGCTCGCTATGGGAGCCCAGTGAGACAGACAGATGGACACCTGTGCTCTCTATGGGAGCCCAGTGAGACAGACAGACTCCCGCGCTCTCTATGGGATCCCAGTGAGACAGACGGACGGGCACCTGTGCTCTCTATGGGAACCCAGTGAGACAGATGGATGGACACCTGCGCTCTCTATGGGATCCCAGTGAGACAGACAGACGGACACCTGCGCTCTCTATGGGAGCCCAGTGAGACAGACGGACTCCTGCGCTCTCTATGGGATCCCAGTGAGACACCTGTGCTCTCTATGGGAGCCCAGTGAGACAGACAGATGGACACCTGCGCTCTCTATGGGAGCCCAGTGAGACAGATGGACACCTTCGCTCTCTATGGGATCCCAGTGAGACAGACGGACACCTGTGCTCTCTATGGGAGCCCAGTGAGACAGACAGATGGACACCTGCGCTCTCTATGGGATCCCAGTGAGACAGACAGACGGACACCTGTGCTCTCTATGGGAGCCCAGTGAGACAGACGGACACCTTTGCTCTCTATGGGATCCCAGTGAGACAGACAGACGGACACCTGTGCTCTCTATGGGAGCCCAGTGAGACAGACAGACGGACACCTGTGCTCTCTATGGGA